>CM054062.1:181344932-181687570 GCA_028641055.1 Alopecurus myosuroides
TAGCCGGATCCAGTCATTTAGGCCCTCCGTCTTGAGGATGCGGGTGGACAACCGGGTCGGGTCGTGCCGACCGGAGTAGTGGTACAATTTGTGCGACCGCACCCGGAACGGACACACCCGGCGCTCCAGACAGCTGAGCGTAAGGTCACGCCCTGTCATGCCCTTGCCCGTCATTGCCGCTTGCCGGGCACACATCTTGGCGAGGTCGTCGGTATCCTCGCCGATCTTCACTCCCCCCCGGATCTTCGATGGCGAGCCAGACACGTATTGGGGAAGGTTGATGTGGTCCACCGGAGCCTCGCGGTCTTCCCTCTCCACATTCCGGACATAGAAGAACGACCGCTGCCAGTCCTTGGCGCTCGCCAGTGTGGCCAACTGCGGCATGCCGTTGCCGAAGCGCTTGTACGACGACGCCGCCGCAGGGCACCTGCCGGATCCGGAATAAGAACTATCGACTCTAGAGAGCCACAGTCGTCCGTACTCCCCAAGTAAGACTCGCAACTGACCCGAACGCCGGGAGCTGCGAGATGGAGTTTGCTCCCAAATGATGCGGCTGGAGGCCGTACTCATCCAGGAGTTTGCGAAAGAAGGGACTCACGGGCAACGCTAGCCCGCGGTCCAGATGCTCGGAAAAGACCACGAATTCTCCCTTGCGTGCAATAGGATCCAGCTCTTTGCCGGGAGCACGGGCGTCGACATTGCCGGGCTTCCCCAGGCAACCTTCTTTGACGATACAGATGAGGTCGGCGGCGGTGATGGTAGACCCTCTCCATGTGCCCTCAGTGCGATGGGACATTGTCGTGGCGTTGACGCACGGGACGAGAAGCATATCCACGGGGAGGAGCGGCGGACCTTTGGACACTCGCTCGCCGATGGCGACCGAAGACGAAGGTGGAGGACTAGCGACTCCGACGAGTGAGAGGAGAGGTTTACAGCAAGGAGGCAAAAGGATGGGGAGGAAGTGCGGAACCTCTCCAGCAAAGGTTGCATCCCTTTTTTAGAGCGGGGAACTTCCGCTCGGCCTCCCGCACGGAACCGCCGCCACGTGGGCCCCTCCCACGCCCAATCTTGAAACTGCCGCGAATAGCCACAGAAGACCTAGACGAAAAAATCGAGGCGTCGCCGCCTCTGCAGAGAACAGTTCAGAATGATGGGACGTGGCCCACGTCAGCCAGGACCCCGCCATGACGTCACCTGGCCAGCTAGCAGAAGCAAAATAGATCAAGTGCACAGGGAAGAACACGCATAAGCCTTCTTCACCGTGTCGGCTCTAAAAGGTCCAACGTGTCCGGGGGGTAATGTCGGGGGGATTGACCACCGATTAAACTAATATCAAGATCAAAGCAAGGCCAAGAAGATGACCGGTTGGTTTGGCCTCTTTGTCAGGCGGCTACTATTAGGCCGACTGGCTCCGACCGACTGGTCCTGGCCGACTGATAGCCTCAGCCGGGCGGCTCAGACAAAGCAAGGATGGAGTGGCATAAAGAAGAGCATGGGCTAAAGGGTGATGTGATGACACACACGATGTCAATTATGTTTCTACTGGAGGAGTAGGCGGTTGTATTTGTGAACTTTGGCAGCCTGCGTCATGATCAGTAGTCTCCGTGCCAAGTCCCATCGTGTACCCTGTAGCCAAATAGAGGAAGAAGTACACCGTGTATGACCACTAGTGGGTCCCAGCCGGCTGATCGTACAACCGGCCCCATCTGTCAGCCGAACTGCAAGCTCCTATATATCCTATATAAGGCAGTTCGGAGCTCCCTTAGCAGGGCGAATTCACCGAGAGATACAGCTCAAGGACCACAGTGTAACAATCAATATCACACCTCATAGTTCATCTTTGCAGGAGTAACGACCTCACCCTACTGAGGTCTTGAACCTTGACACCGACGTTCGCGACCTGTGTCCCCTCCGTAAACTCCATTGCTAAACACAATGGTGCTGCCGTGCATATTATCACGACAACATAGCTGAATCTAACGTGTTTAGGTTTATGTTTGATAAATTAAACATTACTTTTATTCCTCATTTACTCGAGATTATAACATAATCATTTTTTGAAGCCTATTCACGCACTCTAAGCGGCATCCTTGTAATTACATATGCCCTTCTCGTCACTTGGTCATGTGTGTGTTGAATGGTAGATGGTTTGTATTTTTTTTCTCCTATGCCTTTTTGTCATCGTTAAAGAGCTAGTACATCCTTTTGTGAACATATAAGAGTAACCAGATTGCACTATTGTTAGTTGAAATGCAACTAAAAGCATAACATCTCTTAGCGTGAAGAAATCATGATCTGTGTAATATGTTGATAAATATAGCCACTTGGAGGTCGTTATGAACTATTAATGGTGCAACTAGAGATATAGGCTTGGTCTATACACCAAAACAGATGTATTATTCCGCTTTGCTCGTGGCAATGTTTGGCCAGAGTTGTGTCTGTTTCACATGATGGGGCAAACACCATGGACGTGTTTGTTTGTGGGGACGGTAACGTAAATGGTAACGGAATGGGGTTACGGTGGTATTTAGATGTAATGGGCTTTTTCGCTTTCTTGTTTGGTTCCCATCCTGGTAACGTAATCCCAACTGCACGTACGCTATTGCATCCAAAACGAAAACCGCCATGGCTGATCTTTCGGTGATGCCGTTGCTCCCATGAAGGAGGTTGAGGGAGACCAGGGGCTTCTCCGCCGCTGGACGGTGAAGGGGTCGATGGTCGTCGCCGCTCTTTCCACGCTGTCACAGCTGCTCCTTCTGAAGAAGAAGGCCACGGGAGATCTGGGGGCTCATGTAGAAGAAGAAGAAATCCATGGGGATCCGCTGAAAGAGCGGCGAAGAAGAAGGCGTCTCCATCTCAAGCATCCATGGGGATCTGCCTACCTGAGCAAGCACCACGAAGAAGAAGGCCAAGGAGATCTGGAGGCGAAGGAAATCTGGGGCAGAGGGAGCGATCGGTAACGCGAGCTAGCGATCCTTTTTTTTTTCTTTGTCACTGATCCTGCGATCGGTAGCGCAACTCGTTTCCGGTGGGGGGAGTGCGGTATCAGATTCGAACCAACCCGTTATTTGTTTACATGGTATTTGTTTACGGGCCAAGTCAACCAAACGTGTTTAACGTAAACAGTTAACAGCGTAAACAAATAACAGGTGGAAATGATCGAAACAAACACGTCCCAAGTTCTTATTTGATTCCAACTGCGCATATTGTTGATTTATTACTTTGCTGTTTTGCTTTGGGCTTATAGGGCAGATGATCACCTTGGATGGGATGGCTGCAGACAGACAATCCGCATAGGATCAGCTGCACTAGCAGCGATCTCTGTTACCGGGGGCAAAATGGGCATGGCGCAATTTCTTCATGGAATCCGGTTAACTTTGACGGCCTTCAGATCCGTAGCCGCCGGCGCGACGAGCTTGAAGCACAACCACGTGCTGGCTTATGGGCTGGGTCCACGTGTGGCCCCACATCCCCAGGCTGTGTGGCGTCACACGCACGCTCACCTTACACAAAAGGACGCGCAACACAGACGCTGCCGTTTTCACACGGCCGGAACAGAAGCGCCGTGGTGCAAAGCAAAGCAGGGGAAAAGCAAAAAGTCAGATATTTACCGCCCTCCGCTCCTCTTTTTTACCCCTTTGAAGAGTCGTACCACAAATGTTTCCCTTTTTTAGTTAGTCTTTAATCATCCTGCTTATGGACAGATATGCTGAGATGGACAGCTGAGCAATGACCAATTAATTAGGTTCACTGTTTCCTTTGGCTTTATTTTAGCAAGCGTCGTCGTCGTCGTCTCGTCGACCCATTGACAGCCGTAGCACGGCCGTTTCTGCAACCACACGTACATATGCTGTTCGGATGTTGGTCAATTTGCTCCTCCGAAATTTCCAGCTTGCTTCGGTTTTCGGCTGGAGTAGTTCTTGCGACACATCGATAAACCTTGTGTACGTGGAGCCCACGTCGCATGGATATTCTAGATCAACGGGAGGCGTTTCAGCCTGAAAGATATAGCCTTTAGCCGGAACTAATGGAAATTCACAGTGGACTCTATGCATAAAGGTTTAATTCAGATCAGATGGATGGATAGCAATAAGAAAATTTAGAAAATGAGTATCTCCTTAAAAAAAGGTCTTTGGACCGTACCTTCGTCCGAGCTTATTCCCACTAAACATAACCTCGCAAAACGCAGTTGGCATGGAAGCCAGAAGTGTGTCTTCTGTCATAAGGACGAGACTATCAGACGCCTATTCTCGAGTGTAAATTTACTAGTTCTATATGGTTAATCATACGGATAAGTTCTACGTTATATCCACCACTGAGTATTGTCAGTATTTTTGACAACCGGCTCAGTGTGGTGAATAAAAAAGTTTTTAAAGACTTACTAGGCTGGTGGCGTTAGCCGTTATTTGGTCGGTTTGGCTATACAGAAATAACAAGATTTTTAATGATAAAAATTTCTATCATACATGTAATCCATAGAAGTACAGTTAGAGCATTTCCAGCCGTTCGGCCCCCCAAGACCAATTTTCGGCGTAAAATAACGGCTCCTGGGGGCTATCCGGCACTATTCTCGCCCTGGGGCCGACAGTTCCCAGTCGCGTATCCAGGCGACTCGGCGAGATTTGGCTAAAATTTCATAAATTCGAACAAGTTTGGACGAAACTTAGGCGATTTATATTAATAGTGCCGAATATAGGGCGAATTTACACGAGACGATTCGAGAATTTAGAAAACTACGAAACTAGGCGAAATCGCTCGCCGGCTCCTTCTCCGGGACGGCGTAGCTGCAGCCCTGACCGGGGTCACCGCGTTGCTCGGACCTGGTGTGGCGGCGTCGTCGTCCAGCACGATGACGCCATTCTCCTCGCGGCCGCGTCTCCGAGCGGCAAAATCCTCCAGGGAGCGCCGCTGCTTCGCCACCTCGCCGTTATGTGGTCCTTGCGGGACCAGGCGAGGGCCTCCTCCAGGTCGAGCTCTAGCTCTTCGTCCTACTTCTCCTTTTTTGGCTTACTAGCCCGACATGGCCCCTTGGCAGCGACGGGACGCGACGCTCGCCGATGACGACTCCCCGAGCGCGAGCAGACCGAGCAGAAGAGGGCTCGGTCTTCACCGGGCGCAGCTCCGGCGTTCGCGCGGTGCCGGAGGACTGCGAGGAGGAGGGAAACGATTCTGCCGCCATCTTTCTCGCAGCCCACGGGCCACCCGCACGGCGCCGAGAGAAACTTGGCACCCGCGGCGGGGGTGGTGGGGGGGTACTCTAGCCGAGGGACGTTGCCGTTCTCGATGTGCGTGAGAACAACGTCGAGGGTGCGGCCCGGGGCGCCCCACCAGCGGCGGCGACCATCGGAGTTGCCGCGCGGCGGCGCAACTAGCTCCTTGTAGGCCGCCAGTTCATTGTCGCGTCGATCCTGGAAGTAGACCACCCATGCGCCATAGTTCGCGGGGTGGAGGCGCGGCTTGACGCGCTGCGCCGACGTCAGGCGGGCGCGCTCGTCATGGAGCGCGGCCACGAAGTCGTCTCCTTCAGAGACGGGGGGACCGGTAGTCCACCCGCGCTGAGCCTCCAGTCGCCGGGCAGGCGCATATCTGGGGGCACCGGGTAGCCCGCCGCGTACAGGAGGCTCGCCTCTTCCTCGCGCAGCTAACGCCTGCCGAAGCCGTTGGCCGGGGCGCCTTCTCCGGGGAAGCGTGCCGCCATCGCCGGGGAAGAAATGGGCTTGGGCGAGTGTAGAGGGGGATATGGGTGAGAAGGTAGGGGATGGGGACGAGCAGAGAAGGACATCGACGGTGGTTCTTTTTTATTTGGGCGAACGGGCGGGGTGGCTGCGACGGTGCACCGTCATTACGTCGTCGGACAAGTGATTCAGCTTCTCCACTCGGTCAACCACGCGACGGCGGCATTAATGCGCGCGGGAGCCGAGAAGGGCGAAACTCTCTCTCGTCGACGGTGCGGGTTCACACGGCTAAAAAATGGGCGGGAGCTCCTTTCGCGCCATTTTCCCTCCATCCGGCGCCCCAGTTGCCCCCCGGCGCGCTGGGTTTTGCCTGGGTTCGCCGGACGATGTTTTGGCCCAATCTAACGCTATTTGGGCTCGTGGGGGCGCGACTGGGCCAAGAAAAAGGGGATCCAGCGCAAATAAAGTGGCCCCGGGGGGCTCCTGGTGCGGCTGGAGATGCTCTTACTCTCCGTTTGTGGTCTCTATTGCAGCGCGTGGAGCATCGCAACCTATTTACGGGTGTGTGTACGTTTTTTAGATAAAGGGGGTGTGTACCTGATTGGAGGATATGGTGAGGGAGTTTTTTTATCGCGACATTGATGGCAGCATAATTTGCGGATCAGCCCTCCTACGTCGTAGGCATTTTACACTTTCTCATCCTGATATGTAATATGGATGACTTTTCTTTTCGTACTTTGGACGTGTGTCGGCTATATACATCCTAACTATGCAGAGGCCGGGTGTGTTCTTATCTAAAATATTACTAAGTAATAAAGTTTCCTTAATCGAGAGAAAAAAAACCAATACAAGCTCCTTGTCTTCAAATCAATCAGCTTAATAACAAACGGTTATCTGCAGCGTGAAATGCTCTCCTGCAATCCTATATTTCAAGACATGCTAGCCATACAAGAGAAGAAAAGCTCCCCCAAAAGAACATGTCCATGCTAAATAAAGGCAGGGAAGACATCTGTAAGTTCACTTCGGGAAGACTTGGGACCGATGTACCTCATCAAATTCTCAAGCTGCTTTCAAACCATACCCAAGCGAATTCCTCGCGCAGCGTTTGCTCGAGGACTCCTTCAGCTGAAGTACTCCGCCACTATCAGATAAGAACGGATAAACCACCCGTGCGCACCTGTCGATGCTACGCGAGGGAATATACTGGCCGTGGAACGGCCGACATCGATCCAGCCCGTACACGTTTCAAATGGACGGTCCATCCATGGCCGCCCGTCGTGGCGTCCACTCCGAGCCGCCGCACGTGCTCATCGTGCTTCCTGACGCTCGACATGTGTGGCTGCATCGGCAGCACCAACTGGTCCCACCCACTAACGCCCGTGGGGTCTGCGGTCACCAATGGTAACCGCGGGTTTAGAAATGTACTGTAAATCTACCCTGCACTGCACTGGGACTGTCGGCCGAGTCCAGCTAGTGCCTGATGGTGATCTTGTCAGAGCTTAGGCACAGTGAAAAATACACCAACTGTCAGGAACTGTGTTCATTTTTTCCCCCAAGGGCAACTGTTATCCATTGATTTAGGACAAGCGGTTTAAGCAGTTCCATTATTCATGGGCGGAGTACTATATGTACTCCCTCCGTTTCTTTTTAGTCCCGCGTATTAGAATTGTTTTAAGTCAAACGTTGCAAAGTTTGACCAACTTTATATAACAAAATATCAATATTTATAATACCAAATTTATATAATATAAAAGTATATTAGATGACGAATCATATGATATTGATTTCATATTATAAATATTGATATTTTTTC
This sequence comes from Alopecurus myosuroides, assembly GCA_028641055.1. Classification (NCBI taxonomy): domain Eukaryota; kingdom Viridiplantae; phylum Streptophyta; class Magnoliopsida; order Poales; family Poaceae; genus Alopecurus; species Alopecurus myosuroides. Next base: position 181,352,421 of record CM054062.1, read on the forward strand.
CTATAAACTTTGTCAATAACAAGATCGACTTTAGAAAAATCTAATACGCAGACTAGAAAGAAACGGAGGGAGTACTGTATACCAGTTGAGCGTTTGGATATAAACATCTCCTGTCAACTACAGTATGTCAATTGTATTTCTCTGTAGAGAGTCAACTTGAAAATGGTTTAAGTAGACGTGGAGCGCTTTCAGAGGGAATCCGGCGATCTCTCCCTTGATCTTGCGCATCAGTGTAATAATAACAACATATTTTAGTAAGTCAATGCTGAATCATTCGTCATCCGTCTGTTTGTTTAGACCTTAACTTTTTCAACAATCGGTTTTCTTCAACCATTTTCTTTGGAGACATACTGCGCTACACGTTTGAGCAATGACTTGAGAGATTGAGTACGTACTATTTTACAAAAAAAAAATGTAGACTTTGTTTGGATCCTTGGCAAAACCTCACTAGGCTAAGTAGTCTACAGGCTTGGCACTCCCTCCGATCCGTATTTAGTGTCGCTGGTTCTTCAGAAATTTGTACCAGCGTAGTATACTTTTTTCGACACTTAAATCGGACCGGAGGGAGTATTACAAAAATTTCTTCAGTTTCGGAAGCTTCTAGTTTTAGGGAGCGGAGAATATCTTTGTCCATCTCTGACAGCCAAATCAACTCACATCCGGCGAAAAACTAATATGGAAAATAGTACGGCCCATGGGCAACAAACGAACTCCTCTATCTCCCTGGCTCAATCGTTGGATCGCCAAGTCAAAGGTTAGACATAGGTGACCTTCGTTTTTGTATCATTGGATCAATAACTTTCTTTTCTTCGTGAATCCTTTCCCCTTTATCATTTAGGGGTTCTTCAGCTAGAGGACCAAAGATGTTATCTTCTTCTGTATATTAGCTCGCCACCCTACACCTTGATTAACCTATTAGTTAAGAATTCGAGCAAATTCCCACTCACATGTCGCTCATTAAAGATTTCGCGTAATCCTAGGTGGTTCAACACCCTTCACGTTAACTCTATATCCCCAAAACTTTTACTTCCAATTTTGTAACATGGTGTTAGAAATTTGGAGATTCAATTTCGTTCTTCTACAACTCGCACAAGCATAAATACTAGAAGAACTTTGTAGATTTGAAAGTGCTTGGAGCCCCACGACTGATTTTGGTAATTGATCACAATTTCTATGTACTAATGTTTTTATTGAGTTATATTTGAAAAGATCTAGAAAATACTTGAAGGCCAATGTTGAATTCAAGGTTGAAAGAATAAGAAAGTGAAGAAGATGGAGTTCTTGTGTGGAACTCAAAGTTTGTCTTGCCAAAGCTTATGAATTAATCCATGAAGGATCTAGATTTTGAGAGGAAGATTTAAAGAGAAAAATTCACAATATGGTTCTAAGTCGCTTTCTTGATGGACTCGTGTGGGTGTCATGGATGATCAAAGCTTGGAGCATTCAATCAAGTGAATAAGTTATTGTGTGTCTCAAGAGATTGTAATATAGGATTAAGAATATTAAGTGATGACCGAGATAATGTTCAATGTGTGATCCGAATAATGATCATGAGAGAGCTAAGCCTATCGTGAGCATGTATTGAAGAAGACCGAGGAAACGTTCATGCTTAACCTCAAGAAATCTATCACAGGAAATCTCTCTGACATTAAGTTGCAAGCAACATACAATTTTATTAATTTCAATACATAAGGTAAGCAATAACTCTTGCCACGCAAACAAGAAAATCATTCTTTTCTACTTAGTGGAAACAACACATTCTCCCACATGCACGTTTATGTCACTCGAACGCAGACAACAAGGAGGCATGAACCCACTATTTGGCATAAAACCCCCTCTTGGAGATGCATACAACAACTTGGCCAGAGTAGCCATACACATCGAAGAGTGTGCAAGAACACATTAAAACACTAATAAGATATAAGTGAAGCTCGGATAAAATACATAAACAAACTCATCACAATGTCATGATTCATCGGATCCCAGCAAACACAACACATAGTAATTACATAAGAACGGTCGTGATCATGTTAGGAAGCTCATAAGACTGTGGTATGATAGCACAAGAAGAAGAGATCACCATCTAGCTACTGCTATAAACTCGTAGTGCAAGGATGAACTACTCACACATCACTGGGGAGGCAGACATGGTGATGAAGAAGGCTCCGGTGAGGATACCCTCTTTCGTCAGGGTGCCGGAGCAGGACTGCAAAAAATCTAGATTGTACTTTCGAGGTGACGACACCTCCGTGGCAATATATGGGAGAAGAGCCGGCACCGGGGGAGGTGTGTCCACCACCATCACGCAACGGGGAGGCGGGCATGGCGCTGATGACGTGAGAACACACGCTCGTTGGTAGACCCCAAGAGGAAGGTATGAAGAGTACATCAACAAGTTTTCCCTAAGTAAGAAACCAAGGTTTAATCAGACCAGTAGGAGAAACAAATCACTTCTGAAGGTTGATGACAGCTGATATTGGCAGAGCGCACTACCAGGCTCAGCAACAACGTGGAATTTGCACACAACACAACCAAGATACTTTGCCCCAACAAAACAGTGAGGTTATCAATCTCACCGGTTTTGCTAACATAAAGGACTAGATGTATAATGTGGAAAACTATACTTGTTTGCAGTGAATGAGAGGAAAACAATGATTGTAGTAAAGAAAACAATTGATGTATTATCAGTGTAAAAGAATGGACCGGGAGAAAGTGCATGGTGCCCCATATGTGGTTTTGGTAATTAATGACAATCCTTATGGACTAATGTTTGCATTGAGTTATCCTTGTAGATCTTGTCCATAGGAAATAATGGAGTTCATGTATATTCAAGGATTTACATGAAGAATGGTCATGGTTTGAGTTGAGCTTATTGCTAGTGTGTTTTGAAGAAAAGTATTAGGTTATGCTTCATGGTTATCTTCAAGACATCATCATTTGAAGTGAGAAGAAAAAATACAAGGTTGATCAAGCTAGTGATCAACACACAAAGCTACACGATGTACCAAGTGGGATTGTGTATCTCATGGTATGGTAAGCAATTGTCAATATAGCTTTGTGATCTAACCCATATATGTGTGTGTGGAATCTCTATGTGTGGTTAGGTATCTTTCCATGGGTATGAACAAAAAGGAAGATTTCATATTGCCCATGGTCTATGTCATCGTCAAGCGGTGTTCGTCACCTAGCTTGACGTGGAAGCTCAAGTGAAGCATTTAGAAGAAATCCTATGCTTGATGCTTGCCACCCTTTTTGAGTTTGTGGCCTCGTGAAGATTTGTCATTAAGGTTCTCTCCCATAATGGTGTATGGGGGAGCGTCCTCTCCCATAGTGGTGTATGGGGGAGCAACTTGCAAGTCTTCATCAAGCGGAGCATGTGCTAGCAAGCACGATCAAGAAAGAAGATCCAACTTGAGAGAGTCAAGATCGTCATCATCTATCTCAATTGGATTGCGCAAGGAAAATGTATGACTTAGATAGGGTTTCCATTTTACCGGTCTCATTATGCTAGTTGGGAGACCGGATTATAGGATAGATAACCGTACTATCAAGAGGGGCTCTTGAATGCATATCTTGATCGTATCTATCGTAGAGAGCTCAAACCTTTGCATACTTGGCATCATCCTTCTTGGTTCTTATTTGGGTTTTCTACATTTAAGGTTTTAGAGCTTTTCATGTTCTTCATATCAAGCTCAAGTTCATCAAAAATGGATTTTGTATGAAAAACTTATCGCATTTTTGTTGTTGGAGGTTTCTACCGGTTGTCCTTTATTGATAGGCCAAACCTTTCATCATTTGGTTTTATATTCCCATTTTGTACTATGATGTTTCTCTGTATATTCTTGTAGTTCTCGTAGTTGCGATTTCAACGAGCCCAAGAACATCGAAAACGGAGTCCAGATGCAAAAGTTATGAATATAGGGTGTTCTGCAGTTTTTTCCACCACCGGAGGTTCCGGTGGTGGCTCCGTCGGAAACCCTTTCGGGATTATGTTGGCGGAGCCTCCGGTGAAACCACCGGAGGCTCTGGTGGTTGGGGCATTTTTTCAGCCCTTTTGGTGTTCTAACTCATCCGGGGGGCGGAGGTTCCGGTGGTTTCACCGGAGGTTCCGCCCCTGCGCGATTTTTCCTCCAACGGTTGGATATTTGGGTGACCTATTTAAGGGGCCTTCTTCCCCAATGGTTCCCCAACCTTTTGGGCAAGTTTGACCTCCATTGTTGACCCCCAAAAGCTTGCTATCTCTCAATCCCTCCAATGATTCTTGCTTCCACTTGAGGGAAAAGAGAGAGGAGATCTAGATCTACCACTTCACCAATCAATCCCTCCTCTTTGTGAGGGGAATCTATTGGATCTAGATCTAGGGATTCATTTGTTGTTTTCCTTGTTCTTCCTCCTTCCTCCCTCCATAGCATTGGTTGCTTTTGTGGGATTTGAGAGAGAAGTTCTTGACCACTTTGTGTGTTCTTGCCATTGCATTAGGTGCATCGGTTTGAGTTCCCCATGAGATTCGTGAAAGAGAAGTTCATGAGCTTGTTACTCTTGGGTACTTGGTCACCGGAGAGATTGTTCCTCTTGGGTGTATTGAGCACCCTAGACGGTTAGTGCTTGGGTCTTCCACCTTGTTGCAAGAAGTTTCGTTGAGAGCCTCCAATTGAGTTGTGGAGATAGCCTCAACCCCGCGTAAGGTTTGGTCAACACCTTCAAGTCGACCTCATAGTGGAAACGAGCATCTCCCTCACCGGAGAAGCTCAAGAAGAATAAGGTGTGCACATCCGTGCTATTGAGGAGCACCTAGGTGGCTCCCCACCTCTCCAACGAATACGTACTTCCCTTGGGAAGGAACTTCGGTAATCACACCGGTGTCTCCTTGCGCTTCGGTTATTTCTATACTCTAGCTCGTTACTTATGCATTTACCTTTGTGATAGCCATCGTGCTTGAAGTCATCTATCTTGCTATCTCATAGTTGTGCATTATTCCTAGCATAAGTTTTTGGTGCACATAGGTAAACCTAGCTTGCATAGGTTTTGTGCCAGATAAATTAAACGCTAGTTTTATTCCGCATTTACTCAAGCCTAAAGCGTAATTATTTTAAAGCGCCTATTCACCCCCCCTCTAGGCGGCATCCTTATACTTTCACGGGGGTCCACAATTCACTAGTGGTGTCTCTCCAAAACAGATCGACAACATGTTGGGTAAACAAATTACAACTAGGCAATTGACATAAATAAATGTTGCAACGTGGTGCCTATGCAATACATAATGATTACTATGAGATTCATGCGGGCATTACAACCTAATTCGTAGATTGTTATCCAACTGCATATATGACTAATAATCCACCCTCGGAACGCAATCCAATCAAACATTGGTTATTAAGTTGCAAGCAACAAATTATTGCATTAAGTATAGTGCGTAATGTAAACAATGAAAACATTGTTGTTTTCTACCTAATGGCAACAACACATCCCCCATCCGTCACGTTTCTGTCACTCGAGCACAGATGAAAGGGTGGCATGAACCCACTATCGAGCATAAATTCTCCCTCTTGAAGTTACAAGCATCAACTTGGCCAGAGCATCTACTAGTAACGAAGAGCATGAAAGGATCATATAATACACAAACATGATAGATTGATAATCAGCTTGACATAACATTCAATATTCATCATATCCCAGCAAACACAACTTGTAGCATTACAAAGATCTTGTTAGGCAATTCACAAGATCTAAACATGGTGGCATAAAGAAAAGAAGACAACCATCTAGCTACTGCTGTGGACCTATATTCTAAGGATGAACTACTCACGCATCACTCCAGAGGCAGGCATGGTGATGTAGATCCCTCCGGTGAAGAATTCCCCTCCCGACAGGGTGCCAAGGAGAGCTTCAGAACCCTCCTGAACTAGCGTTGACGCTGAAGACGGCTATGAAAATTTCCGTGGATGGAGGCTCGAGTATTTAGGGTTAACCCGAGAAGGAGCTTAAATAGGCGATGGGTGGCCAGGGGGCCACACCACCTGGTGGCGCGGCCAAGGGGAGGGGGCGCCACCCTATGGTGTGGTGGCTCCAGAGCCCCCCTCCGGGTCTCCTTCGGACTCCGTATACGTGATAGAATTCTAAGATCCTGAGATTTTGTTTCGTCCAATTCCGAGAATATTTCCAGAGCAACTTTTCTGAAACCAAAAACAGAAGAAAACAGGAACTGGCTCTGTGGCATTTTGTTAATAGGTTAGTCCCAGGAAATTCATAAAAATGATGTAAAGTGTATAGAAAACATGTAGCAAATGGCATAAGAACAACATGGAATATCAGAAATTATAGATACATTTGAGACGTATCAGGCACCTAGGCATCGCCTGGTGGGGTGGGGCATCCTTTGCAGTTGTCCTTCGGATCCGTCTTTGTCTCGGATAAAAACTGGACTCCGTGCAATTTTAGGACTTTCATGAATATTTCCTGTACAAATTTTATGAAACAAAAAGACAGGAACTGGCACTAGGCAGTGGGTTGATAGGTTAGTCAAGAAAAATACCCTAAAACATTGTAAAAACAAGTAGCAATCATAAGAAACAGGCATGGAACATTAAAAAAAAATATACGTTTTAGACGCATCAGTTCATAGATGCGTATATTTCTGGGACTACAACAGTTGCAGGCTATGATCACTGAGTCAACTACGGTATTTCTGCTACTATGAGGCAACATTATTATCTCATTTGGCCTATGAGGATATCTAACAAACAACCATCAAAAGTATGAACTAATCACAAATTTAGGTGTCTTTTCTTACTTTTGGTGGTTTGTTTGCTCGTGCATCGCTAGTTTTCTGTATGTTATCCGAGGCAAGTAATTCAAACGTGTATTCTTCCTGTGCAATGTTGAATGAGAGTGGTTCTTCTAACATGTTGTCATCCACTGTTGAAAGTGCTTATGTCTCCCTCATGGTTGTAATCATTGATGCAATATGATTACGTATTTTTATTGTGTGCAGTTTCAGGATCATTTCCTGATATTTCTTCAGGTGGCGGAAGTTCCGGGGTTCTGGCGGAAGTTCTGCCCGTACTTCCGGGTTTGCTCATTTGGGTACTGATATCATAGCTCCTAAAGCAGAAGTTTCATCGGAATTTAAGTCGGAAGTTCCGCCTCTCGGGCGGAAGTTCCGGCCTCTGGAAGTTCCACTTCTTCCTCCGCCACAAGTTCCATCTTGGCGAATTTCGATACCGGTATTGTGTTCTCTAAAGAGGAAGTTGGGCCGACACTTCCACCGGAAGTTCCGGGGCATGATCAGCAGAAGTTCCAGCCATGCGGAATCTGAAGAATGAAGAAAAGGCGCAGTTCAACAGAAGAATCCCCAAGGGCCCGGAAGTTCCGGCCATGCGGGATTCCGTTTCCAACAGCTAGATTTCAGAGGAGCTTTAAATAGGGCTGTCTTCCCCATTCATTAATAAGATTCACTCATATCTTCTCTCTCCTCCATTAACGTGAGCTTCAACATACTAGATCTCCCACTCCGTCCACCCAATCGACACCATACTTCGTGGAGTGATTGAGGAGAGCTAGATCTGTGATTCCACCAAAGAAATTGCAAATCCATTCACCAAATCATCGTAGATCTTGAAACCTCTTTGGGTCCTAGAAACCCTAGAAGAATCCATAGTGCTTGGAGTTTCCACCTTGTTGCCAGAAGCTTCGAATTGTTGAGAGCCTCCATCCATCTTGTGGAGTAGCCTCAACCTTGTGTAAAGGTTTGGTCAACGCCTTCAAGTCTACCTCGTAGTGGAAACGAGAATCTCCCTCACCGGAGAAGCTCAAGGAGAACAAGGTGTGCACATCTGTGTTATTGAAGTGCCTAGGTGGGTCCACACCTCTACAACGTAGACGTACTTCCCTTGGGAAGGAACTACAGGAAACATATCCTTCTCTCCTTGTTTACACTTGTGGTTTTTCGTGTGCTTTACATATTGCTTCCGCTGCGCACTTTGTATTCTATCACATAGGTTGTTCACCTAGTTGCACATCTAGATAATCTTGTGTTTTACTTGTTTAGCCCAATCTATAAAGGAAAATAAGAAAATTGTTAGTCACCTATTCCCCCCGCCCTCTAGATGACCAAACCGTACTTTCAACTGTTTTGTTTCAGGACTCCAAGATGAGAGGAACTTATGAGATGGTTGAGATCAACACAACCTTCAAGAAAAGGAAGGTTGGTTTTGATTGGATGAAGGAAGAGGTTTCCCCTAACCACTTCTGCAAATTTGTTCGGGCGCCTGACTTGGGACTCCTTCCAATTCCTGAACCCTTTAGGCCATTCTTGGGTGAGGTTCATGGTAAGATCAAGCTCGGGACGAACACAAGGTGTGTCTGGACAATCACCCTCGCTGATGTCAACGGGAAAGTTTGTCTAGAAAAGGGATGACCTACATTTTTTCCTAAGTCATGACGTCGGTCTTGGATACCTCCTCATTTTCAAGAAGTTGGCTACAAAGGAGTACCGGGTGATCATTTTTGACACTTCTAGCTGTGAGATTGTGAAGAAGTGCCCTGACCACCCAGAGAACTGTAAGAAAGACTAGTAGGATTGAATTCTTGGTGTTGCTTAGATATGACAATGTTTGATACTACTTCATGTCGGTTATGAAACTTTCTTAAGAAATAGTCTGCTAGTAATGTCTAAGAATGAGACTATGTTGTGGTGTGTTAAATTACTTCTCCTCCTGTATTGTATCTTGAGTTCTTACTATGACAATTTTCCTATGACTGATAACCTTACCAACTGATAGAAGAGGTTACCGTAGCGTATTATTTGCATCTAACTAAACACATGTCTAGTTGCATTAGAGGATGCAAAGCATTTAACCAAACACCCAGTGTCTTGTCTCCAGTCGAGGCCACGTTCTCTAATGCAACCTACCAAACAAGTAACACAACATGTAGTAGAGATTGTTTCTACTCAACCATGACATGTGAAGCCTACCCTCACGGGACGTAAAGGTATATGCGGGTGATAGTTGCGTGTGGGCACACGTTCGTTGCGAGACCCCAAGAGGAAGGTATGAAGAGTGCAGCAGCAAGTTTTTCCCTCAGAAAGAAACCAAGGTTGAATCGACCAGTAGGAGAAAGAAATCACTTCTGAAGGTTGTTGACAACTGATGTTGGCAGGGCGCACTACCAAGCTCAGCAGAAATGTGGAATCTCCACACAACACAACCAAGATACTTTGCCCCAACGAAACAGTGAGGTTGTCAATATCTCTGGTTTTGCTAACACAAACGATTAGATGTATAATGTGAAAAGTGATGTATGATTGCAGTGAAAGAAAGGAGAACAATGATTGAAGTAAAAGAACAGTGCTTGCAGAAGGTTGTATTATCAGTGTAAAGAATGGACCGGGGTCCACAGTTCACTAGTGGTGTCTCTTCATTAAAGATAGATAACATGTTGGGTAAACAAATTACAACTAGGCAATTGACAGAAATAAAGGCTGGATCGTAGTGCATATGCAAGACATGATAATTACTATGAGATTCATGCGGGCATTACAACATAATACATAGACCGTAATCCAATTGCATCTATGACTAATAATCCACCCTCAGAACGTAATCCAAGTAAAGTGCGTAATGTAAACAATAGAATTATCCTTAGACAAAGTATTGTTGTTTTCTCTCTAATGGCAACAACGCATCCCCCATCCGTCACGTTTCTGTCACTCGAGCACAGATGAAAAGGAGACATGAACCCACTATCGAGCATAAATACTACCTCATGGAGTTACACGCATCAACTTGGCCAGAGCATCTACTAGTAACGGAGAGCATGCAAGATCATAAATAATATAAAAAAGATAGATTGATAATCAACTTGATATAGCATTCAATATTCATCAGATCCGAGCAAACACAACATGTAGCATTACAGATAGATGATCTTGATCATGTTAGACAACTCACAAGATCTAAACATGGTGGCATAAAGAGGAGAAGACAACCATCTAGATATTGCCATGGACCCGTAGTCCAATGATGAACTACTCACGCATCACTCCGGAGGCAGGCATGGTGATGTAGAGCCCTCTGGTGATGATTTCCCCTCCCGGAAGGGTGCCGGGGAGAGCTTCAGAACCCTCCTGAACTAGGGTTGACGATGACATCGGCTGCGGAAATTTTCGTGGATGGAGGCACGTGTATTTAGGGTTTTCCCGAAAAGGAGCTTAAATAGGAGAAACCGCGAAAGGGCGTTGTCGGTGGGTGGCCAGGGGGCCACACCACCTGGTGGCGCGGCCAAGAGCGGGCCGTGCCGCCCTATGGTGGGGACACCCAGTGGCCCCCCTCCGGGTCTCCTCCGGACTCCGTGTATGTGACATAAAAATAGGACCCTGAGATTTTGTTCGTCTAATTCCGAGAATATTTTCAGAATAACTTTTCTAAAACCAAAAACAACAAAAAAACAGGAACTGACGTTGTGGCATATTGTTAATAGGTTAGTCCCAGGAAATCCACAAAAATGCTATAAAGTGTATAGAAAACATGTAGCAATTGGCATAAAAACAACATGGAACATTAGAAATTATAGATACGTTTAAGACGTATCAGCGGGTAACCAAACACGGCTTTAATGTTCAAGAAAACATGCTCATATTTTTCTAAGGGCTGACATGAACAAAAAGATCATCATTTGGCCAGAGTCGAAAAAAAAGAGATGAGAGGAGATCCAGGCAGGAAGACTCCACACACAACAAAATCCACCATGTTTGGTGAAATAAACAAATGTGCACATGTGTCTTCCGCTTTGTATACTGCCCCCTCCGTATCAAAATATAACATGTTTTAGCGTTTTCTAGACAAAATGTAGGTAGACAAGTTTTAGTACGTAGATTCATATGCATCTTACACTAAAACATGTCTAGGTACATATTGTTTAGAAAATGCTAAAAAATCTTACATGTTGATATGGAGGGAGTACAATTTTTATGGTTTGGTGGGACCATTAATCTCATAATTCGGATTTTGCCAAATGACTGGAAATAAAAGTTCAATTTTTTTGTAGCATTTTTTTCTATTAATTTGGGTTGTACATCTAGCGGGTCTTGACATTCTATTGGCATCATGTTGTTGCATCGTATTTATATGTAGTGCTCTCTTTGTTCACTTTTTATAAGGCATATTACTTAGCATTTTAATTTTGGGCACATACGTAGTCGATATTCACTCATTTTACTACGTATTTGGACAAAAATTGAAATGACTTATAAAAATTAACGGAGTGAGTATTGCATGAGATAAGCGTGTATCTTTGGCAAAATCAACCATTTTCGATTTTTTAAATGGAAAAACACCATATTTTTTTGCATCGATTGATACACACGGTTTTTTATTGCAAGGTTTTCGTTTATTCATTTTTCGAATTGTCAATGCAACATTCTGTCGACGAAGCGCTCACCATCTTAGAGTGGAGTGTCTGATACTCCATTCGTATCAAAATATAAGATGTTTTAACATTTTGTAAACAACATGTATTTAGACATATTTTAGTGTGTAGATTCATGTGTATCTTGCACTAAAACAAGTCTAGATTTGTTTAGTCTAGAAAATACTAAAATATCTTACATTTAGATATGGAGGGAGTAGTAAATAGCGTCTTAAACTATTTCAAATAACTCATTGCTTGAAGTGGACCCAGCTTATTTAAGATCCATGAACGCTATGTGAGTTGTCAATCTGTGTCACCTTTCCATGTTTTTTGCTTGATTTTACCTAGTATCTTAACGCCATCGTTTTTCATGATCAGAGCAGGTGAGAATAAATCATGTAGTCGTATCTCTTGTTATAGTCGTAAGAGCATCTCTAGCAGAAGCCCAGAAACGGGACGAGACTAAAAAATTCCGGTGAGTTTCCGGTTTCGAACCAACTTTGTGTTCAGAATATACCTTGTAAAATTGCGAACTTGCAAGCGTTTTACCGGCCACTATGAATGGAAGCCTTCGACATTTATGTCTACCGTTTAAAGGACGGTATGTAGGCAAAAAACTGGCCGGAATTCGTCGCCTCTCTCTCTATGCTGTCGTTCGTATCTGAAACTCCAGCCATCAATTTCTCGTGTCTCCAACAAAATCTTGCACTAGCATTCCAAGGTTCGCAGCCTCAGCATGTGGACGTTTGTGCCGGCGAAGCTGTCCGCTTCGAACGTCCAGCCCCCCGGCAGCCCCGCTACAGGCCGCCAAGAAAGCCAGTCCGAGGGGGGGCTTCCTCCTGGTCCACTCAACGCGGGGGGGGGGGGGGGGGGGGGGGGGGGGGAGGGGGAGGGATTCATACCCACTCCACCCGCTGTGGGGCCTTGCGCCGCTGATCACCGGCTCTGGCCGAGGAAAAAAAGGAGAAGGAATATCCGAGAATATTCGATTTTACAGTCTACCTTACGAATTGAATTTGCCGTGAAATCGTGAGCTCCATATTCGTGGCTCCCCTCGGTTGCAGACTGTCCGTGCCACTTGACCAAAAGTAGAGGACGCGGATGGAAGCTGTTGTTTTCTCCCGCTCTATAGATGGGGCAATGTTTTAGGTCCACTTACAGTTGCACGTTTCCCTTTCTCTGCTAGTGAGCAACAGGTGACAAGTTGGTGTAGTGGGCGATAGGCACATGGTGAAAATGGGAATGATCCCAGCCGGCGGCTGAAAGGCTGAAAACAGAATCTTTCCGGGATGATGAAATCCAAACTAGTAGTAGTACCGGTTGTTACTATCACGGGCTTAACTCGCCAACTGGGTTATTCATAACAATACATATGAGTAAGTAAGCACCATGATGATGGTACATTGCCATTGCGACACTGCTGAACATTTGGATGCTTGAAATTTAATTTCCTCATGTTACTAAATTAGTACCGCGGTAAGTGAATAAAGTCTTGGACCACGCAAGTTCAGAGTTGCACCGTGGTCACTTTTACGCCCCCTTTTCCTAACGAGTTCAGCATCCATAATCGTCGTGACGTGCGAACTTGTTGTGACTGACATTTTCCTTCCTATGCAAAACAGATTGTAAATTTCTTTTATCGCTTGATAGTGGTGATGTAATTAACAACGGAAAAGGGAGTCTTTGACGCAACTAATCTACGCGCAAGGCAGACGCGAGGGCTCCGTCGCTTGGAAATTATCCGAGGACACGCGATGGAAACGACAAAAATGACAGCCAGCCAGCCAGCCAGTCTACATATTGTGGTGCGCGCGGCGGAGATAATTACAACGGGTCCCGCCTCAACGAACGATTCGCCATATAGAATTACCATATCACCACGTGCGAATTGGAGCCGCGGGTGTCAACTGAGTCTGAGTACTACTTTACAAAAACGTAATGCAATCCAAATCTGAGCGATATGATTTACTTATCTCAGCGCATTACGTGAGTTGTGTTTTCTCCCATTTTCTATGCGGAGCTTTTCAGCCGCCCTGAGCAAACTATGCGCGTCTCTTCATGTTTGACACTTCCTCCACCGCGGCATGTCAGCATTAAGCCCTGCCGGTGGATCGCGGCCACGTACCGGGCATTCATTCGCCGTGCTCCGTGTTCTGAATCCCCTCGTACCCCGACCGCGGCTCAAATGCCCATATGAACCGAATTAGTTCGACGATGGAGCTCCGCTGGACACGTCCCCACGCGCAAGGCCAGAAGTGGACCATGAGGTTTTCCATGCCTCAATCGGTTCCACGATGGTGTCGGCAGCAGATCGTTGCGTTGCGCCTTTCCTCGCCCTTTGCCCCCACACTTGACTAGGAAAGCCTACTTCCTGAAAGTTATCGGCGAAAGTTTCAAACAAATGGGTGGGGTGGGGAGTGGACTGTACAACTTATTATAGGTGCTTGTATGAAGAAAAGGCTACGAAATGGCAACTCATGCACATATCTATCGTCCAAGGATTCTATACGGATAAGATTCTGCATGCTCTAACCAATTTATGCAAGTATTTTTCTTTAATCTTGAGTATTTCCCAGGGAATAATGAAAATGAAAGAGGCCCACATAGAAAAGCCGGTAATAATAGCTTTTGACTCTCCACCTCCACTCACCCCTGTTACAAATAATGCTACGCATTTGCACGATCAAACTATCAAAAAATCTCGTGCGTGGTGCGAGGGTGTGTATAAATACACCGGAAAATTCCGTTTTTTCATAGACAAGTGTTTCACTTGCGAGTTCTGCAAAAATGATCGTGATCTGAGATAACATCTTGAGATTTGAAAAGATATGCCCTCGCCTAGCCGTCCGATAGCAATCAAGGGGCACAACCGGGCCGGCAAACCCAAGCACGCACCGACGTGCACGCTCCAGAAGTGGCCTCCTCCGTCTTCCGCTATCCATCTTCAAGACATGGATCAAGGCATTGCCCATGAAATACCCGTTGTCGATGCCGCCATGACGACAAAAAATTCCTCCGCCCTGCACGTGACCATCCTCACGCAACTGCGGCGAGGCTCCGCTGCACCATGCCGCCAAAACTCGTCGTAGATGATGCGCACGAAGCGGCACTACTCCCCAGTCAGACCGCTCCAGTCATTATGAGCTCCAAAAACGTTGCCCTCAAGAGGGAGAACGACACTCACAAGCGTCGCCAACGTCCGATATGAAAAGCCCGGATCTGGGGGGAAACCCCGAAGAATACCGAGCCAAGATACTGCAGATGCAAAGAACAATGCCATCTGACGAAGGGATGGATCCTAGGCCTGTCGGGTGAGCCTACCCGGTCTCAGGCCCACGGCCCAAGCTCCAAAGGATGCGTCATGGACTATTCTAGAAGGCCCAATTGAAGCCCACTCGCAAGGCCTTGCGGGTCAAGTAAGGAAACTTGTAACCAACTCTAGGTTAGGGTTTGAGTCCTCCCCGGGTACGGTTTGAGACCTGGCCACCTATATAAGGCCAGGAGAACCACCAGGAGTGGGACCAAGCAATACCCCCATTGTAACCGATCTACTCGTTAATACAGATCGACAGAGGCAGGAGTAAGGGTTTTACCTCTACGAGGGCCCCAAACCTGGGTAAATCGTGCCCCCTGTCTAGCCGACGATTGTCACCAGCGTCCTACACGTTCTCCCAATCGAAACCCTATGGGTTCACCCGAGGGACTTGTTGAGATGCAGATTCGACAATTGGCGTCGTCTGTGGGAACAGCGGGCGCTGGATCTCCGGCATCTTCGGCCTCATCGACAACCAACTCACGCTGGAACCCCAGGACTTCGACTCCAACCAATCCGATCCGAATCGGGTCGGCCATCGTCGCCCCTCACTTGTCGGAATCGCGCCCGGTATTCAGCGACTTGGAGAAGAGCATCACGTTGACGTTCGGGAGCTTTAAGTTCTATACCAACAAGGACGGAATTCTACACTTCCCCGAGCAAACCAATCTCGAAGGATCGGGATCTGGGTCAATCTCTAGCCCAGAAGGTGTCGACTCACGACCCCGCTACGTGAATCACGACTTGGCAAAAAGCGGCGAATCTGTTCGCCTCAACACCAGCAACTTTCATACCCTCTCCACGGAGGAACCTTCCCGGGTCAGGAAAGCCTGCCTAACTGCGCCTAGGACCCGTGAGCCATATCTAGCTCAGGTGTGCATGGCAGGATCAGGAGACCCACCCGAAGAAACTGAAAATAGCGCAAGGGAACGCGCTACCATCAGCGTCTCACGAGCTGCTTGGAATCGGGCAAAGGAGGCCATCCGAACAAGCACACCACTGAAACTCGGAGCTCCTCACGAGGACATGACCGCCTACCACTATCATCTAGTGAGAGCGGCTACTGCAATAAAGGAAGCTCTGATAGATCTAGCCGAGCGAAAGAAATTAGCAGATGCATCAAGCCAGCGCCGAGCTGCGCTATCCATGACACCTTCTGTCGGGAACCGCCCTGCGAAGAAAGGATACGTCTCAAAAACCGCGACCATGGATGGCGAGTCCTTCAGCGGGATCAGCAAATCACTCATGCGTGTCGACGAGGACGGAAATATCCATCCTCAAACTCCCGCAGCCGCGGTACTAGCCGCAGCCACCTACATGCAGATAAATCAACCAGGGGAAAATGATCCCAGCGCGGAGCAATACAAGCAAGTTCAGAAAGGATTAGGCATGGCAGGCGCAAAACTCGCCTCCTACGATCGCAGGAAAGTGGCCGCACAGAAAGACAAGGAAGCACCCCGTGGACACAGGGGCACATCGCCTGGCAAAGAAAAATCACCTCGTCGCACACGAGGATAAGAAGCCCGACGACGTGGAGATAGCCCGAGTGGAAGCGATAGCAGCCCGAGGGATCGAGACCGTAGCCGCAGTCCGCGAAGAGGTCGAGATCGCAGCCCGCAGAGGGATCGAGACCGCTGCCCGCAGCGACATAGCAGCCGCTCGCGACACCGCGGCAAGGAGCCGAGGGGAGACGTCAACCGCGACGAACCCGGGTACAACGCACGATCAGACATCTCTCAGCGCAAGGTTGATAAAGGTCGAGCGGACAGGAACCGTGCGCCTTCTCCATCTACATCCTCCGACGACGAGGTTTCGGAGCCTTATGTTTTGCACGCAGCATCCGCGAGGCACCGCTACCCAAAAGGTTTAAGCTATCCACGGAAGTGCAGAAAAACAATGGTTCGCAAGAGCCACAAGCCTGGTTGTCAGATTACCTCACGGCAGTAAAATGCCAACGTGGGAACAAAAACACGGCTATGCAGTACCTTAACCTACATCTAGTAGGCGCTGCGCGCAGCTGGCTTGAAGGAAGGCCGAGGCCATGCTACAGATCTTGGGACGATCTAAACCTCGATTTCTGCAAAAATTTCTAAGCAACATACAAAAGACCGGCGGCCATCGAGGAGTTACGAGCTTGCAAGCAGAAAAGTGGCGAGTCTACTCGCGAATATATTCAGCGATGGACCACACTCAGGAAAACAGCGGGAAACATATCAGAAGAAGTCACGGTTGAGGCATTCGCCAAAGGAGCACGGCGAACCTCCTTCAGGGAAGAACTGGGACGACTCGCACCCAAGACCATGGGAGAACTGATGGCCATAGCCGACAGATGGGCAAACGGCGAAGACGCGGTATGTAATGAGAAAGCCTCATCACCAGCACGAGAAGGCGATCGCCATAGTCGAAAGAAAAGGAGAAATCATTACGACTGCAATGATCGAGAAGAACTGGTGGAAGCGGAGTTCACAAGGAATCGCGATAGTGGATATCGCGGAAATCGCGAGTGGAAGCCAAAGCCAGAGGACAAAACCCCCGAGGAGGACCTCGACGGCTATTGCACGCTACATCTATTTACAGATAAGCGCACCGGCAAAAGTAAGGCAACACACATTCTCAAGGATTGTCGAAAGTTCCTTCATATCCACGAGGCCTTCTCGAAGAAAAATAGAGCAGCAGTCAATCAGGGCTACCCGCAGCTCCCTGGAGGAGGAGCTCAAGGATTTCACCAGCCGCAAGCCCTGCCCCCAGCAGAAATCAAAACACGGTGCTAGCTGCGCTACCAGCGCCACCCGCCCCAAACCAGGGAGCCAATGGATACTCGAACCTAGCGGGACTCTTAGGCATGATACAAAAAGTCTGTCCATCACGCAGGGTTCAAAAGACGAACACACGACAAATATGCATGGTTGTGCAAGCCCCACCTACAAAGCCCGAGTCCCTGAAGATGGCGGATGAACCAATAACTTTCTCCAAGGAAGACCACCCCCACAAGTCTATCGACCAGGACACGCCGCGCTAGTCATCCAAGCGCAAATTGGCAACAATGAGCTGGCTCGCGTGTTCATGGACGGGGGCAGCGGCATTAACATCATCTACGCAGGCACACTCCGTCGCATGAACAGGAATTTGGACGGACTCGCGGAATCAGAGACATCCTTCCACGGGATAGTTCCAGGAAAAGTGATCCGTCCACTCGGAACAATCAACCTGGAGGTGGTGCTAGGCAACCGAAGAAATTACAGGCGAGAATTTCTTGACTTCGAAATAGTCGACTGGCCCTCACAGTACCACGCCATTCTTGGCCGAACAGCGTTCGCCAGATTCATGGCAGTATCGCACTATGCATACCTAAAGCTTAAGCTGCCTGGGGAACATGGCACAATCACCATCAACGGCGATTTCCAAAAATCCAATAAATGCGACATCGAGTTCAACGAGATCGCCAAATCCTTTGGGATGCAAGAAGAAATGGAAGAGATAGCAAAAACCACGGATCACTCCGTGATGTCTCTCACCAAGAAGAACGCCGCAGAGCTCGAGTTCAACACAAATAGCGGTACCCGCAAGCATCAAGTGCACCCGACAGATTCTGCGAAGACGGCGATGGTGTCCACCACCCTCTCGCCAGCATAGGAAGGCGCGCTCGTCGAACTCCTTCGTGAGTACGGGAATTTTTTCGCCTGGCAGCCTTCAGATATGCCAGGGATACCCAGGGAGTTCGCCGAGCACTCACTCGAAGTGTTCAAAGATGCCAAACCTATCAAGCAGACCACCTGACGGTTCTCAGAGCCCAAGCAAGAAGCGCTCGGAGAAGAAGTAAACAGACTACTCGCAGCAAAATTCATCCGCGAAATAAAGATTTCCACCTGGTTAGCAAACCCGGTGCTGGTCCCGAAGAAGAATACTGACATCCTTCGCGTGTGCATCGACTACACGTCGTTGAAGAAGCACTGCCCCAAGGATAACTTTCCCCTACCACGGATCGACCAGATCGTGGACTCTACAGCAGGCTGCCAACATCTCTCCTTCTTGGACGCTTACTCGGGCTATAATCAGATCAGGATGAAAAAGGAGGACGAGGAGAAGACAACGTTTATCACACCCCACGGTGTTTACTTCTACACGACAATGCCCTTCGGGCTAAAGAACGCAGGCGCAACATATCAGCGATGCATGCAAAAACGCCTCGCCAAACTCATTGGCAAGAACGTACAAGTGTATGTTGACGACATCGTCATCAAGACTCGAGTAGAGGATACGCTCCTCGATGATATCAGAGAAACATTCGACGCGTTGAACGCATACCGAATTAAGCTCAACCCGACCAAGTGCGTCTTTGGCATCCCTGCAGGACAACTTCTCGGGTATCTGGTCTCTGCTCGAGGAATTGAAGCCAACCCGGAGAAAATCCAAGCAATCCTGACAATGAAGGAGCCAACGAATCTCCACGGTGTGCAGCAGCTCGTAGGACGACTAGCCGCTCTAAGCAGATTCATTGCGAGGCTGGGCGAGCAAGCATTGCCTTTCTACAAACTACTGAAGAAAACGGATAAGTTCGAGTGGACACCCGAAGCACAGAAAGCATTCGCGGACCTCAAGCGAGCATTGCAGAGTAGGCGTGTCCTGGCAACACCGCAAGAACGGGAGCCATTGTATTTGTATCTAGCCGCAACAAATCACAGCACAACAATTGTGGTCGAGCGGCCGGAAGACGGCAAGGCGTATGGCATCCAAAGGCCAATATATTATATCAGCGAGGTGCTTTCGCTCTGCAAACAGCGATATCCCCATTATCAGAAGCTCGCGTACGGTATGGTGCTCACGGCCCGAAAACTCAAGCACTACTTACAGGAACCCACCGTCACGGTGGTAAACGACGCATCACTGGGTACTATCATGAATAACCCAATGGCATCCGGAAGAATTGCAAAGTGGAGCATCGAGCTCGGCGCCTGGGACATTATATATGCGGGTCGCAAATCTATCAAATCACAAGTACTCGTGGAATTCCTGAGCGAGTGGACAGAACTACAAACGCCAGGCCCTCCAGAGTATACGAGCAACTGGATAATGTATTTTGATGGGTCAAAGAGAAACGAAGGAGCTGGAGCCGGGTAGTCCTGATATCCCCTAGAGGTGACAAGTTGCAGTACGTCCTGCGATTGGATTTTCCACCCGACGACCCGGCATTAAACAATGACGCAGAATACGAGGCTCTCCTCCACGGCATGAAGATGGCGATTGCCTGTGGAGCCACCCGACTAATGATCTATGGAGATTCAAACCTCATAGTACAGCAGACAATGAAAGAGTGCGACGCCATTGCAGAAAACATGGTCGCTTATCGAGATATGTACAACCTACTCGAAGGAAGTTTCCAAGGATGCGAACTAAAGCACATTGCGCTATCCAGCAACGAAGAGGCAAATAAATTGGCAAACATGGGTTCTACCAACACACCCATACCGCCTGGAATATACTTTGAGAGGATGATCAAGCGCTCAGTCAAGGTCAAAAATCAGCAGAAGCACCCGCAACATTGGAGACAGAGGTCAGCCCGCAAACTGCTATGATTGAGATCACCCACAACATTTCGGGAGAAGTTTTTCTGGTCGAACCAGTCTGGACGCAGAAATACCTCGACTACTTGTCCAACAAGTAGCTCCCAGCAGATGTTCGCGAGGCTCGACAGACAGTACGACACAACAAAGCATTTCGAGTGCTCCATGGAGAGCTATACAAACAGAGCATATCAGGAAAATTGCAGAGATGCATAGCGCCCGAGGACGGCATGAAACTACTGCGGGATATACACCAAGGAGATTGCGGATACCATGCTAGCTGGAAGGCGATCGTGGGTAAAGCTTTTCGAGCAGGATTCTACTGGCTCACAGCGACCAGGGACGCAAAGTACCTAGTCGACAAGTGCAACGCATGCCAACGATTCGCGCTCAAGCCGCACGCCCCTGCCACTGAGCTTCACATGATCCCAATCGCCTGGCCTTTTGCACAATGGAGGCTAGACATGGTAGGGCCACTGCGAAAGTCAACACCTGGAGGATACACGCACTTGCTCGTTGCAGTTGACAAATTTACAAAGTGGATTGAAGCCATGCCAGTCACCTCGGCCAGCGCCCAATGCGCCGTAAAATTCCTCGACTCCATCGTGTACAGATTTGGGATACCACACAACATCATCACCGACAATGGAAGCAATTTCACAGCAAAGGAAACAGAGCAGTTCTGCGAGGAAAAGAGAATCACCCTCAGTTTTTCCTCTCTGGCTCACCCGCAAACCAACGGTCAAGTCGAGCGATCCAACGGATTGGTCTCAGCTGGAATAAAGAAGCGGCTCCTCGATCGTCTGCACCCAGCGGCAGGGCACTGGGCAGAGGAGTTACCCTCCGTACTATGGAGCCTCCCCACAACCCCGAATCGATCAACAAACTACACGCCATTTTTCATGGTATACGGAGTTGAAGCAGTCCTTCCCGAAGATGTCAAGTTCAGCGCCCCCACGATTCGTCGCGTACAGTGAAGAAACTTCTAACAGGGCACTCGCGGAAGACGTGGATGCACTCTACGAGATACGCGCCATTGCACTCGCAAGATCCGCGGTATATCAACAGTCGCTGCGCAACTACCACAGCCGCCGTATACGCCACAGCGATTTCGTGGTAGGAGATTTGGTGCTGCGGCTCAAGCAGAAGGAAGGACACAAGCTCGAGACACCATGGGAAGGACCCTTCATAATACACGAAGTTAACCCAGGTGGCGCTTATCGACCGAAAAACCCCGAGACCGGTGGCATCTACTACAATCCATGGAACGTTGCGCACCTCCGCAAATTCTATCCTTAGGATTATTATATTCGCGAAAATAAGGCTATACTAGCCATCCCGTAGCTCGAAGAAAATACATGGCTTCTCAGTCATATTAATAAAATACATGGTTTCTCAACCATAGCTACTCATGTTCTTGATCTTTACACGCTAAATAACAGGTATACACCCCAAACACACGGGGGCTACACCTAACTTAGCATCATTTACAAATACAAAGGTATAAACAAGGTTGACACCTTATAAAGTTTCAAGACAACTATACAAAAACGACAGGATATATACATCCTACAATTACATATGGCGACGAGCAGTTTCCTTGGCTAACACTCGATTAACCTCTTCAGAAGTCAGTCGAATAATCTCCTCTGCAGCAGGACGAACGACTGCATAATGGGAGGTCATATCGACTGGAGCATTTGGGAGCTTGCCCACAGATTTGAAATTGACCTCAGGATGCCACAATCGAACAAAAGCGAGTGCTACTAAGGACCCGCAGATCAGCTGTTGGCGGACGCACTCGCGAATTTCACCTACTCGACCGGAAGTTCTGAGCAGCTGGTTCAAGTCTTCTGGACCTCTCTCCAGCGGTTAGAAAGCGCGATTCAAAGCTATCAGGGCCTCGTGACAACAATCAACGAGTATCTTCGCCTGTCCCACACGATACTTCAAAGTAGCAAGAACAAAACCTCGACTGCGATCGGACCAGAAGTTGTTTGGATGTGGTTTTGAGCTACGAGCTTCGTGAAGAATATGGTTATCCACCCAACGTTTTTCACACCGTTCGTCAGGCTGAACAACTACAAAGAAAGCTACAGAGAGTCAAAGCAGGAAAAAAGATACAGTCAAACAAAATGCTAGGGGGCTGAAGTGCTTACAAAGCATATCCTTGGCAACAGCTGCCAACTCTTTCATCAAAAACTGCTCACGTTCAGCCGCAAGTTTCTGTTTAGACTTGGCTACATCAGCCACTCCACGCAAAGCTTTCAGCTTGCGCTCACCATCCGCGACACGTTCACGGAGGCCGGCAAATGTACCAACAGCAGCAACAAGGGGATCTGCTCGTGCGGCAGATCCACTCGAAGACTCCGCGACAACACATATTACCTGGAATAAGATAAGAAAAGTTAAGGAAGAATTCAAGACACCCCACTCGAGAAATAAACCACCTATTCGACAGGTGCTCGGGGGCTACTCCCATCAGGAGGAACTCATGACAATCAATCGCAAGAAATCACATCTCAGATATCAAAAGAACATTTTGATTAAAGGCGGAATACGGGAATACACCCCAAGGTTCATTACATCAGAAGAGCAAACTACATAAAGTCTATCCTAAGGAACTACAGAAGTGCTGCCACTCGCGGCAGATTGCCCCTTGCGACTAGCACGATCAATCAAGTCAGATAGCTTCCGAGAAAGGACTCCAGCCGGGTTGCCGAAAGGACGAAGCGCTACCTTTCTGCCCGTGGTAGCATCAACTGGAAGGTTCGAGTATGCCTCGTCCAAGCCTGAGACTCCGTGCGCCAGCGCGAACTAGATAGCGGTCTTCGCCCCGCACTCAGACTGGGCGACCGAGTAGGCCTGAAGGAGATCATCCTCCAGAAAAACCTTCAAGAGACCATCCAGCATGGGCGGAACCGCGACATCAACCAGAAGACGCTCGTGGAATTGCGTCAACACTCGAATGGCATTGCCAACGAGGGATCAGATTCCACTCGCGTGCCTCCGAAGTTGAGCGCAAGAATCCGTCAGGGCGTCCACCCGTTGAACCCTGGGCAGCTCCAGCGCAACGCCAAGGACATCTGCAAAGAGACAACATTAATTTCAAAGACATACCAGCTAGTCGAAACAGAGGTCAATAGCAAGTTACTTGCGAAATTCTGGGCCAGAAGGCGAAGGAAGTCAACAAGATGGTTGTCCTGTTTGGTGCCAGCCTCCTCCAGTCGCTTCAGAGCGTCCTGGGCCTCAGCGAGTTTTCCCTCGAGGTCAGTCGAATGCTTGCGAGAGGATTCAAGTTCCTTTCGAGCAGCCTCCAACTCGGCCTCAAGGGTGTTCACCCGAGTGATAGCCTTAGTCTTCTCGGTCTTTAGAAAATCGACTTGGGCTACACAGCAACAAATTTCAGACTAAAGGAATTCACACGACCAGAAAGAATAAGTAGAAGGAACGGGTAAAATTACCTTGGAGAGCTTGGCATCCGAGACGAGTCGATCACGATCCGCCCGAAGGATTACGCAGTCTGCCTCAGCCGAAATTACGCGGCGACCAATGGCTGCGAGAGAGTCAAGCAGAGACTGCAAAACACAAAGAGGAAGAAGTCAGCGAAAGTGGAAGGAAATTGAGCATATTCACGACTATAAATAGTCGAGTATAGCCTCGGGGGCTACTCCCACCGGGAGCACTGCCGTGCACCCGATAAAATCAAGAAAGGAAAGAAGATTAAAATTCTTGAGCCTGTAGCCAATCGCAAGCGATTGACCACAGCCTCGGGGGCTACTCCCATCGGGAGCACTGCCGTGCACCCGATAAAAACACTGAAAAGAACGAAGTACAGAATGCAAGGAAAATGACAAAATTTACCTGGCCCTGGGCAATGCACAGATGATCAGCCGAGCTACCCGACACTTCTTTCGAAGCCGACGCTCCAACCGCAAAGCTAGGCAACCTATAATTCGTAGCCGCGGCTGTGGGGGCTGGGCTCGGCGAATTCTGGACGGCCCCAGCAGTCGGGGTTTCACCCGCAGTAGCAGCATCTTTCCTCTTCTCGGGAGGAACAGAAGAGGCAAATAGGCCGGGGCTGATGGACTGAAGCCTAAAAGAAAACAACAACGTCAGAAGGAGCGAGAAGAAAACATTCGACTAGAACGAAGAAGGAAAGAAAAAGTTACTCGTCATCATCATCATCCAACATGTCCGCATTCCAGGCGGTCTGGATCTTCGGCTTGGGAACGAGAGGAGCACGCACACTCAGTGGGGTCACGATGAGGGGCTCTTTATCAGATCCTCCACCCAAGGAGTTATCCTTGGAAGTGGCTTCATCGTCTCCCGCCCTGCGGCGCTTGCGGTGGTAGAGATCGCTACTTGATTCTTCCATGTCATCCGTAGAGGCGTGCTCGGAACTCGAGTCGACGTCGGCAATGCTGGTGTCAACAGAAACCTCCAGGTTGCTTGCCAATAAGTCCTAGGCCTCTTCGCCAGAAATTGGCGGGTAGTAGGTTGCCACCCTTAAACTATAACAGAAGAAAAACAAGAAAACAAGAAGGAGAAACTCAGCCGACAAACTCTCGAACAAAGAGAAAAAAATTAGGACAAGAAAGGATTTGAACTTACTTCGGATGGAGGAGGTCTTGAAGCTTCAAATGCTGCGACAGGGCAGTCAGGGAAGGTCTCGCCTACCTCCAGCCTGGTGATGGCCGCGATTTTCTTCTCGAATTCAACATTCGAAAGTTCTTCTCGGCTCACGCGGCTGGGGTCTTCGACACCCTGGTACTCCCACATCGTGGAGGGTCTCTCCTGCAGAGGTTGAATCCTGCGCTTGAGGAACACACTCGCCAGATGCAAGGAATTCAGCACAACTCCTGCGGTTTGGTCACGAAGGGCGGCCACCTTGGCGAGTAGCGGGGCGACGATTCGGCTCTCCTCGACTGAAAGTTTGTGCGCCCAGGACTTCCGCCGCTTCAAGACAGTGAATGGGTGGAATTCATGAACTCCACTCGCGTTGTTGTCGACGACGTAGAACCACCTCTTTCTCCACCCTTGCGCGGAGTCGATGAAGTGCATCTCGAAGTAGCAGTTGTCCGATTTCGCCTGAATTCCGAAGCCGCCGGTGCGCATCGGCTCTCCAAGCTCGGTCTCTACCCGCGATTTCTCGCGGAAGACCCGCACCTTGAACAGGGCTTTCCAAAGGCCCAGTGTGGGCGGATGCCCAGGAAGCACTCGCAAAGAACGATGAAGCACGAGATGTGTTGCACCGCATTTGGAGGCAGATCGTAGAGCTGTATGCCGTTGACATACAACAGAGCCACGAAGAAAGTATGGAGGGGGAATGAGAGCCCGCGCGAGACATGATCTGCTAAGATCACGCGCTCATTCGCGCGGGGGTTTGGTACCTCTTCTTTTTTGCCGAGGCGAACTCGCTTCTCGGTCTCGGGGGGCAGCAGTCCCACCCTCTGCATCTCCTTGATGCTTTTGTTTGTCGTATTGGGGGAGCGCCAGTCGCCTGAGCGCGGAGCGGGTGGCGCGGGAACATCTTCCGTCGCCCTCGAGGAGAAGGCAGCTGCACTACGTTTCTTTCCTCCCGCCATGGATGTTAGTGCGAGCTCGTAGAGAAGGAGATGAGCGCGAGGAAGAAGAATGCTGGGAAGTGAATGACCGGGAAGTTTTTACTTTCCACCTAAGGACTGAATATATACACAGGGCCACTCAATCCTGGCCGTTCATCAGGCAACGTGGCGCTCATCGCGGCTGCCACGTGTGAAGCGGAAGCGAAGAGACGGTGAAAGCTGTTTCGTGCCACGATCTTAACAGCAGATCGTGCGCAATTACCGCGCGCAGTTCATGGGAAAGCCGGAAACGACGTCTCATTTCCGGTCAAAAAGCTGACAAGGTGGGCCAGCACATCTGTTCTCACTCCATCACGTCCCATCGGGAGGATAAAAGTGCGCTATGACGTCATTGTGAACATCACCAGGCTCGAAATTAAGCCCCAGACACGAAAAAACTTCGTATGGGAAAATCTAGACGCGAAAACTTTTTCGCATAAAAGCCCCAGACACGAAATAACTTCGTATGGGCAAATCGAGACACGAAAACTCTTTTCGCATAAAAGCCCCAGACACGAAATTTCCTTTCGAATGGGCATTACAAGGTTTCCAAACACGAAAACTCTTTCGTATGGATAGAAGACTACAAAGCGCAAAAAACTTTATGCGCAAAAAACAAGGGAGACATTTTCACTGGATATATCCCTGGACAAAACTTGCGAGTGTGTAGCTCCTGCCACTCGGTTATACGATGTACGCACATCAATACACTGGATCGTTCGGCCGACTAGGCACATCTGGATGTCGTATTCTTTCGAATACGAAGGTAAGACCCAAAAGATCTCTCTTGAGGGCCTGGAATCGCACTCAAGCTGCGTCCTCCGGTAAATTTCCATGTCAACAACACAAGAAAAACCATAACGAACGCGCCGGGTACCCTATTAGATTAAGTTCGACTCGGTAAGACCTCCACGACCCATTCGTAATGATTACCTCACCAGATTCGAGTCGGAGGTCTTGAATCTGCGTAGGCCAGAACTGTTTTTGCCCTAGATGCAATTAATTGGCCCCGAGCTTTCGGGAGAGCCAAGCAACTGAGCCACATCCTTCTACAAAAACAGCCAAACACACAAGCACTTTTATTTTCTCGATACTCGAGTACAAGAAATGCATCGCATACATGATACACATCCTCTTCAAACGATGGAATCCACCAGTCGAAGAGAAATCAAGATAAGTTTTGAGCGTCCATCCGACAGATTCTCAGTCGAGTAAACGCTCGGGGGCTAGTGACGAAGGGATGGATCCTAGGCCTGTCGGGTGAGTCTACCTGGTCTCAGGCCCACGGCCCAAGATCTAAAGGAGGCGTCATGGACTATTCTAGAAGGCCCAATTGAAGCCCACCCGCAAGGCCTTGCGGGTCAAATTAGGAAACTTGTAACCGACTCTAGGTTAGGGTTTGAGTCCTCCCCGAGTATAGTTTGAGACCTGGCCACCTATATAAGGCCAGGAGAACCACCAAGAGGGGGACCAAGCAATACCGCACCACCAAGCCTTGAGATCGAGATCATACTCTCGAGTTGAGCAACCCCCATTGTAACCGATCTACTCGTTAATACAGATCGACAGAGGCAGGAGTAAGGGTTTTACCTCTACGAGGGCCCCGAACCTGGGTAAATCGTGCCCCCTGTCTAGCCGACGATTGTCACCAGCGCCTACACGTTCTCCTAATCGAAACCCTATGGGTTCACCCGAGGGACTTGTTGAGATGTAGATTCGACACCATCTCTAGGGAACGACGCCATGATGCGCCACCATCGTCCGCCTCAGTTTTCACGGGCAGCCGCGAGAGTCGAAGCCCGGCACCGACTGGACCGCGAAGCGGCCACACAAGTGAAAAGGCATGGACTGCATAGGTGACGCCTTCAATAACGTAATGCCGCGGAGGCGCCGTCGTCGCCCACCACGACCGAAGTCGAAGCACGACTTTCACTGGCAGCCACCCGTCCCCGCTCCCCGTTGGGACGCTAGCTAGCCGACCACCTCCGACGAAAAAAGAGGCCACCACCACCACGCTCAGGGCCGTGCCCTCGACATCCTATATGTGTGGTATTGTGTAGGTGCCGCTCAACGGTTTGTGGCGATTTTAGCCTGATTTCCTGTTTTTTTAGCCGAGGAACTCTATTCTTCTTAATTAATGGATGTGTCAAAACTTTTGTCTCCATTTTCTTTAAAGAGCGCCCCGCTTAAATTTGCTAACTTTTAGCATATTATAACATATACACGTGATGATTATTTGGTAATTTTAACTTACAAGAGCATTTATTTTATCATTTTCCAAATGAAAAGTTTGCTAGGCTTGGAAACCCAAAAATATGCACCGAGAAAATTGACTATAGACCAATCACACAAAGCTCTCAAAGTAAAAAATAGAGGTTGAGCTACACATAGCTCGGCATTTCAAAAAAAAAAAAAAATGTATTTTCATGTTTCAAAAAAATTCAAAACAGAAAATCCTAAGTGTAGATTAAACTATGCAAATTTTCAATGGACAATTCTTATTATTTTAGACTACACTAATGAAAAATCTAGCAAAATTTTAAAATTTAGAAACTGTGCACCGGTCGCGATCTAGATCTAGACATTTGCCATTTTTTTCCTTTGCCAAAATACAGCAAATGTTTCTTCCGAATCTTTCACAACGGTAGATCTTGACATTATCTATCTACACCTATGATATTTTTCCCGAATTTACCGGAACCTTAAAATGTCGATTTCACATTTTCCAAGTAACGAGCTCCATGTAGCTCGTCCTCCATATCGCCCCACTCCACGGTGCTGCCTTATACTCCCTCCGTTCCAAAATAAATGACTTCTATTTTGTCCATATATGCATGTATGTAATATGTCCACATACATACATGTTTGGATATATGAAGTCATCTATTTTGGAACGGAGGGAGTATTACAAACTCTTTGATATACCGTTTTTTTTGTCAAGATCATCTCTTACATGGGAGAAGCGCTTAAGGATCATAAAGTTAAACCAAATTAAGAGCACCATTTCCAACTTTTTAATTACTGAGGCAGATGATGCTAGCCTTAGGTTTTGTGTAATTAGGGTTGTATTTAAGATTACTATTACTTTGTGGTTAAAGAAGAAATACGTAGTATTACTATTTCTTTTACTTGGAAACCACCTTATTTTTCTCATTCTGGCAACAAGAACTGTTGGAAACACCGGTTATTTGATCCCCTAAGGCCCCGCTTGGAATGTTGTATACTAGTCCAAAACCCACGTATTTCTCGGAGCAGGCAAACTTTCCGACCCAAATCAGTTTTAACACTTGGATGGCTGTTTTAATTTCCTATAGGGCCCAATTACGGTCCGTTTCCGGCCGGAAAAATCACGGACCAGAGCAGCTCCGTATTTTAACCACATGTTTCCATGTGCACCCGTAAGTTACGCTGGGGATTATTCCGGACGTAGAAATGGACAGACTTTCCAAGCGAGCCCTAAGTCTCGTATATTTGTAAACATAAAATTATGTATACAAAAAAGGTCAACCCTAGGAACTTTGCAATCCCCCACGAGCTATTGGATATACATTCACATAGATGGCTTACAAATGATTGAACAGGGTGCCCTTAACATATTGATCTCCTATATATATGCTGTATATTATACGTAGTTCTCGTATACGTGTTCATCTCCAAGACGCCAATCCTTAATGAAGTTGCATCTCTGTCAGTCCAGCCTGCCATGTTGCTAATCGGAGAGACAGATAGTATGCAGAAGCGTGCGTATACACGAATGTGCCAGCTTAGGGTTCTCTTTCACCTCTTGATTCACCAAGGCACGGTGCTCTGACTTCCGTGACCTCTTTGGAAGCATCAACGGGTAACTAACTCGTCATATTAACCATTGGGGTGCATGAAGGGTCAAACTCGTACAAATGTACCCCACTTTGTTGCCGCTATGCACATTATTCTGTGTTTAATTTTGCTTTGGTTAATTGGTTTCATGGACAATATTCCGTGATTTAGGAATGATAGATGTATTTACTGATTGGATGATAAAGGCTTGTGTGCAGAAACTGTTTTGAGGCGCTTAATTAGCAAGTGGCCCGGCAAAGAATGAATATCTTGCCATGAGTTGACGGTGATGAGTCGCCAGCAATGGAGGGGGGCCTCCTGATCCGATCCGATCCCTCGTTGGCGGGCGCAACACCCCCCAAAACGCTTCCCTGCCGCCCGCTGCCGGGGATAAAAACGCACATGCCGCTTGCCGTCTTCCTGTCCAAAGTGCCCAGCGCAAGCCAAGTGTGCCGGCCCGGCCGGGCAGGTTCTCTGCACAACCGCTTGCGGCAGATCGACAGTTGCATGCCACGCTACACGGAGGAGCAGCAACACAAAACCGAGCTACGGGAGCCATTGTCAATGGCCACTTGGCGGGCGGTGTGCTCCCTCCGGTCAGGCAGGCGCTGCATCCCATGGCCATTTCTTATGTGTGGATTCTGGGGCGGATTTCGTTTTAAATCCGCCTGGGGTTTAACGCATGCGGTGTTGTAGGCTTCGGAGGCTCGGAGTCGGAGCATAGGGATTCCGATTCGCTGTCTGAATCGTGTCCCGGCGTGGGCTGCAGCCTGTCTAAGTTCAGTGTCTCAGATCGCACTGCTAACTCCTGCGATCTATGGGAGATCTCGTGTGTTCTCGTTCGTCCGTGCATCTCTGGCGTTCCTTGACTGAAGGCTTTGCTTATGGTCAGGTTTCTTGGGGGGACGCGGAGGTGTCTGGTTTGATCGGCCAAATAATACGGGCGCGGTTTACTCTAACCAATAAGAGCGTGTGTTGGGTAACGATTTCGGTATCGCTAGGTTCATGTACACAATCAAGCCTTGATCGTTTTGGTTGCCGTGAACGCTATCTTTTACTTCATTCTGTTACTACTAACAGTTGAAACAGTAGACGTTTAAAATTTAAAATTTTATCCTGGCAAAATAAATAAAAAATTACTTCCTCTGATTCATAAAAAGTGTGGCTCATTTTATTCTAAGTGAGCGATACTTTTTATGGATCGGACAGAGTACAAAATTACAACCAACCTTTTATTGCTCAATAATGTCTATAGGGAACATGACTGTAGGAGCCAAATCTGACGTCCAACACTAATTATAACAGCAGTACGAGCCATCAAATATGCTTCGGAATTTGACATACGTTTTTCATGTCTAAATAAGGCACGTTCGAAGCCTCGCACCGTCGCCTTGATCTCCTGAAGAAGCATGATGCAGGTGCCACCCAAGGGCCGCTCCATGTTGAGGATGACATTGAGACAATATGTGGCCACTACGACACGTTGGAGTCGCGGCACACCATTGTTTCCAGGACCGCCAGATCGGAGATAATGTCGATGATCGTATTTATATTTTTTAATTTATATTTAATTTGGGGGGGGGGGGGGGAGGGTAGATGATCGTGTTTACATGTCTTGTGGAGATAGTGTGGTCTTTTTTTTTAGAAGATGGAGAATTTTGGAGATAGGGTGGCTCCGTGTAAAATCCTAAACTCCCGGGAAAAGGCGGATGAAGTACTCAGATGATAAAGGGCTTGGCCCGGGAGCGCGTGATGAAGCCGTTGAGCCCATGGAATGGCGTGGCATTCATGGGCCATCATACGCAGACCAAGCTGTCCTTACACCAGGAGCAAAACCATGAGCATCCGAAACAGCCCTTAAAAAAAACATCCGAAACAAGAGAGTACCATACCATGCTCTAAAAAAATAAGGTACTATACCATACGTGTTAGGAAATAACGGGACATGTAGACGAAAATCTGTTGTGGATCCTTAGGGCGTCTCATATAGGTTGTTCACCTTGAAATAACCACTCATGCCCTTGGTGGGTGTGAAAGTAGAGACGAAAAAAATATTACGTCTATCGATTGTTTTTTAAAGAGTAAATTTCAGTTTTTTACCCTAGTATGCCATTTATGACAACAATTACCCAATTTTATAGGAATTTCTTCCGTTTAACACTATTTAGCTATCGCAACATCTGTCATAATTTACCCCCTTTTAAGATTTGTCAAGTTTTAAGGTGAGACTCGATATCATGCCATAACGGAAGGGTATTATATTCTTTGGAGTGATAAAATCCGAAAAAGTGCTTCAGCCAAAATCACCTAGGCTTATAAGCGAGTCCGAATTAAATGGGTAGCAACCTCGTCCGTCTGATTGAAGAGTCGTACGTGTGTCGGACAGATTTTTCCGTATGCAAAGTTATTCCGCACGTGATAAGTTATCTCAAACCAACCAACAAATGCATGTCTCGTGCTTCGGAGCAACCACAAATTTCTTCATATTTTCCTTTTTCGATTTGTTTTATTGACTGAGATCAAGAATGGTCTTTGCTACTCCTGAATCAAGGAAATCTTGTTTCGCGATCTCCTTGCCACCACGTGGTGCATGCATGGTTCGTACCTGGGCTGAGAGTTTAGTGTTCAGTGATCAAGAATCATGACCATGGCTATGTCAAGCGTCAGTTCGAGTCCTGGCAAAAGATCAAGGTGGCCTTAGGATTAAGATATGACGAAACAGACTTTCGTCCCGCTTTATAAATAAAGATCAACGGCCGACCGATACAAAGTGATGAGGGGAACCTCTTAAAAAGCAGATCAAAGATAGAAAAAGGGACGAATAAGAACTTGCCACGGAAGACAGTAGGACGGGCCCAAGGGGCGAGGCTCCACGACGACGCCCCCAAGAGGGTAACGACGTATCACGTCACCGACGTCTAGACCGTGATGGTCAAGGGTTTTCACCCGGAGCCCTAACGCAGCAAAGGTAGCCACAACAGCGCCCCCAAGAGGGTAACGGTACCCGCAGGCATCGCCGCCATCGACGCCGAAGCCCTTCGAATAGCGTCCGCACAATAGGATTGAGATATTAGTGGTGAAAAATAAGTGCTTAGTTAGCAAGTGGCTATTTAAAATCTTAACAGAAGAGGAGGTGTGGCATGAGATACTTCACAGTAAATATATTCAAGGGAAACCTCTATCAATGATTGAAGCAAAACCAACAGACTCTCCTTTTTAGAAAGGAATTATGGGGGTTAAGGTTGAGTTCTTCAAACATATTTCGTTCTCACTTGGTAATGGACAAGGTATAAGATTTTGGGAGGATCCTTGGTTAGGGGACCGTTGTGTGCGCAGTATCCGACTTTGTATAACATTGTGCGGCAGAAAAATGTTTGGTCACGCATGTTCTTAATTATATTCTGGGGATCGCGCCAAGCATATGGTTGTTAATGAATTTGTTAAAGAACACGATCTTGATTTTATTGCTTTGTTGAAAACGGGTAGATCTTCGTTTGACACCCATTTCTTGCAATTCTTGGTCGGAGGTAGAGATTTTATGTGGTTTTGTCTACCTCTGCATGACCGTTCCGGGGATGTTGATTGGTTTTAATAGCGCAACTCTCTGAGCATAAACCGTTGTGGCTGGAGACTTTTGTGCAAAGTTTCATGTTAAAAAGAAAGCAGACGGTTTTCTTTGGGATTTTGTTGCGGTTTACGGGGCCGTACAAGATGCAGAGAAACCTGAATTTCTTGCTGAGCTAGTTCGTATTTGTGAGAATGAGTCGCTCCCAATCCTGGTTGGCGGTGATTTTAATATTATTCGGCGGCAAGAGGAGAAGAACAACGATAACTTTAATGCACGATGGCCTTTTATTTTTAATGCTATCATCAATAGTTTAGACTTAAAATAGCTTACTTTATCTGGGCGCCAATATACTTGGACTAGCCGAGGTGATAATCCAACCTATGAAAAATTGGACCGTTTGCTTGCTAGTATTGAATGAGAGCAGAAGTACCCTCTTGTAACGGTGCATGCGCTGACTCAAACGGGGTCAGATCATACACCGTTAATCCTTGACTCCGGAATACACGCTCATATTGGTAATAAGAGTCACTTTTCATTTGAACTTTCGTGGTTACGACATGAAGGTTTGTATGAACTAGTCCGTCGTGAATGGATGTCGATCTGTAGTGGCAATACTCCTGTCGAGAGATGGCAGAATAAGATTAGGCATCTGCTGCAATTCTTGCGTGGATGGGCTAAGAATTTTAGTGGTGAATATAAGATACTGAAAGAGAAGTTGACACTTCTGATTGACCAGCTTGACATTAGAGTGTAGTCTTCTCTTTTATAGATTTGTGAGTCATATAAACTTGAGAATTATCTCTTCGTCGTGCTTTCTCTCTATATTTCTTTCATAGATGCTTCCGGTTCCAAGGGAGGTCGCTCCAAGAGGATGGGCGGTCGCAAGGCACCACGGGTGGATGAGATTGAAGAGACGTTGGACCCATCTCAACCCAAGCGCAAGACACGGTTCCCGGCTCCGGAGAAGACATTGCCCCGATCCGAGAGTGTGTTCTTGGAAACCTGTCGAGAGAACCCTTACATCATTGACCGAGAACGGTTGATGCCACAGTTTTGGGGACATGACACAAGATTCCACACCGTGTTTCAAGCTTTGATCTACCATGAGATTCTTATGAGGAAGCCCAAGGAAAATGTTGCTCCTCAACATGCCATCAATTTTGGTCATATGGAGAGGAAGCCCGACTACTTTGGAGAAGCCCTGGAAATTGTTGATGCTTTCGGTCTCCGTCCCATTATGGAAGTGCAAGAAGACTATCATGAGGGGCTTGTCTGTGAGTTCTTGGCCACGGTGCATCTTGCTAATGAGACTGAGTGTCACCTTATCTAGATGACAAAGGGAACCAAGTTCAACATCAAGTGGTCCGAGGTTGGTGTTCTTCTCGGTGGCTATCCAGATCATGGACTGTTTGCTAGTGGCCCCGAGTATGACAGTGGATGGTTTCGTGTTCATGAGCCCAATGCACCTTCCATCAGCAAGGATCAACTTACTCCTCTATACCATTGGAAGAAGTTTGCAGTTGGTTTCGTCAAGGGCCTCTACCCCACATATGACATCATGCTTCACATCTATCGAGAGACTATCAACCCCAAGGCGGGCAACATTGATGAGATTCAAGGTTTCCTCAAAAACCTCATGCTCCTCACTCATGAGAAGCGGCTTTCCGGTATGCCTCAGAAACTTGATGTGCTTGACTATCTCTGGAATGAACTGTGGCATGTCATAGTGCAAAGGAAGAATGCTTGCTTTGGGCCTTTCATTATGAAGATCATCTTGCGTGTGTGGGAGGACAAGTTCCTGGAGGATCCCCTTGATGACACCCATTGGATCCCACACACGGAGAAGAGGCTTCTTATCAAGGATCACACTGAGCCTACTGTTCATCCCACTCCTGCTCATCGCAAAGGCAAGGCCAAGCCACGGGTTATTGTTAATGAATAAGAAGAAGATGTCGGTCCCTCTCTCCCTCCTCCTTCTGACAATGCCTTCAAATGGATGGCTAGGGCACTCAAGAAGGTGTTCCGTGTAAACAAGAAGGTCGAGCAGCATCAGTGGGAGCGTCACTATGATAAGGAACTAAAGCACCACAGGGCAGCACAGGCCGAGAGGCAGTTTCTTCGTGATGCTGGGGAGACCGTGGAGTTTCGTCGTGATGCCGAGAGGCACTTTCAACGTTTAACCTCTTTGTGTTCAGCAAAACCGGTGAGATTGACAACCTCACTGCTTTGTTGGGGCAAAGTGATTTGATTGTGTTGTGTAGGTTCCACGTTGCTTCTGAACCAGTAGTGCGCCCTGCCACCTCAGCTGCATCAACCTTCAGAAGTTGCTTCTTTCTCCTGCTGGTCGATTCAACCTTTGTTTCGTTCTGAGGGAAACTTGTTGCTGCACTCTTCATACCTTCCTCTTCGGGTCTCCCAACAAACTTGTGTTTATATGATAATGCTATAGATGATGGTCCTATGTTACTTGATGTTATAAATTATAATGCAACTGAAAATGGGATTGCTATAAATGTGTCCCATACCTTTTAAGAGTGACCAGTCATCTTTTTTTGCTATTGCAAAAAGTGGGAAAGAAGAGGTCTTTAGTTTTAATTCTGATCCCACTATTTTTTAGCTTCATATGAATTGTGTGATTTTAGACGATGGAAAACATGCTTTATGTGATAATTATGTTGTTGAGTTTGTTCATGATGCTACTGAGATCATTATGAGAGAGGAAAATATGGTTGTAAGAATTTTCATGTTACTAAAACACCTCTCATTTTGTTGAAAGTTTTGAAATTGCTCTTGTTCTACCTTACCATGATTTCTAGTTTGAGCTTCTTTAATTTATTTCTTTACAAGATTCCTATGAATAGGAAGTGGGTTAGACTTAAAATTTGTTTTATACTTGCTTATTGTTGCCTCTTCACTTGAAAACACTTGATTCTATTTTTCTGGGCCTAGCTAAAATGCGTTAAAGAAAAGCACTTCTTGGGAGATAACCGATGGTTTTATTTTTTGCTTTGTTTTTCTCTGTTTTCTTTGAGTCAAGGTGTTGTATACTTATGTAGAAACTCCTTTTTATCTTTATTTTCATGTATTAGTTGTGCCAAGTAAAGTTTCTAGCAAAAAGTGGTGTTAGTTTTGGATTTCTGCGCAGGAAACAGATTTCTGCCGTCCACCGTAAAAAATCGCATAATTCACAGAAAGATCAAAATGACCTGAGTTTTTTTTGCTTATTCCTCAGCTAATTCCGAAACGTTTTTATTCTTTACGTTTTTCTATTTGACAAACTTAAGTTCCCGAAAAAATCGTCTTTACAGACTGTTCTGGTTTTGACAGATTCTGCCTTTTTGCTTGCATTCTCTCTTTTACTATGTTGAGTGGATTTCTTTGCTCCACAAAACATCAGTGGATGTAGATAATGTTTAAAAGTATCAATAATTCTTGTCTCTAGTTGCCACTAGTTTTCATATATTGCCTTTTTCACTTGCAAGTAATATCATCTCTTGGATTCCATCTTCAACTGTCTCACCCTCGTGGTGAAGACAACCAATTACTCCAAGCAAAGATTTCTCTTAGATGATTATAAAGAAATGTAAGTGTATTTGATGACATCAGTTCGCCCTATGTATATAAGAAGAATCTGTGAACAAGTTTGCAAGGCTTGCCCCAAATTACTTTTCACAACCAAATGGCAGAGTTGTACGCGGTTATTCAATCTTTTGTTTGTTTGTGTATGCCACTAAATTGTTTGAGTATACAAAAGTGATTTGTTGACAAGGTTGCAAGACTTGTTACGAAACTACTTCTATAGAACACTAACATTGGAACACCACACTATTTCTTGAGGATTAATAAGATTAGATTGGGATACAAGAGTTTCCAAATACTCTTATGATAGATTGGAATAGCATTTCTAGAACACTCTAAAGATTCCTTTTGCGGGTCTTCTTATGGTAGTTCCTCCTTCCTTGCGGGTTGCTTATCTTGCATACTGACTTAGAGAAGATTGGGAAACAAGATAGAATGGTCTTGACAACATAACAAGATCTATATTAAGACTTAGTTCAGCTTTTATTTTCCTTCCATATACTTCTTATTTTATTTCCCATAAGATATTTACTTATTTCATATATGATTGGTTTTACTTTAGTTATAAACTTAATTCCTCTAATAGATGTTATATCTTGTTGTTATTTATTAGTTGTATCCATAGATACTTTAGTTGTTGAATGTTGATTTGAATAGAAGTGTGGAGTGTTTGTGGAATGATGACTTAAGATAATAAGTTGATCAAATGGTTCACTGATGTGTATAGATCTCACATGCTCACTTGTATAAGATGAATGAGACAATGAGCATATGAAGGTTATTGGGGTTTAATGATTTAGGTCAGAGGTGTTAGTTGGTTTCTCAAAGTGTCATGTTGTTATTTCATATTCTTCATTTGTACTCTTTTACATGCATAATGCAGACATAGAGGTTTGTGTAATGTCCCAGCGTTTAGGAACTCACGGGGGGTAGAATATTAATTTGTGCATCTGCATGCATGTGTTTGCAAAACCTGAATAAATTTTTCGCAAAACCAAAACCCTGGAGTGTTTGAGGTTTCATCAATATTCTGATTCTTAGATAGAGGTAGACACTGGAAGTTGATGGAATTTTTACATGACCTTTAGGTTATATTTTGAATTTAGGAGTTAAAATTTTGAATTATTTAAATTTAGGAATGTTGGATTTTAAATTTGAGTTTGTATTTGAATTGGGAATTCAAATTGGATAAACAGGATTATACCCTAAATATAATTCGATGGAAACATATATTAGATAAAAATATTGGATATTTCCAATATCAATAAGTATAGAAAAAGGAAAACAATTGAATTTTATTAATAACAATACAAGATACAAAGTCTTTACAACTGATTCCAATAATAGAAATATTACAACAATATTACATGAGCATCATTACATGAATTTGTTCCTAAAACTAAGACCTATCTAATCCTTAGTATATGTTATCTTCTTCGCCTGCAAAATAAAACACAAACCAAAAACAGAGAGATTAGGAGGGATTAGTACCCTCAGTTTGTCAGTGTGTTGCACTGATGAACTCATCATTGGGTTAATAAACATGTGTAGTATCTGTTCTAATAAAGATGGCCTCAGACCAGCATCACAGGCAGGGTGAGGAAATACAACTGGCAGCACAAGAAAAATAGAAGGCTAGGATAAGAGCAGCCGCACTGCTTGGTGAAAAGATCTTCTCAGCTAGCACACAAGCAAACATCACACTCACTAGCACACTTTGGTGCTGTCAAGACCACTGTTACTGTATAAATACCACATCATCCGCAAGGGGGGAGGATCACATCACACTTTCCCCTCTTACTGCTCCGATTGTGAAAGCAACCAAGAACAGTAAGAAGAAACACCACCAAATCATCCACCCATAAGCATCCACAAGTACTGGAGCATCTGATTGCAAACTAGCAATCAGGATCACAAGGCCAAGGCACAGGGAAGCAGCAGTAGTAAATCAAGCAAGCCACAAGCACCAAAAGCCACCAACCTATTGCTACTCACACAAGGTGAATATCTATGTACCATTTAAGCCATTTAGTGGCTAGTTATACATAAAGATGGGTTGGGGAAGTATTACCCTAAGAGAAGCATAGAAGTGCTATGCTATACTCATCACAGGAGATATAAGAATCAAGATAGCCATCTGTTCTTATTAAAGAGAGGCCTCAAGCTATGCATCATAGGCTTAGGGGCAAAAGAAGCAAGTGCAAGCAATCTATTCTTAGCAAGTAATTTCAGAGAAGTAAAACCATCAGGTGTAACAATTTGTTTTTATCAAGTGATGCACAAGGATAGCAGATCAATAGAGTAAAAGTTCTTATCAGTGAATAAGATCTTGAATCAAGCTTTTAGCAAAACAGCTACTGTATCACATCACATATCCTCAATACAGTTGCTGGGCATCAGATCCAAGGATCTGATACCTCAAAATAACTTAATAAAGGCATGTAAGCAGAAAAAGGAAATCAGGTGATGATGGCATATTCTCTGAACCTAAGATTCAGAGTAACACATATCAAAATGAAATACACCCATAGAAATCATTGAAGCAACACATATTGGTGTGCTCTGTCCAACAGATAGTAAACCACGGGGACTAATCACAGGGAGAAAACCTAGGGGATCTTTCCACAGCAAAGGCACAGGGAGTTTATCCCAGATCCATTTCCATCAAAAGCACAAGGGAAGATATCAATATAATTTCCACAGCAGATTAGCAACAGAAAATAACTCCTATGTGAAAATCATTCCAAACAAAAGCATATGTGCTTCCATGCCATCATAGGATGGAACAAGTCCCTCACAGCATTTGTACCCAAGGATGTCAATGGGAAAATTTCCCAAACCTAAACAATCCAGCACCAATCTCACAAAGGTACCTCATGGAGTCATGGCATGAACACTGGCACGAGGGCCAGGTTCCAGAGCATAGGAGGGAGAAGACAGAGAGAGCTGGGGAGGAGACAGAGAGAGTAGACGGAGATGAGGAACTCACAGGTGGTCACCATTGTAATATCCCTGATTTTTAGAGACATTCAAAAATCACAAAAATTTAAAACTTTTTGTTTTCCACTAATGAAAGCCACCAAAAACAAATAAAACATAACACAAAACAAATATAAAGTGTTATTCCTATGCCATTGGAAATAATAATCCAAACATGCCTCTAACTCCATATAACCCTTAAAAGACTCATTCAAAATAAGTTTTATTATTTCAAAGTATCTATTTCTCTATTTTGAAATAACATTAAGTTGCTATTAGAGTTTACTCATATTTTAAAGTATAAAAATATAAAAAAAAATAAGTGAAATGGCTTTTGGAAAATAAAATTTGACTTATAGAATGTTCTTGGATTTTTATTAAAACTCATTTCAAATAATTTGTCATATTTTCAAATTATAATGATATTAGGTGCTATTAGTGATATTTGATATATGGAAAATAGAAAACTTTAATTGTGTTAAAACAGCCCATAATTGTTTTCACTTGAAAGAGAAGGATTTTACAAACCTAAATATTTCGGTTTGAGATTATTTGGTTTCACATTTTAAAAGTTATGAATCTATTTGATAAAAGCAAAAAAAAAAGGAACAAACAAAAAACGTAGCAAGCCATCAGCCGGACCAGCCCAACCCCTTGCCCCTTTCCCACCGCGTGAAGCCCAACTCGAAGAAGGCCGCGCAAAGCCCACCACCCGGCCTTCTATCTGCCGCCCGCGCGCAGAACAACAAGCCCGGTAACAGCCCGCGCGCAGCCCTTTCCTCTCTCTCCCTGACATCAAGGTCCCACTGTGACGTCGGCATTGATGTCACCTCCTTCAACCTGAAGGAAAGAACTCCGTTTTGGAAGAGATCTTCATGCCCCGATTTCGCGCGATTTAGGGCACGATTCGACCCCGCGAGAATCTCCCTATAAAGTCCGGCCCTCCTCTCTTTTCCCCTCTCTCACTTCTTCCGATCGCACCGCCGGGCTCGCGAAATTCCCACCGGAGTAGAAACCCTAGCTGCCGCCTTTTCTTCTTCTCTGGCGACAGAACAGGTCCTCTCCGCCCTATTTGGACTCTACGTGCTCCCCTACCTCTGTTGCTCCTAACCATATGCTCGTTTACTTTTCTCTCGCAGCGGATCGACCGTGCCGTCCGTTTTCGAGACGCACCGAGCTTCTCCGCCTCCAACTGCTCGCCGCCGTTGAACATGGCCTCTTTGGAGCTCAACAACGTCACCATAGAACCCCCCCTCGACGTGTCGCGCCCCTCTCTGGTCTCTCCGCAAGCAGGAGATGGCTGGAGGCCAAGATCGTCGAAATCCCGGCGCCCCCCGCCACCACGTACGCCATCGCCGGCGAGACCCCGTCCCCGTGAGCAGCTTCTTCTGACTGTGTGGTTCGATCTAAATCCAAATTTTGTAAATAAAATATTTTTGTAAACCCTAGGCCGTGTACTAACAGTCCCCAATGACCAAAATCATATTAGGCTAAGTGTAAAAATGTTGCCTTGGAGTTTTATGCTCTTTTACTATTATGACTTAACTATTTTCAATAAAGGTTTTTAATATATTTCTCCTTAGCAAAATTTCTCGCCCTTAGGAACTTTGAAATATTTCTAAGTTAAGTTAAGCCAGTTGGCATCTTGGTGAAAAACCATTAAGACCATTAAGTATGGTTTGGTGAAGATAATGAAGTGAAGAAAAGGTGCCCCTCTTCATCCTTGGAGTCAAGCTGAAGAAACTACATGAAGAACCATGAAGGACTTAGTCATCTCAAGAATTTCAGCATGAAGCTAGAAGGCCAAAGAAGTACTTAGCCAAGAAGACAAACTTTAGAAGCAATTCCAAGAAGGAGCACTTAGAAGAAAACAAGAGGAACTACAAGAAGACTAACCTCCCTTTTTCTCTAAGTCCTTCTCCTTTTCTCCTTTCTTTTTCCCTTAGACTTTGTGGTGGCTATGTTAGATAAATAACATCCCCTAGTTTTTTTCTGAAATCATCAAGTCCTACAAGAAGCAATGGAGGCATCACACAAAAGGAGGAAGCTACAAAGGAGCCTGAAGATTTTCAAGGCTAGTGAGGTGAAGATTTAGAATTGTTTTCCCAATACTTAGAATTTATTTTCAAGATGATTAGTGTTTTTCCCAAGACTTAGAATTTATTTTCCCAAATGAGATGAGAGTTTTGATCAAGACTTCAATAAGGATCCCTTTCATCAAGAAGAACAATTTCAACAAGGAGCCAACTCCAGAAGAATAATCTCCCAAATGAAGAAGAAGAGAAGATTTTACAAGTCCTTTCTTAAGGAACTCTAACAATACCTACTACCTCTCTTATTCAATATGAATAAGTCTCTAATAGCTAGATAGGTGCTTCACATGATTTATTCTACTCAACAAGGACTTAGACTTCAGAAGAAACTCAAGGAGGCAAAACAATAGATAGAAGAAACCCAAGACAGAAATATAGTAGCCTAACACCTTTGTGTGATCTTATTGATCAAAGACCAACCATTTTTCACAAATGGAAAAACACAAACAAAAAATTCTTGGTCCTCTTTATGTATTGAAATAACAAGTTTTTCTTTTGCATATTAGAGTAAAGGTGTTAATCCTTAGTGAAACTTTTGTTCAATAAGTTTGGACTATTCAAGACACAATCCTTAGAAATTTGCTATACACTAAACCCAAAAAAACAATTCTTTTGTAGAATAAATTGTTGTGTTAAGTTTGTTGATTGTTATACTTTTGCTGGTGATTGTTTGTTTATTTTTGTTTACTTGTGTTGTTTAGATTTTACAGAGAGAATGTTCCATTTTGTGAAGAGAAGGTGATTGTTCTTCACCAACTT
Source organism: Alopecurus myosuroides (assembly GCA_028641055.1). Taxonomy (NCBI): domain Eukaryota; kingdom Viridiplantae; phylum Streptophyta; class Magnoliopsida; order Poales; family Poaceae; genus Alopecurus; species Alopecurus myosuroides. The sequence continues at coordinate 181,395,104 of CM054062.1, forward strand.
CAAAGGCAAGTAACACACCATCAAATCCCCCATAATTTTACTATGCATTACTAGTGTTTTTGAGTAGTATGCATGATAGGGAATTTTTACTAAGTTATTATTATGCTATGCAAAATCCCAAGTAGTGTGCAGCAATCCCTTAGACTTTATTATGGAGACTTAGTACTTATTAGATGCTTAGCCTTGCTACAAATTTGTTTTACTCAATGTTGTGGAAAAATTGTAAGTATAACATTCAATGAAACACCTGGGTGGAATTGGTGATTGCAAGGTTTATGTTGAGTGGCTCCTTGGGGCCATGTCTATGGTTTTTTTCACCTAAGGAGTGCATTTGTGGTTTGCCACCCAGGAACAAAGATATTCCTAAGTCCCTCTAAGTTTAGTACCTTCCCGTGCAGCCCTTTGACATATGGGCTCTGTCTTGATCAACTAAGTTGTGAGAGTTCAGCCCATGCTTGACATGAAGATGTAGCATAATTATAGGTGGAGCGGGTCTTGCTGGTTGGGTTGGATTCTTGCTTCTGAAAGATCTCGTCTCAATTCTCTCCTTTCCATGATGCACTCCGCGTGTATAAGATGTTTGGGCTAATTGAAGACAAAGGGTGAAAGTGCACAACCTCTGCAGAGTTAGAAACTATGATCATAGCCGTGTCCCCGGTAATGGACGACTTTGAGCAGCTATACAAGGATGGATAGAAGGATCTCCTCATCTTTTCTGAATGAATTAAATCATGGTAGAAACCTTTTCCTAGAGCACATGGTGTGTCTACCCCTCTGTGCTACCTTTTCAAACTCATGGTGTGTCTACCCATGATGACTTTATCAAACTTCATGGTGTGTCTACCCATGATGCCTTTATCAAACTACATGGTGTGTCTACCCATGTTAATTTTTAGAGTTTTACAAAGGTTTATTAAATATAGGACAAAAATGGCTTTATGCAAAATTAGCCTAAACTCCACCAAGCCAGATATGCATGTAGTTTAGACTTGCCATTTTATATCCACCATAGTGTTACTTGCCAATACATTAAATTGTATTGACTCCCTTGTGGATGCATATTCCATATTGCAGATGAGTTCTGAAGACGAGTGAGGTTTCATTCAGGATCTCGAGTCTATCGCCAACATATTTTGCCTGTGGCACATGAAGAAGATGAGGCTCAATGTTCTACTAAGTTTTCCGCTGTAATTTTAGTTCCTGCTAGTCTTCTGAGACTATGCAAGTTGTAAAGTTATTTTGTAAAGACTGGATCATGCGATGTAATAGATTTTGATGCAATTGCATGGTATTTCATTTTGAACTGTGGTGCTAGCAGTTGATCCAAGGACTAGCACAATAACACAGAGTTCTAGCATTATTTAAATGTGGGAACGCTACAACCATCGTGGTGACCACATCCAGTTGGTGAAGCGCAGAGCGGGCGGCGAGGCCGCGGTTGCACTTTAGGAGGCCGTCCCGACGGCACCTCGACATCGCAACTATCAACGACCACGGGGAAGCAGCAGCAACACCAGGGCAGCACAAGGGCGCCCTGAATCACCTTGGGGAGCAGGCACGCACCGGAGAGGGGTGGAGCGCCTCGGGCTCCCGAACCCTAGGGTTAGGGTTCGCAAGCGCACGAGAGGCACAGCGAGCAGAAAGCAGATCGAGAAGGAGGAAGAGGTAGAGGGCGAGCTGGCGCATGTTTTGCATCCATCCACGGCGGCGGGGGTGGCCGGAGTGAGTCGGGAGAAATCGCCGGAGGCGGAGGTGATCCAATCGCCTGGAAGTCGCCTGGGGACGAGGATGAAGGTGAGAGGAGAGGGGGCGCGCGTGTGGCGGCTGGCTCGGCCATCCGAGCGGGTTGGGTTCAACACTAAGTGGTTGACCCACCGGCCAGCCCTAGGGGCATATTGGTCATCTGACCATTTCTTTAATAAAAGAATAAAAATAAAGTAAATGATAAATAAAAATTCTATAAATTACCAAAAGTTACAATAAAAATTACTAAAATTCCAGTAAAGAATTTGTGTACTGAAATTAAGGAAAATAATTAAATAATACTTATAGTCTTAAATTTATGGTTTTAAAATAATATTTTAATAATAAAACCTTGATAAGAAAATTTAGAAGAACTCAAATCTATTTAATCAAATGTAAATATATTCTCTCAATCTTATTTAATTTGAGCATTTCAAAACACTTCATAATAAATGTTTTCTGTGAAAACAATAATTAATTAAGCAATAAAATAAATAAATAATAATAATAATAATCATTAATAAATAATAAATTCACCAACAAGTGATTACCACAAAAGACTTAGTAACCCAAACAATCATTTAGTTGAAAAATGCATACATATCATTATTATGCATAATAGCATCATTTGCTTCTTTAAACATTGTCTTTACGAGACAATGATGGTGTTTTGTAGAACAAGGAAGTCAGGATCTGCTCCAAGCATCAGACTTCATTACCTGTCCATATCAAGGCAAGTTCATGACTTGCTCGTGTCTTTTGAATTATTTCATAACAACTAATTTCAAAAACCCTATCGTAATACCACCTTCGCTCGAAGGAATGCATGATCCTATTTTTATAATAATATGACTAATTGAATGACTACCCGAGTGGTATTGTTCTGTTTGGTGGGCGGATGGGACCATAGTAAGATGAATAGGTCAAAGGAAGGTTCCATCTGCATGGGAAAGTATTACCTGGGAGTTAACAACCAATGCCGTCAAAACTCGGTCGCCGTAGATATCGCGTTGACCATGAATCTTCTATGGGGGAGTAAGTCAGATGTGATCTTCTCTCGTTCGCATGTCAACGGACTGCGAGAGACGTATGCTATAGGTCTTGCGGGACTACATTCACATCGGTGGGAGACCTTACGTCCCACGGACTCTGGGTCTATGAGTGTCTCCCAGGGGAGCCTAGATCTCCATCGTGAGGGGTGGAATCAGGGGTTCAACCTGCTGGTGGAAATGGGTGGGCATGCGTTGTGCGTAGAAGCACGGTTTGGCTTGGACCAACAACCGGGCCCCACACCTGAGTGGGAGTGGACAGGATCGCGCGCCTGGTTGTGCAACATGGTCTTGGTCGCCCATGGGTAAAGTAACGCACCTCTGTAGAGTGTAAAAGGATGTGGCATGTTACCCCTTGTTCCGGGAAGGGACTGCGAACGCCGCAGGAAAGGTAACTCCATGAAGTTCTAGTCCTGTGAATACTGGTGGGCATAGTTTTCAGTATTAAAAGCAACCTCTTAAAGAAAGATTGACAAAACCTTGCATCTGTCTAGACTCTTTAGAGTCGAGGACCGTAGATAGTGCATCAATTACTTCCGTACTTAATGAACTTGTTGAGTAACGCTCGTTACTCATTCAATCCCGTTTGACCCCCTGCTTAGGCTATGAGAACTTAGAGGAGGAATCCTTCAATATCCTCGGAGGGCAAGACGATATCTACTACGAGGAGACGTATCTCTCCGGAGGAGTCGAAGGAGTGGACTACATCATCCAGTACGGAGCTGACCCTGAGGGGGCTGAGTCTGGCTAGGTTTAGCCTAGTCTGAAATTAATACTTAGCACGGTCGAATCGAGCAGCCTTGGATTCTATAGTTGGTTGTTGAGTTCCCGTGTATGCACCTGCTTTACATTTCGGTTGTTGTGCTCAATTCAATAATGAGATGACCTTATCATGAGCTCATTCTCTTGTCAGCACATTGTGTTTTGTAATATATATGTTGTATGACAATCAAGTCCTGCAATGTTTCTGCTGTACCACCCTGAGGGATGTAATATTTCTGGAACGGTGTTTTGTGAGTGTTATATCAACGACTTGCGTACTACAACATGCAGTGGTATGCTGGGTCACCGCAGCTGGTATTAGAGCAATTGCTTTGACCTTAGGTTGGAAACCTAGTAATGGGATATACCTTGTAGGGTTTTAGAACGTAACGATAAAGAGTTCGCTGGAACTATGATAGGTATTCACTTGGGAATATTCTGGACATATTTCCAGAATGTTGAATCTTTATGATAATATGTTAATAACATCTATGTTACTTGTGAACAGTGACTATGAAAGGAGGGAGTTCCGGGAGAACGGAATGGGTAAAACATGAGAGGCTTGAGCACTATAAAGGGGAGTTTACTGAGCAGCTACGAGCTTTGCTTCGAGCTTTCGAGTTTGACACCAACCTCAAAGTCAACACCTACACTTACAAGGATGGTGAGACGGTTCTGAAATATCGGGTATTAATCTTAATACCTAGGGAATTAACACCACATATGACCACGCCTAGTGGTGAAGGAAGGAGTCAGATGGCGGCATGCCAACAGGCCTTAGTACAAGCCTTAACAACCATTAGAGAGCATAAGGCTAATCAACTGTCAGGTACTAGCTTCACAGCCATTCCACATGACCGCCTAAGCACAGAGTTGGTGTAACACCCCAAATTTTGCTACAATAGGGTGTGGTGTTGCATTCATCTCATACATGCATGAATCAATAAAATTTAATCATGTTTTAACCAATTTAAATTATGAATTTAAATGGTTTGAGAAAATCCCACAAATAGTACCTATTTTGGTTCCCAAAATTTTGTGTTGGAAAATATTTCAAATACACCAAAGAAAAATATGATTAGGTTGGAAATTTCATAAGCTTTCCAAAGGTTATTTTTGCCAAGTTTTATTCTTTCAAAAAGTCCCTCAAAAGGTTGTTTCCTTTTCAGTTTTTAAAGAGAAAAGGAGCTAGTTGTGTTTTCCAGAATTACAGGGGGTGTTGTGAAGTTTTTGTCTTCTTCAACCTCTGCCAGTCGGAGCACCTGCGTGTCCTCACCTCCGACGCTGCACGCCACGTCCTGCTACCGCTCCGTGCGTGGATGACCTCTCCTGGACGCCGTTTCCTCCTCTACGTCCTCCCCCACCTCGAGTGCTCCCTCCCTTTGTTTCTTCTCTACATGGTCGGAACCCTAGCCGCCGGATAACCGTCGCCTGGCGCCGGCGAACGGAGCCACCCCGAGACCAACGAGTACCCCACCAGGTCTGACAGTCCGTCCTCGACCTCCCCATGGAACCTCTCTTGCCGGGATGGAGTAAACCGTCCGAATCACGGCCATCTTTCCGAGCTCCGGCCGCCGTCTCTATTAATGATTCCGGCGAGCTCTGTCCCTCCCGCACCTCCCCGTCGACGCCATCATGCTCCCCTTGATGCGGTGAGCCTCCCGGTACCCTCCATCCCCTCCCTCTCCCTCTGTACCGTCCCCGCGCCGAGCTCCGCCATCGGCCGCCGCGGCACCTCGTCGCCGGTGAGCTTCCGGCGACTTTTGGCTAGCGCCGCCGCCGTCTCTAGGTCCCTCTCGAGCCCCTCTCCCTCGTGGTGTGCTTGGATTCGCGATTTGCGCGCGAAATCCTCCGATTCGAGTCCTTCTGTGAAGAATCAGAGGAGCGTGATGTCACCTCAACATCATGATGATGTCATTTTTCCTCTGTTATTTTAAATTACAGAAAATGAGTTAAATTGGTAATTTCAATAACTATTAAAATACTAATCAGAAAAATAAAATAAAAGTATGGTTTTGTTCAAAAAATGTAATATGCCCAAATATGTCATTTTCAATTATGTTTGAGAAAGTTGAAAACGGAGTATTATTTTAATGTTGTTTAATCATTTAAAATGGAGAAAATAACTTTTTATTCACTAAAATTAGAAAATTAAAAGTTATATACCAAATTGCTCAAAATGACAAATGGAATCTAGTTATGATGTTTTCAAACCCATTTGAGCAATTTAAATTGCACTCACTTTCATTATCACCCGAATTGCCCTCCGGGGTCTATTTCGGGCTAAGTTCAGTAAAAATACATAACTGTCATACGAACCCTAGCAACCCAACGAACATGTTTAGGGCTTTATTTTATTGCATTAAATTGCTCATGCATACATGTTGTGCATTGCATCGATGCCATGTGTTGATAGTTATTCTTCTTTTTGGTGTTTGTTCCCCCTCGGTAGAACGTGACTCCGAAGAGAAGGCCAACAACTCCAATGGAGAATACTTGATCTTAACCGACAAGTCAAGCACTTATTCCAGAAGATTCTTATCTGGTTTTCTTATAACCAAGGCAAACATAACCTCTTATCTGCTCATATATGCTTTTGAACAACATTTGAATCTCGTACTTTGCATTCGATTCCAAAGTATTTGATGCTAGTAGATATAGTTCACCTATATGCTGCATTGCCTCAATATCCTGATCCACTGCTTCTAGCCGCCATAGAATTGCTTGTGCGCATCGCCAGAGCCTCATATCTGCTTCGCTTAGTCCTACATGTTTGTTTACCTCTGCTCCATCCGGTTGATGAATCAGAGCTACGAGAACCTAGTATGATATGATGACGTGGTGAGATGAGCACTGTGTGGTTAACTTGACTAAGGCTTGGACGGGAGGCCACTTGGGAAGTGGTTCTTTGTCCTGTACTTGCCAACCCTAGGAGTAAGTTCTCGCCGCGGAAACCAAGACTGAGCGTGCAACCACACACGCGAGCCAATGAACCTCGCTCGACTAACTAACTTGTTTTGCCACATCCATGAGTCACGTGGTTTGCTATTTCCATCTACGTGTGAGTCAGAAAACGATTTGGAGAAAAACTAGGGCGTGACCGGGACAAGTGATGGACGTACACGGATCTTGATCCCGACTCACAGAACAGGTGCCGTCAGGAGGTGGCCAACTCCCTGTTGACAGGGTGGCCCTGTTTGGGTTGACTCATGGATAGGGTCGAGCAAGGTAAATGTCAGAGCCAGCCACCCTCTTCCGTGCTCCATGGAAGAGCGTACATGTGGCACTAAGAGTCGGAGGGTACGTGTGGGTAAAGTGTACCACCCTGCAGGGATAAATCTTTCGGAAAGCCGTGTCCACGGTTAAGGACGACTTGGTGAATGTCACGTGGCCATAGATAACTCGAACGTGACGTAAAAGATGTTGACAATGATTGAAGGGTGCCTCCTCGGAGATGCCGAGAGGGGTGGTCCTTGTAGCAAGAGAGTTGTTGGGAAATGATGTTGGTGGATGAAAGATGATGATCTCAGTAGTTCAGTAGCTTTATCATCTGTTTTGAAAACATTCTATGAGACGTGCTATTCTTCCTCGATTTGAAAAACAAAGATTGCTTTACGCAAATCAGCCTTCATAAAACCCTTTCTGAAGATAGCAGATATATAATAGGTTAACTAAGTCTTGTTGAGTACATTCCGTACTCAGGTTTGCTTAATTTGGTTCAGGTGGAGTTCGTCACTTCAGTGGTGGTTCAACAAGGACATCGACGAGTAGTTTGGGGTTCCCAGGTAGCAGCCTGGAATCTATGGGCTGGGACGTCGCCTTATGTCGCGGCCTCTTAGGCCTTTTTGGTTCTTGCTGATTAGCAACATAATTTGCCTTCCGTTGTCTGATGTACTGTTGGGTCGTGTGAACTCTGATTGTAAGCTATACTCTAGTAACACCTGTTTAATACAACTTCAATGTCTAGAGTACTGCTTTGATCGGTTGTTGGTTTCGAGCTCATTGTTATACAGTTTTGGCTATGCCTGCATAGTTGTCGCAGTCGAGGGGTTGTGGAGCCGATGATCCATGTCCGAGCCCGCCTGTCGATGTGATCGGCCTGGGGCGAGGTAACCCCAGTAACCCTCGATTGTTGTTGCACTTTCTGGACACATAGCATCTCTGTATAGCTTTGGTCCCGTCTCCTTAAGTTTCATATGATTCGTGGACGCTCTGATATGCATAGTTGGTTATGACTAGCATGGATACAAGGAGTAGTAGACTGGGGATCCGGACTACGTGCCGATGAATCCAGTCTGCCTGCCGTTGTTTGTTGCGGCCGGGGCTGGTAAACCCTGAAGCCCTTGTGAGTCCATGGCTAGGAGCACATAACAATATGTATATCTCTGGGTCCGGGGTCGCGACAGTTGGCACTTGACCATTCTGTGTTGATAAAAACCAAGCCTAAGCTAGCCACTAGCCTGTTAGATCGATATAGGAAGTTGGTAGGATCTTTCTACCAAACGCATCAGGTCATTGTTGATGACAAAGATGGTATGTTGGAAGATCTGACCAAACCACCTAGCCCAGAAAAAAAGGGGAAGAAGAAGTCTCAGGAGAGGGATGAACCGTACTATACCCTAGAAGCGGAGTCATCCAAGAAATCAACCCAAGATAGGCAGTCCAGGTATTCCACTACCCCAGAACCTATCCATTATCCTGTTATACCACCTAGTGAGCCGGAACCATACAATCCGTATGACATTTCGGATGAACCTAGTGACAATAAGCCAAATATCTTTGGTGGGGTCCCAGAATCAGATTCTTTTATGGAGAACTCTGATGGCTGGAGGTTTGACTGGTATCCTGGTACTAGTCAACATCCTATCCCATGTGACGATATGTCAGAGGACGAGGAGCAGGATAGTGTGGAGGAAGTCGCAGCTGAGGAAGCAGATATTGTTGTCATGAACATATCATCTGATGAGGAGGAGCGGGTAGAGACCCAACCTATGCAGGAGGTACCATTTGATCACAACTACTGCACTAGTACCACTTGTTTCGCAGAAGGGGAAGCCTCACAGTACACCAGTATTGAGGAGTTTTTGTCATACCTTGATGATTATATGGACATGGATGGGCTTTCTCTGAGCGATACCTAGTCTATGGACACTTCTGACACACACTATGTTCCATCTGGGAGGACTTTTATCCCTGAGGCGGTACGCAGGACTTCACGCTACACAGGGTGGACTCCTGGCATGTACTCTGACTGTTGGGAATATGCCCTAGAGGCAATCATAGATGATGTAATTCCCAATGTATTCATAAAGTTGTTAAGTTGTCCTTTGGTTTGAACATCTGATATATGTCATTGAATATGTGATTCGATTGTGGAACTATGTATTCATGTTGTTCATACTAATTGTCCTTGGTCGTTAAGGTTGTGCTGGACACACACCCTAGACTAATGTGAGTGTTGGCTGATGACACGGTTCCACTTGTCATGGGCATGGTGATGCCATTCCAACGTTCACGGACTTGGCTAAAGAGTTTAGCAAGTCGGACTGACCCACATTGAGATGCAACGATCAAGTCGTCATTTGCATGTCTCAATCAATGTAATCCTTAGACCCGAGGTTGTCGCACAATCCGAGTTGTGGATCACCGACTTAGGTTCTGTCAAACGTTGTTCTGTGACAAGGCAACTATAAAGGCAGAGTTCGGGTCGAATGAGAAGCAAGCTGCGTGATATGGATAATCAAGATGGGATTTCCCCCCTCCGAATGGAGAGATATTCTCTGGGCCCTCTCGAGTGATATGATTCAGGAAGCATGGCCATGCGCGACTCAGTTAAGTGTTAACTGTGTTGGTTGACTAAGAGTTAGTCAGATGAATCGCATATCACGGATCGAGAAGAGAGTTGAACTATTTAAGGGATGACGATAAATCGCCTATAGTTCGACAAGGTATATCGTAAGGCAAAAAGGACTAAGATGAATATCACATTGAAAGGTATGTCGTCATGACTCAATGGGACTTGGGAGTCGGCACGTTCTGCTAGGAGCCGCTACCGATTGATCGATTGAGAGTCGGACTCTAATCGTGTCCAAGTCGCCATGAGCATGCAGGGTCGCACACTTAAGAGCGGGAGCAAATATTGGTTGGGTTGGACCCGAACCGGAAATGGACTGCATTAGTGAGTCGGACTCACAGAGGGAATGGGCCACAAGTGTTGTGCAGCCCATTACCATACGCTATATAAAGAGGGGCGCGGGTTGCCCAGCGGGCACGTTAGTCCACTCTCCCATGCGTTGGGAACCCTAGCCCCACTCAGTCCAGCCGCCGCACCGGACCTAGCAGTCCGCCGTCGGAGCTCCTCCTCGTACGTGTGGATACCGGCAGAGGTGTTGTACGTTCAGCACTTCGACGTTCGAGGGATTGCATCGGCCGGACCGGATCGTGGGACTGCACTACCCCGACGCGCTGCATCGATAATCCGCACCTGCGCGTCTAGTGGTAATACTCGTGGCCTTCTACCTCGGCTAGATCTTGGAAGCATCGCGTAGGAAAAGTTTTTTTTTATCTCTACGCGTTCCAACAGTGGTATCAGAGCGGTAGCTTCTGGTATTAGGCCCGAGATCCGTACATATGTGATATGTAGTTAGCGTTAGATGTGATCTAATTGCTGTTTTGGTGGTCGTTCTATGAGATAGATCGGTTTTGTACAAGGTTGATTGGATCAATCGTACTCGGGGTTAATGGATGATCAGGTTTCCGTGATCATACTGCTAAGGTCGTGAAACAACTTACCCCTACCGGTCGGTTTCCGCCATCGGGGTATACCGTGACACATAAATCCAGTTGCGGTGATCGAAGATCAAAGAGTTTGGTCGAATCGGAATACGGATCAGATTCGGGTAAAATCGTTTTATCCGATGAAGAAATCCATGATCGGAATGCATATGAGATCTGCGTTTTCCGAAACCGCCGGCTTCGCCCTGTCGTAGCGCCTTAGATGTCGTTGCGAGTTTCACAACGCCGGTAGATATCATATCTATGCATAACTTGTTTTTGCAGGAAGTTGTGAATGGTATGGCTTATGTGCATGTGATGTGTGTAATCCATACATGATCTGCGTATCATGTTTATGTCAGCCGGCTGGAGCCTAGGTGCTGTCATTTTATTGTATACCGGCCTGCGTGTCGGATTCTCATGTAAATTTTGATTTACTAGCTAGTGTAGCTTGTTGGAGAACCCGGAAGGCATTCAAGTCGATGTACAAGTCGGCTACATGGAGCAAGATGGCAGGTGACAAGAGTTGGCACGAGCCGACTTGCAAGCTTCGTGGAGATGGAGATCACCATGAAGAGAGCCATACCATTTCACATTATAATTGCTTTATTTGTGTTATTGTTATGTCTCTATTTACCTCTATTTAGATAGTTGGTAGATTCTTTAATCCCTCAAAGAAGGTCTAGTCGGTCGCCCCGCCAGTGCTGCACCATCACAAGTCGGACATTCTTGGTAGTGGGCTCATAAAATTGAGGTGCTACCAATTCTTTCCGGTTAGGTGGGTTTGAGTCGGACTCTTACAAGCAGAAGCACTTGGTAATCTAGACGAGTCCATCACAACGGTTGTGGGGCTCGGGGCGAGGTAGGTTGGGAGCCTGTGCATGTGATGCCACCCAACTAACAGGAGTCGTATTGGATACGATTGGCAAGGTGTTGCCTACCTAGATCACTTGACGGCTAGCGGTGATGCTAAAGCTCACTAGTCGGCTTGCTTATTTAGGATCTTGAATCACTTAGCAACCATCAGAGGGATGTTGGTTCTAGTGGGAGCATAAGTATTAAAGCGTTTAATATGCCTGCTCTTTTATGAATACATGTCTTAAGTGTGTTTGCGTATTTTCTGTTGTAGATCAATGGCACCTAGCAACCTTCCTCGGTTGTCCGCGTTTGCGTTGAGGTCAATCCTAGAGAAAGATAAGCTTAATGGAACTAATTTCACCAACTGGTATCGTAATCTGAGGATAGTCCTCAAGCATGATAAGAAAGAACATGTTCTAGAAACTCCACTTCCAGAAGAGCCAGATGATGATGCGACTGTCACAGTCACGAATGCCTACCGTAAGACTAGAGATGAGTCTACGGAGATTAGCTGTCTTATGCTTGCACACATGGAACCGGACTTGCAGCAGCAGTTCGAGAATGTTGAGGCCTACGATATGATCGAAAGCCTCAAAAGTATGTTCCAGGCTCAAGCAAAGACTGAGAGGTATCAAGTCTCTCAAGCTTTGCTTGGCTGTAAGCTCAAAGACGACGATCCACTGAGTCCGCATGTAATCAAGATGATTGGTTACATACAGTCTTTGGATCGGCTGGGCTTCCCAATTAACGAAGAGTTCGCTACTGATATAATTATGAACTCTCTTCCTAGTGCGTATGGTTCGTTCATCTCGAACTACCATATGCATGGTATGGATAAGAGTATCACTGAATTACATGGGATGCTCAAACCGGCAGAGGCTGATATCAAGAAAGGCACCAGTCAAGTGTTGATGGTGCAGAATAAGGCTAAGTTCAAGAAGAGTTCTTGGACTAAGAAGAAGAAGGATAAGTCAGGAGGTAGCACCCATGGCCCTGTCCAGAGTGCTCCCTCAAAGACTAAACCTTCTCCTACAGCCGGAGCCAACTGCTTCTATTGCAAGCAAGATGGCCACTGGAAGAGGAACTGCACCAAGTATTTGGCTGACAGAGCCAAGAGTGGAGGTGTGACTTCCAACTCAGGTACGCTTGTGTGCAATGTTATAGACATTTATCTTGCTGATGCGCCTAATAGTTCTTGGGTATATGATACCGGATCAGTTATTCACATATGCAACTCGTTGCAGGGACTGGTAAGAACTAGGAGCGTGGCAAGAGGAGAGGTTGACATTCGGGTCGGCAACAAGGCGAGAGTCGCTGCGTTGGAAGTCGGCACGATGCAACTTCATTTACCTTCAGGATTTATTTTGGAACTAAATAATTGTTATTATGTTCCAGCGCTTAGTCGAAACATTATTTCCGCCTCATGTTTGATGAGACAAGGTTATGAGTCGAATATTAAGAATAATGGTTGTTCTTTATATTTGAAAGATATGTTTCATGGCTTTGCACCCGTTCAAAACGGGTTATTTATTTCAAATCTTGATAGTGAATCGGTCTATAACATAAATGTTAAAAGGTTGAAACCAAATGATCTGAATATGACTTACTTTTGGCACTGTCGGCTTGGTCATATAAGTTGGAAGCGCGTGAAGAAGCTCCATGATGATGGACTTCTAACTTCGTTTGACTTAGAGTCATTCGAGACATACGAATCATGCCTACTAGGCAAGATGACCAAGACACCTTTTGCAAGGAGTTGTGAAAGGGCGTCCGACTTGTTGGAACTAATACATAGTGATGTATGTGGACCCATGAGCACGACAGCTAGAGGTGGTTATGAGTACTTCATTACCTTCACTGATGATTTGAGTAGGTATGGATATATCTATTTAATGAAACACAAGTCGGAAGCCTTTGAAAAGTTCAAGGAATTCCAGAGTGAGGTACAAAATCAACTCGGCAAGAAAATAAAGTTTCTACGGTCGGACCGTGGGGGCGAGTACATGAGCCATGAGTTTGATGACCATCTAAAGAGTTGTGGAATAGTTCCTCAACTCACTCCGCCGGGTACACCGCAGAGAAACGGTGTATCGGAACGGAGAAATCGGACCTTGTTGGACATGGTACGATCAATGATGAGTCGGACAGATCTAACTTTATCATTTTGGGGTTATTGTCTAGAAACTGCAGCTTTCACACTAAACAGAGTACCATCAAAGTCAGTAGAGAAGACACCACATGAGATGTGGACGGGCAAAAAGCCAAGTTTGTCTTTTCTTAAGATTTGGGGTTGTGAGGTATTTGTCAAGCGACTTCAGTCGGACAAGCTCACACCCAAGTCGGATAAGTGTATTTTCGTGGGGTATCCGAGGGAAACCTTGGTGTACTACTTCTACAACCGGGAAGAGGGCAAAGTGTTTGTCGCTCGGAATGGTGTCTTCCTTGAGAAAGAGTTTCTCAGTCGGGAAGTCAGTGGGAGCACGGTGCAACTCGAAGAAATTCGAGAGGAACCAGCTAGGGGCGAGTCGGCAATGGCCTTGGAGGCTGAGCCGGTCGTGGTACCTACACCGGTTACAACACCTGAACCTCGGAGATCTGCCAGATTACAGAGTGCTCGAGATGTTTTACTGTTAGACAGTAATGAGCCGGCAACTTATTCGGAAGCGATGGTGGGATCTGATTCCGAGTCATGGCTTGGAGCCATGAGATCCGAGTTAAAGTCCATGGATGAAAACCAAGTTTGGAATTTGGTTGATCTGCCTGACGGTGCAAGACCCGTCGAGTGCAAATGGGTATTTAAGAAGAAAATTGATATGGATGGAAATATTTCCGTCTATAAAGCACGACTTGTCGCGAAGGGGTTCCGACAGGTTCAAGGAGTTGACTACGACGAGACCTTCTCGCCCGTAGCGATGCTTAAATCAATTCGGATCATGTTAGCCATAGCAGCCTATTTCGACTATGAGATATGGCAGATGGATGTCAAGACGGCTTTCCTTAATGGAAATTTAACTGAGGACGTGTATATGATACAGCCCGAAGGTTTTGTCGATCCGGCTAATGCTGACAAGGTATGCAAACTTCAGAAATTCATTTATGGGTTGAAGCAAGCATCTCGGAGTTGGAACATTCGCTTTGATGAGGTAGTCAAATCGTTTGGCTTCATCAAGAGCGATCATGATTCTTGTTTATACAAGAAGTTTAGTGGGAGCAAAGTGAACTTTCTAATCTTATATGTGGATGACATATTACTGATTGGAAATGATGTCATGATGTTGCAAGAAACCAAAGAGTCATTGGAAAGGTGTTTCTCAATGAAAGATTTGGGTGAGGCGACTTACATATTAGGAATCAGGATCCATAGAGATAGATCCAGGCGGCTCATTGGCTTGAGTCAGAGTACATATCTGGACAAGGTTTTGAAGAAATTCAAAATGGAAGAGTCCAAGAAGGGATTCTTACCGATGTCCCATGGTATAAAACTTAGCAAGACTCAGTGTCCTTCGACGACTGATGAGCGAAGTCAGATGAGTGTGATTCCGTATGCTTCGGCAATCGGATCCATCATGTATGCCATGATTTGTACTAGGCCAGATGTTTCCTATGCTCTAAGTGTTACGAGCAGATACCAGGCTGACCCTGGCAAAGCCCACTGGGCAGCGGTTAAAAACATCCTTAAGTATTTGAGAAATACTAAGGAAATGTTCCTAGTTTATGGAGGTGATGAAGTATTCAGTGTAAAGGGTTACACGGATGCGAGTTATCTCACCGACTCAGATGATTCTCGTTCGCAATCTGGATACGTGTTCGTGATGAACGGAGGGGCTGTGAGCTGGAAGAGTTCCAAGCAAGATACGGTGTCTGCATCTACAACAGAGGCTGAGTATATTGCTGCCTCAGAGGCGGCAAAGGAAGTTGTTTGGATCAGGAACCTCCTGATTGATCTTGGTGTGGTTCAGGGCGCGTCCAATCCTTTGGACGTATATTGTGACAACAATGGTGCTATCGCACAGGCCAAGGAACCTAGACAGCACCAGAAGAACAAACATATACTCATGCGGTACCACCTCATTCGCCAGTTTGTCGAACAAGGTGATATCAAGTTATGCAAAGTACACACGGATGCAAACATTGCAGATCCGTTGACAAAGGCGCTACCACAGCCTAAGCATGAGGCGCACACGAGAGGTATGGGCATTAGATGCCTAGGCATATTATGCCAAGATGATTGACTCTAGTGCAAGTGGGAGACTGTTGGGAATATGCCCTAGAGGCAATCATAGATGATGTAATTCCCAATGTATTCATAAAGTTGTTAAGTTGTCCTTTGGTTTGAACATCTGATATATGTCATTGAATATGTGATTCGATTGTGGAACTATGTATTCATGTTGTTCATACTAATTGTCCTTGGTCGTTAAGGTTGTGCTGGACACACACCCTAGACTAATGTGAGTGTTGGCTGATGACACGGTTCCACTTGTCATGGGCATGGTGATGCCATTCCAACGTTCACGGACTTGGCTAAAGAGTTTAGCAAGTCGGACTGACCTACATTGAGATGCAACGATCAAGTCGTTATTTGCATGTCTCAATCAATGTAATCCTTAGACCTGAGGTTGTCGCACAATCCGAGTTGTGGATCACCGACTTAGGTTCTGTCAAACGTTGTTCTGTGACAAGGCAACTATAAAGGCAGAGTTCGGGTCGAATGAGAAGCAAGCTGCGTGATATGGATAATCAAGATGGGATTTTGCCCCTCCGAATGGAGAGATATTCTCTGGGCCCTCTCGAGTGATATGATTCAGGAAGCATGGCCATGCGCGACTCAGTTAAGTGTTAACTGTGTCGGTTGACTAAGAGTTAGTCAGATGAATCGCATATCACGGATCGAGAAGAGAGTTGAACTATTTAAGGGATGACGATAAATCGCCTATAGTTCGACAAGGTATATCGTGAGGCAAAAAGGACTAAGATGAATATCACATTGAAAGGTATGTCTTCATGACTCAATGGGACTTGGGAGTCGGCACGTTCTGCTAGGAGCCGCTACCGATTGATCGATTGAGAGTCGGACTCTAATCGTGTCCAAGTCGCCATGAGCATGCAGGGTCGCACACTTAAGAGCGGGAGCAAATATTGGTTGGGTTGGACCCGAACCGGAAATGGACTGCATTAGTGAGTCGGACTCACAGAGGGAATGGGCCACAAGTGTTGTGCAGCCCATTACCATACGCTATATAAAGAGGGGCGCGGGTTGCCCAGCGGGCACGTTAGTCCACTCTCCCATGCGTTGGGAACCCTAGCCCCACTCAGTCCAGCCGCCGCACCGGACCTAGCAGTCCGCCGTCGGAGCTCCTCCTCGTACGTGTGGATACCGGCAGAGGTGATGTACGTTCAGCACTTCGACGTTCGAGGGATTGGATCGGCCGGACCGGATCGTGGGACTGCACTGCCCCGACGCGCTGCATCGATAATCCGCACCTGCACGTCTAGTGGTAATACTCGTGGCCTTCTACCTCGGCTAGATCTTGGAAGCATCGCGTAGGAAAAGTTTTCTTTATCTCTACGCGTTCCAACACTGACATCCATGGAGATGGAGTGAGGGCTTGAGTGAGGTAGTAGTTTAGGAGTTTCGAGCCATGTATCATAAATAAGGGTCGGAGTGTGTGAGCGACCCAGTGGTGCTTTGCATTGTTTTACTTTCTGTAATTCACTACGGTGAAGGCTTGTAACCAACTTATACGTATCTGTATATTATGTGAAATATGTTGTTCGTATTTGGATTTGGATTTTTTTTCTCTTGTGTGACTAGTGTTGCATGTGAAGTGAGGCTCAGAAAGCATGAGCATGATGTAACTATGAGTTTATTCGCTTCACATTGCAGGACTAGGGGAAAATGTAGAGTGGTGGAACCAGTGAGGTTGACGCGCAGTGTCGGGAGCGAGAAAACAAGGCCAAGGCTGATGAGAATGGTGCAAGAGCTGAGTTACCACCACCACCACTCAGGCCACTGGTAGAGCAGAATTTCATGGAGTACATGAAGTTTGTACAAGAGAATCAAAACAAGTTCATGCAGGAATTGCTAAACCAGGTGGGGCCTGGGAGAGCAGCTGAACCAAGGATGTTAACTCTCTCGGACTTCCTGAAGACTAAACCAGCACCATTTGCTACAGCCAGAGATCCTATGGATGCTGAAGACTGGTTAGTCGATACTGAGAGAAATCTCAAGGCTATCAATGCGAATGATGCGGAGAAAGTGCGCTTTGCTACACATCTTCTGAATGGTCCAGCAGCAGCATGGCGGGATAATCAGATTATCCTGAAGCCACCAGAGAAGGTATTCACATGGGAGGAATTCAAGGGAAATTCAGGGAGTATCATTTCCCTGACAGTGTCATGGAGCTCAAGAGGAGGGAGTTCGAGGATCTTCAGCAAGAGACACACCATATGATTTGGTATGTCAATGAGTTCAGCAGACTTTCTCGTTATGATGTTGATGAAGTTGACACTGACAAGAAGAGGATCAAGAGGTTCTTGAGAGGGCTAGATCCCTATGCTGCTATGCAGTTAAGGACGTCCAAACCAGCTAACTTCCAAGAGTTGATGAACTCTGCAGTTACCTGGGAGAATTACTACAAGTTGGTTCAGCAGAACCGACAGAAGAAGGCCAAGTTTGAGCCTAAAAAGTTTCAGCCAAGTAGACCTACTTCAACTTCGAGTTTCAAGCCCAGAATAAAATCGGGAGGAACTGTCACATCCCTGTTTTTAAGCACTTGTATAATAGTATTTTAGCATGTCTCTTAAGACCTTTGTAATGCAATTAAGTGGACAACATGTTGTGTACTGATGGTTATCTATGCAATATTAGTGATGTGTTTCTTTTCACTCACTTGAGGAGTTTTTCTCCTAAGAAACACATTGCTTTATTATTGTTTTCCCATGTTTTCCACTAAGGCTCTTATGAGATTATTTTTCAAGACTTGAGGTGACCTTTGGTTTCAACTTAAAAATGTGTTATTAATGTTTAGGAATCATCTTGAACTTGAAATAAAATTAATTGGAAAAGATTCCATTAGCTTTTCCATTATAAATTTTGCCCTGAAAAACAGCCAAGTAACTGTTTTCAACCCTTGTTTTCCATCACAAGGATTATCCATTTATGGATTTTCTTTGATCAAAGTTACTCTCTGTAATGAGTACAACAAAACTACACTCTTGGAAAAACCTACAAAGAAAATTAACACACAATTCCAAGATGGTTTTTGAGCCATCTTGATAAGACAGAAAATTGAACATTTTAAAACAGAGATTGTACCTACTTTGCCATTTATTTTCAGAGCCATAAACCCATCATTTTTCAAATCAAATGGTTGGATCTGAAACTTGGATAGTTGTTCCTTGTTGAGCATTTTAAATCACTCATTTTAGAGCTGGTTTGCTTGGTGAAAACAAACCCAACTTTTGCTATCTCTGTCTGTTTTTCCAGCACTTAGAAAAATTCAGAAACTGTCTAACTGAATTTTTCTGACAGAACAGTGATTACACTTTTAGGCTTGATGTTTTTAGATGTTGTGCACTGATCCAAGCCAGGGCACTTTGCCTATTCGAAAGCCTAATGTATATACTTCTAGAAGGTGGCATTGGATGCTATTTTGACTGACCAGGATGAGAGAAACATGAGGTGGCATTTGACTATATTGTGATGTCATTAGAGTGGTTGAAATAGTGTTGATTCTTTCTTTTGCCCATCACTTGGCCTTTGCTGTGGCCTTGCTCATCATTTTGGTACTTGCTTGACCCTTTGGCACCAATAGAAACCAGTGCAAGCCCTGGAGAACCCCCAAGGGGCAAGGGCATGCCCATGCCATGCCAACCCGAGCACCTCCACCTTGGCCTCGTGGCTACAAATCAATCGGGACCTAGCCCTCTCGCTTGCAGGTTCCTCGCCGCCGTCCGTGGAGCCGCCGCAGAGCACCGTCGAGCCGCCGCCGTGTCCCTGCCTCCTCGCCACCCGTGCCCGCGCCAAGGAGTCGCCCAGGCCACCCTCTCCCACACCCGCACCGTCCCTTAGCTTCTCGCGAGCCCGAGGTGAGCTAATCGCCGTGCCCGTGAGGTGTTCGTCCGCGGATTAGGAGAGAGAGAGAGAGGACTGACGCGGGGAGGAAGAGAGAACGGGAACCGTCGATCTGAGAATCGACGGCCCCCTTTGAACCGTGCATTTCGCGCGCGCGCGCGCGCAGGCGGGCTGCGCTGTGCGTTGCTGGGCCGCGCGCTGTGGGATCTGGCCCGTTGGGCAGTTTTTAGGTTAAAAACGAAATTACTTTTTTTTCTGGCAGATTAAAATAGCTGTTAGCTTTAGGCTTAGAAATGGTAGCATATAAAATTATTTTGCCTTGCTAATTTTTGTGCTACTAGACATGCAAATTTGCAACCATATCCCACTGGCAGAAACTTGTTTAGAGTTTTTATGATTTTTCTAAAAATCATATGCCAGACAGTACCCTCAAATTTGAATTGAATAGAACTTCAAAAATACAAAACATTTTTGAGCAAACTCAACTGTTTTGGAAAGCCCTTTCCAATACCTATCAGTAGAATTTTAGTTTGCATCAAGGTGAGCTGCCATTTGGAAATGCCATCCATTTTGGTAAAACATCAGTGGGCTATTCCATGATTTTTAGAGGGAGTTTGGGATATTATTTTTGAGTGAGGCAAGTTGGAGAAGCTTTGTAGTGTTAAAGACTATCACATCCTAGAAGGATTTGCTTTTTAGAGCAACAGAAAATTTTAGAGAGACAGAACAAGTTTTGGTTACTTTCTGTCTAGATTTTAATTCTAGATCTTGCCTCATATGTTACTTTTGTGAGTTGCAAATGATGTGATCTTGATTGTTATGTTGTTTTCCATTATGGGTATGATGTATACAAGTTGTATGAGCATGTTAGAATAAATGTTTGAATGGTAGCATTTTAGAACTAGTTTTCAATGCTTATGTCTTGCTAATGGCTAGATTTTTATGTGTATTTTGAGTAGATAATTAAATAAATCTTTGGGCTAGTTGCTAGATTGTTTTTCATGGAACCAGTACCACCTAGGTACTGTTAATAGGGTTATAGCACCTCTGGATGCTTGGTGCTTGTGTTTGAAATAGGTTTAAAATAGGGTTGCTTAAGGACTAGATTTCACACTAGAATATTCATGTTTGTTTTGTGTCTTGTTTTCCACTAGGGAAAAATATGACTCTTTGGTATTGAAACCAGAGGATGAAAAGTACTTGTGGCAATATTTCATTAGGGTTTTCACCTCTGGTAGATTTCCTATTAAATAGCACAAAAGCATGAGTAGCACTTGGGTGACTAGAAATAAACCTCCTCACATGTGTAGCTTTTTAAGCATATCTATCCTTGTTTCCTAGCTATGTTTTTATGTTATTTTTGTGAGATCCAGTAGCATATATGGTACTGGTTAGAGGTGTATTTTTGCCTCTGAAATCTTGCACACTTGTGCATAACATTAGCTAGTATAGTCTAAACTAGTCTAGTAGTTTCCTAAATTTTCTACTAGTATGAGTAGGAATTTTTGGGGTGTTTGTGTGTTGTTTTTAGCACTTTTATAAAAGTGACCAGAGGCTCATTAACCTCTTGGTGAGCATATTCACTAGTGGAACACCCACTGGTATGTTTGCCTCATGGTGAAAAATAAGTTGACTTGTTGTCATGAGCTTATTTTCACCACTTAAGTAATTTAGCAAATTGTGTGTGCTAGTCATAGAGTTTGTTGTGGGAATTTTTATGCATCAAAATGTGTTTTATGTGACACCCTACTGTCCATTAACATGTGCTATATCCCACTGGTCCATAATGTTCTTAGCTAAGAAGCATTGTTTTGGGCTACACATAAACACTAGGAAAAATCAGATTTTCCAACTATAGTTTTTATGCCAATTTTTCTTTAGGGAAAAATGGAGAACTTTGAGTGGTACTTTTTGATTGCTTGCTGTATGTATTGCTTGTAGCATTGTTTGCCTTGCTTGGTCCTGAAAGTGTTCCTTTATTTCTTTTTACGACGTTAGAAAACGAGGAGGAAGGAATTGCTGAAGAAGGGTATTGCAACTCCTGTTACTTTCAGGATCAGGACCATCACTTGTACCAAGGCAAGCCATCCTAATGCTTGCTGTATAACTACTTATCATTATCTATCATGCATGCTTTTCACTTCTGAAGTTTTACAAAAATATACCTTCAAAAACTATTTTTGTGTGAATCCTATTACTACTATTAATACTACTAGTATAAGGACTCATAATCATAGTCAACTTGGTATTACCAAGCCCTTAGACACTAAATGGTATATAAATACCATACACCTACTTAAAACTTGAGTTCTTAAATGAACTAAATAAAATGTGTTTTTGTAAACAAAGGCCTTATGGAAGGAAAACCCCGGAGGAAGGGTGAGACCCTGTCTGCCGGAAGGATTGTTATGATGGGAAATTTTATGAGAAATGTTTACAAAAGACACATAACCTAGTCTTCGCTGGACAACCATTATCGTACTGCCACTTTACCCCAATATGGGTAGGGGCTTGATTAAAAGCTTGTTAGGGTTAGTGTATGTGCTATCTCAAAGGCTATAGGGGATTGGATCCTCCAAACCGAAATGTCGCTAGGAGTGAGTATACGGGACATCTAAAGTGTGGGATTAATTTTCCCTCCGGATGCAGCAGTTGGGTCTCCTGTTAGGCGGTGTGTGACATGGCTTGCCAGGGAGGGAAACCCCAATTGAAGAGATAGTCATGTACTAGCTTGTACAGAGTGGATAGTCAAGACCAGTTATCTGATGTTCTCATAGGTTGGGAACAGTCCATGGTTGTTTCATGGCAGACTCTGGATCTGGTGGAAATGTGTACACCTCTGCAGAGTAAAACTATTTCGAGATAGCCGCGTCCTCGGATATGGACGGTTGAATGGCCATGTAGCTAGTATTGTGTCAACTTTTCAAAAGAGGTTTTGAAGGAAGGCTTTTGTACCTGAGAGGTACTATGGAGGAATGACTTGGTATCTGCGAGATACCGATGAGAAAGAAACTACTACTAAAAGTTTCTGAAAAGAAAAACTTTCTTTTCCAAAAGTATTATAAAACCTCCAAGATATGTGATATCTACGAGAGCAAAACTACATTATTTTAAATGATTTTGGTTACAAAGAGGTGAACTTGGAGAATCAACCATGGCAAATCTTTTATCTGTCATGGGTAGCTGAACCATATGTACGGCCTACCCACTACACCAAATAAGCATGTATGCATTGTTGTAAGCTAATAAAGGATGTCTTGTTGAGTACATTCAAATGTACTCATTTGGTTTCGCCCCTGGTATCTACTTATCAGACTACGAGGAGCCACCTCAGGAGGAGTACTATGAGGAGGAGTTCTACGCTGATGGCCCTGCGAGTTAGGATCGTCTCCCAGTCAGCAGCCTGTAGGATGAGGCGTGACTCGGGTTCTACTACGCTATGCTTATCGTCTTCCGCTGTGTTTACTTTGAATGTCTGTCCTGCGTGACAGTTATCAAGAACTTGGTCATGTGACCATTTATGTAAGACTCTATATTCGTGTAATGGATGATGTATTCTGTATGCCAACTACGTATGTTGTTCACGACTGGTTCTTCTGGGATCGTGAATGGATGCATATGAGGGGTTCTGGACCTACCGGTCTGGGGCCTCTACAAAGTTGGTATCAGAGCCATCCTGACTCTAGGAGACCTTAGTTAGCATGGACGTTAGTGTATACTCCGATAATCTAAGTTACTAATACAAAGAAAATTGGATATGGCTAAGTATAAAACTATTCCCTATATCCCACCACCTCTCTGGGTTAGACTCTACTTGCATTAAAGTTATTTCTTGCATGAACCTAAAACTTTGCACACCTGTATCTAACTTAAGCTACTTAAAATTTTGTGTAGATGGACGTGGACATCACCGTGGCTTTTCAGTTGGGACGTCCACGTGGCGAGTCTTTCCTTTTTGAGGAGAGGCTAGTATCTATGGCTACTGTGTTGGGACGGCCACTTCCGGAGCTGCGAGGAGGACTAGTTGTCGGGGCACCTCTGGAGGGAGACTGGTACGCGGAGGTCACTATCCGCGCACCTCTGGCTAGCCCGACAGTGGAGGCCTACGTGTACCGTGCTGTTGATCGTTCTTGGAACGAGGCAGCGGTGCGCGTGATACAGGAGTCAGTAGCACGTCTGGCACACATCGGGGAGTATATGTTCATCGGTTCCCGGTTTGAGCTGATTGGGAGACGTGATGAGGATGGCATACCACTTCCTGTTGAGCCAGACTTTACCACCGTTGGTCCACACTTGGACGAGATGGAGATTCTGTTACACCGCACTCAGACCAGGCTAGACGACCAGCGTCTTGACACCCTCCACGGCATATTGGTGCACCAGACACTGATAGCCGAGACTGACGAGCTGAGGGCTGAGCTTCACGACAGCCAGGAGGAGAGTGGAGCTCTGGCTCAGCAGTTGTCCGAGTCGAGGGAGCAGTTGGAGGCTACTACCGCGAGGCACCGTGCCTTACGGAGGCAGCTGAGAGCCACCCGCCTTGGCCGTGCACGCCTCACCACTAGACTGACGGCCCTGGAGGGGGCTAACGCCGTTCTGCGCGGCAGGCTTCAGATAGCTCGTGATGACATAGCCACGAGAGACGCTGCCGTAGAGGAGCTGGAGGAGGAGGCCGCAGAGCTCCACAGGGAGATTGAGGATCTTCTGCCTGTTGAGGATGTTCCCTCCGACTTAGAGGGGATGGATATGAGCGAGGCTAGCGAGCAGGATGATGATGACCTGTTTGACGAGGAGGAGGAGGACCCTGAGGAGCGTATCTTCGACGTTGGGGACAGCGACGACTCTGTGTAGTCGCTGCCTTCTCACCCTTAGCACTTGGTGCTGGTCTAGATACTAGTTAGGTATGCTAGATCGTTTTGCTAGATAGTTTGCTAGTAGTAGCCTTGCGATGACCCCACCAATCGCACCCCCTGTAGCTCGATGAAGCCTTCCTTGTATGATATGGCTTGTGATGTGTGTGTGTAATGTAAGGAACTCTGTTTAATTATGGTGATGAATGAAATGTTTGGCTTGATTTTCTGTTGATTGCCACTACTTTGCGCTCATTTCATTCAAGTTTGCGACTGCCCCGCTCTTGTTTTTGAAACATATCGCTAGTATTCCTTTTGTTTAAATATTAAGGTACTGGGTTTTCAAAAACAAGAATTTACTTCTTAGACTTACACATGTTTCACTTCAGCATGGCACCCCGTCGCGAACCCCCACCGCCACCACCACCCACAGTGGAGGCGCTGTTGGCCCTGCTGATGGAAGATCGCCAGGCCAGCCGAGATGAGAGTGCAGCCACCATTACCGCTCTGCAACAGCTAGCTGCTGCCGCCAACAATAATGGCAATGGCAATGGAAATGGTGCTCGCTCGAGACTGAGAGACTTTCAGCACACCAACCCCCCAGTTTTCACCAGGATTGTGGAGCCCCTCGATGCTGACGACTGGCTCCGCACCATTGCAAACAAGCTGGAAGTTGCTTCTGTTGATGAGAATGATAAGGTCCTGTTGGCCTCCCATTTTCTCGCTGGTCCTGCCAGGACTTGGTGGGAAACTACACGTGAGACTGTTGCTGCTGGTCACGTGTTCACCTGGGAGGAATTCTCTGCAAAATTCCGCAAGTATCACATTCCCCAGGGGATGATGGCACTTATGCGGGAGAAGTTTCTAAATCTGAAGCAGGGAAGTATGCCGGTGTCTGAATACTGGGAGAATTTCACTACTCTGTCCCGGTATGCACAGGATGATATCAATACTGATGCTAAGAAGAAGGAGAGGTTCTTAAATGGGCTGGATGATGAGCTCCAGTGCTCTCTGGTAGTAGTTCCATTCCAGGACATGGAGACTCTTGCTAATGCCGCTATGGTGCTGGAGCACAAGCGGAAATCTGCTGATGATAACCGCAAGAGGAAAATGACTGCTCATGGAGGACCTAGTGCTCAGAGGACTCGCAACACTCCGTATGCGAGGCCACCAACCCACAAGGCGCCTGCTTATGCACCCCGCCCCAACCACAACTATGCACCAAGGCCCAACAACTACAACCACCCTGCACCGTATGCACCAAGGTACGGAGGAAACAGCTATGGTGGTAACCATGGGAATCACTCTGGGAATAATCATGGAAACCGCTATGGAGGTAACACTGGAGGAAATGGGAACCACACCAACAATGCTCCCAAACCAAACCCAAGCCCAAAGCCTTCTGGAGGTTGCTTTGCCTGTGGAAAGGAGGGTCACTTCGCTCGCGATTGCCCCAACAAAGCTACTGCTCCAGCCCAGCCTGCTGCAACCAAGATGAACCATGGTCCTTCCACTGGGCGACAGAATAGGATGAAGGGACACCTGAACCATATCAATGCTGCAGAAGCTCAGGAGGCACCAGACATGGTGATGGGTATGTTTCCTGTCAACTCGGTACCAGCCGCAGTACTGTTTGATTCTGGTGCATCACATTCCTTTGTCACTAAACCGTTTGCTGAGAAAAGTGGTATGAAGCATTCCCGTATGCACAACCCTATGTTAGTACAAATACCTGGGGATAGTACTAAAGCCAACCTAATTTGCAATGAGGTACCAGTAGAAATTCAAGGAAAAACTTTTCATGCTGATCTTATAGTACTGGGATCCAAAGGGATAGAAGTGGTACTCGGTATGAACTGGATGGCCAAGTATAAGGGAGTTATCGATTGCACTAAGAAATCTATTGATATGATCTCTGAGGATGGGGAAAAGGTTGCGTACACTGCAACTCGACCCTCGTCACAAGTTCACTGCCACACTGGTATAGCCCAACCTGCCCTTGAGGAAGTCCCGGTGGTTTGCGAATACCCGGATGTTTTTCCTGAAGAATTACCCGGTATGCCCCCTGATCGGGATATCGAGTTTGTGATTGAGTTAGTACCCGGAACTGGACCCATAGCACAGAAGCCGTATCGGATGAACCCAAAGGAATTAGATGAGTTGAAGACTCAACTGGAGGACATGTTAAGGAAGGGATTGATCCGCCCTAGTGCATCACCCTGGGGATCTCCGATCATTTTTGTGGGAAAACGGGACGGTACCACTCGTTTATGTGTGGACTACCGCAAGTTAAATGATGTTACCATCAAGAACAAATACCCGTTGCCCAAAATTGAAGACTTGTTTGACCAGTTGAATGGGGCTGTAATCTTCTCCAAGATTGACCTTCGGACTGGTTATCACCAATTGAAAGTCCGTGATACTGATATTCCAAAGACTGCTTTCACCACTCGTTACGGGCTGTATGAATACACCGTAATGTCCTTTGGTCTAACCAATGCCCCTGCCTATTTCATGAATCTCATGAATAAGGTATTCATGGATTTTCTAGACAAGTTTGTCGTGGTGTTTATTGACGACATTCTTATATATTCAAGGAGTGAGGAAGAACACGAAGAACATCTGAGACTTGTGCTCGGAACACTTCGTGAGCATCAATTGTATGCTAAGTTTAGTAAATGTCAATTCTGGTTGACGGAAGTCGGATTTCTTGGACATGTAGTATCTGCGGGAGGAATATCTGTTGACCCTGCTCTAGTTCAGTCGGTGGAGAAGCGTGCTGCTCCGACCAACCAGACTGAAGTCAGATCCTTTCTGGGTTTGGCAGGATATTACCGCAAGTTTGTTCAGGGATTCTCGAGTATAGCCAGACCCCTCACCCAGTTGCTCAAGAAGGATAGCAAGTTCCTATGGACGGACAAATGTGAAGAGAGTTTCAATGAGTTGAAGCACCGATTGGTGTCTGCCCCAATCCTTATAATGCCGGATGTCACCAAGAATTTCGACGTATATTGTGACGCTTCTAAGCTTGGTCTTGGAAGTGTGCTTATGCAAGAAGGGAAGGTGATATCTTTCATATCCCGCCAGTTAAGACCCCACGAATTGAATTATCCCACTCATGACTTAGAGCTTGCTGCCGTTGTTCATGCTCTCAAGACATGGCGGCACTTTCTTATGGGAAGGCGAGTGGAAATTTACACAGATCATAAGAGTTTAAAGTATATCTTTACTCAACGTGAGCTCAACATGAGGCAGCGCCGCTGGATTGAGCTCATTAAAGATTATGATCTGAGTATTCATTATCACCCGGGAAAGGCAAATGTGGTTGCAGATGCTCTTAGTCGAGAGCCGGCCTCTCTAAATGCTATGATTTTAGTAAGGCAACCCGAGTTGTGGAAAGAGCTGGACCAGCTTGGTATTGAAGTGGTCAGCTATGGCATGTTGGACGCCATAGAACTTAAACCAACCCTGGTTGACCAAATCAAAGAAGCGCAGAAAGGCCAGAAAAGTATTGATGGGATTAAAGCCCGCATGGAGAAGGAGAAGGTTGCTGGGTTTACCATCGATGCTGATGGAGGATTATGGTATGAAGGCCGTATTTGTGTTCCCTCTGAATCTGATCTCAAGCAGACCATCATGGTCGAGGCTCATGAGACCATGTATTCTATCCATCCTGGAGGAACAAAGATGTATCAAGACCTGAAAGAGAGATTCTGGTGGCATGGAATGAAGCGAGAGATTGCTTCATTTGTAGCTAAGTGCCATGTCTGCCAGCAAGTAAAAGCCGGACACCAGCGTCCCGCTGGATTGCTCCAACCATTGCAAGTGCCTGTTTGGAAATGGGATGAAGTGGGAATGGACTTCATCACTGGACTTCCTAGGTCCAGCCGAGGAAATGATTCTATATGGGTTGTCGTGGACAGGCTCACAAAAGTTGCTCACTTTATTCCTGTCCGGACAACCTATCGTGGAGATCAGCTTGCGGATCTTTACATTTCTCGGATTGTCAGCCTACACGGAGTCCCAAGCAGGATTGTATCTGATCGAGGTACACAGTTCACATCTAGATTTTGGAAGAAGTTGCACGAGAGTTTGGGAACCAAACTAGCTTTTAGCACAGCATATCACCCGCAGACTGATGGACAAACTGAGCGTGTGAACCAAATTCTGGAAGACATGCTCCGTGCTTGTGTGTTGTCCTATGGAATTAAATGGGAAGACTGTCTGCCCTTCGCAGAGTTTTCTTACAACAACAGTTATCAGTCTAGCTTGCAAATGGCCCCTTTTGAAGCTCTGTATGGACGTAAATGCCGTACACCTTTAAATTGGACTGAGACTGGAGACAGTCAGGTTTTTGGTGTGGACACTTTGAAGGCTGCAGAGGAGCAGGTCCAACTTATTCGGGAACGTTTAAAGACAGCTCAATCTCGTCAGAAGAGTTATGCTGATACGAAGCGTCGTGATGTCTCTTTCAGCATTGGAGATTTCGTGTACCTTCGTGTTACGCCACTCAAAGGGATGCAGCGTTTCCATGTCAAAGGAAAGCTGGCCCCCAGGTATATTGGCCCTTTTAAGATCTTGGCACGTCGTGGCGAAGTTTCTTATCAGTTAGAATTACCTGAGGAGCTATCTGCTTTTCACAATGTTTTCCATGTGTCATTGCTCCGGAAATGTCTGCAAGTACCGGAGAAAGATCTCTCGTATCAAGACGTGGATTTCAGGACCATTGACATAAATGATGATTTGACTTATCGTGATAGACCCCTGCGGGTTCTCGAGGAAATTGTGCGTGCTACCAGGAGGCGTGCTATAAAATTCCTTAAGATTCAGTGGACCAATCACTCTGAGGAAGAAGCTACCTGGGAGCGTGAGGATGATATCAGGAAGGAGTTCCCTGATTTTCTTAAAGCCTAGACCCGCGAATCTCGGGACGAGATTCTTTTAAGGGGGGGAGATTTGTCACATCCCTGTTTTTAAGCACTTGTATAATAGTATTTTAGCATGTCTCTTAAGACCTTTGTAATGCAATTAAGTGGACAACATGTTGTGTACTGATGGTTATCTATGCAATATTAGTGATGTGTTTCTTTTCACTCACTTGAGGAGTTTTTCTCCTAAGAAACACATTGCTTTATTATTGTTTTCCCATGTTTTCCACTAAGGCTCTTATGAGATTATTTTTCAAGACTTGAGGTGACCTTTGGTTTCAACTTAAAAATGTGTTATTAATGTTTAGGAATCATCTTGAACTTGAAATAAAATTAATTGGAAAAGATTCCATTAGCTTTTCCATTATAAATTTTGCCCTGAAAAACAGCCAAGTAACTGTTTTCAACCCTTGTTTTCCATCACAAGGATTATCCATTTATGGATTTTCTTTGATCAAAGTTACTCTCTGTAATGAGTACAACAAAACTACACTCTTGGAAAAACCTACAAAGAAAATTAACACACAATTCCAAGATGGTTTTTGAGCCATCTTGATAAGACAGAAAATTGAACATTTTAAAACAGAGATTGTACCTACTTTGCCATTTATTTTCAGAGCCATAAACCCATCATTTTTCAAATCAAATGGTTGGATCTGAAACTTGGATAGTTGTTCCTTGTTGAGCATTTTAAATCACTCATTTTAGAGCTGGTTTGCTTGGTGAAAACAAACCCAACTTTTGCTATCTCTGTCTGTTTTTCCAGCACTTAGAAAAATTCAGAAACTGTCTAACTGAATTTTTCTGACAGAACAGTGATTACACTTTTAGGCTTGATGTTTTTAGATGTTGTGCACTGATCCAAGCCAGGGCACTTTGCCTATTCGAAAGCCTAATGTATATACTTCTAGAAGGTGGCATTGGATGCTATTTTGACTGACCAGGATGAGAGAAACATGAGGTGGCATTTGACTATATTGTGATGTCATTAGAGTGGTTGAAATAGTGTTGATTCTTTCTTTTGCCCATCACTTGGCCTTTGCTGTGGCCTTGCTCATCATTTTGGTACTTGCTTGACCCTTTGGCACCAATAGAAACCAGTGCAAGCCCTGGAGAACCCCCAAGGGGCAAGGGCATGCCCATGCCATGCCAACCCGAGCACCTCCACCTTGGCCTCGTGGCTACAAATCAATCGGGACCTAGCCCTCTCGCTTGCAGGTTCCTCGCCGCCGTCCGTGGAGCCGCCGCAGAGCACCGTCGAGCCGCCGCCGTGTCCCTGCCTCCTCGCCACCCGTGCCCGCGCCAAGGAGTCGCCCAGGCCACCCTCTCCCACACCCGCACCGTCCCTTAGCTTCTCGCGAGCCCGAGGTGAGCTAATCGCCGTGCCCGTGAGGTGTTCGTCCGCGGATTAGGAGAGAGAGAGAGAGGACTGACGCGGGGAGGAAGAGAGAACGGGAACCGTCGATCTGAGAATCGACGGCCCCCTTTGAACCGTGCATTTCGCGCGCGCGCGCGCGCAGGCGGGCTGCGCTGTGCGTTGCTGGGCCGCGCGCTGTGGGATCTGGCCCGTTGGGCAGTTTTTAGGTTAAAAACGAAATTACTTTTTTTTCTGGCAGATTAAAATAGCTGTTAGCTTTAGGCTTAGAAATGGTAGCATATAAAATTATTTTGCCTTGCTAATTTTTGTGCTACTAGACATGCAAATTTGCAACCATATCCCACTGGCAGAAACTTGTTTAGAGTTTTTATGATTTTTCTAAAAATCATATGCCAGACAGTACCCTCAAATTTGAATTGAATAGAACTTCAAAAATACAAAACATTTTTGCGCAAACTCAACTGTTTTGGAAAGCCCTTTCCAATACCTATCAGTAGAATTTTAGTTTGCATCAAGGTGAGCTGCCATTTGGAAATGCCATCCATTTTGGTAAAACATCAGTGGGCTATTCCATGATTTTTAGAGGGAGTTTGGGATATTATTTTTGAGTGAGGCAAGTTGGAGAAGCTTTGTAGTGTTAAAGACTATCACATCCTAGAAGGATTTGCTTTTTAGAGCAACAGAAAATTTTAGAGAGACAGAACAAGTTTTGGTTACTTTCTGTCTAGATTTTAATTCTAGATCTTGCCTCATATGTTACTTTTGTGAGTTGCAAATGATGTGATCTTGATTGTTATGTTGTTTTCCATTATGGGTATGATGTATACAAGTTGTATGAGCATGTTAGAATAAATGTTTGAATGGTAGCATTTTAGAACTAGTTTTCAATGCTTATGTCTTGCTAATGGCTAGGTTTTTATGTGTATTTTGAGTAGATAATTAAATAAATCTTTGGGCTAGTTGCTAGATTGTTTTTCATGGAACCAGTACCACCTAGGTACTGTTAATAGGGTTATAGCACCTCTGGATGCTTGGTGCTTGTGTTTGAAATAGGTTTAAAATAGGGTTGCTTAAGGACTAGATTTCACACTAGAATATTCATGTTTGTTTTGTGTCTTGTTTTCCACTAGGGAAAAATATGACTCTTTGGTATTGAAACCAGAGGATGAAAAGTACTTGTGGCAATATTTCATTAGGGTTTTCACCTCTGGTAGATTTCCTATTAAATAGCACAAAAGCATGAGTAGCACTTGGGTGACTAGAAATAAACCTCCTCACATGTGTAGCTTTTTAAGCATATCTATCCTTGTTTCCTAGCTATGTTTTTATGTTATTTTTGTGAGATCCAGTAGCATATATGGTACTGGTTAGAGGTGTATTTTTGCCTCTGAAATCTTGCACACTTGTGCATAACATTAGCTAGTATAGTCTAAACTAGTCTAGTAGTTTCCTAAATTTTCTACTAGTATGAGTAGGAATTTTTGGGGTGTTTGTGTGTTGTTTTTAGCACTTTTATAAAAGTTACCAGAGGCTCATTAACCTCTTGGTGAGCATATTCACTAGTGGAACACCCACTGGTATGTTTGCCTCATGGTGAAAAATAAGTTGACTTGTTGTCATGAGCTTATTTTCACCACTTAAGTAATTTAGCAAATTGTGTGTGCTAGTCATAGAGTTTGTTGTGGGAATTTTTATGCATCAAAATGTGTTTTATGTGACACCCTACTGTCCATTAACATGTGCTATATCCCACTGGTCCATAATGTTCTTAGCTAAGAAGCATTGTTTTGGGCTACACATAAACACTAGGAAAAATCAGATTTTCCAACTATAGTTTTTATGCCAATTTTTCTTTAGGGAAAAATGGAGAACTTTGAGTGGTACTTTTTGATTGCTTGCTGTATGTATTGCTTGTAGCATTGTTTGCCTTGCTTGGTCCTGAAAGTGTTCCTTTATTTCTTTTTACGACGTTAGAAAACGAGGAGGAAGGAATTGCTGAAGAAGGGTATTGCAACTCCTGTTACTTTCAGGATCAGGACCATCACTTGTACCAAGGCAAGCCATCCTAATGCTTGCTGTATAACTACTTATCATTATCTATCATGCATGCTTTTCACTTCTGAAGTTTTACAAAAATATACCTTCAAAAACTATTTTTGTGTGAATCCTATTACTACTATTAATACTACTAGTATAAGGACTCATAATCATAGTCAACTTGGTATTACCAAGCCCTTAGACACTAAATGGTATATAAATACCATACACCTACTTAAAACTTGAGTTCTTAAATGAACTAAATAAAATGTGTTTTTGTAAACAAAGGCCTTATGGAAGGAAAACCCCGGAGGAAGGGTGAGACCCTGTCTGCCGGAAGGATTGTTATGATGGGAAATTTTATGAGAAATGTTTACAAAAGACACATAACCTAGTCTTCGCTGGACAACCATTATCGTACTGCCACTTTACCCCAATATGGGTAGGGGCTTGATTAAAAGCTTGTTAGGGTTAGTGTATGTGCTATCTCAAAGGCTATAGGGGATTGGATCCTCCAAACCGAAATGTCGCTAGGAGTGAGTATACGGGACATCTAAAGTGTGGGATTAATTTTCCCTCCGGATGCAGCAGTTGGGTCTCCTGTTAGGCGGTGTGTGACATGGCTTGCCAGGGAGGGAAACCCCAATTGAAGAGATAGTCATGTACTAGCTTGTACAGAGTGGATAGTCAAGACCAGTTATCTGATGTTCTCATAGGTTGGGAACAGTCCATGGTTGTTTCATGGCAGACTCTGGATCTGGTGGAAATGTGTACACCTCTGCAGAGTAAAACTATTTCGAGATAGCCGCGTCCTCGGATATGGACGGTTGAATGGCCATGTAGCTAGTATTGTGTCAACTTTTCAAAAGAGGTTTTGAAGGAAGGCTTTTGTACCTGAGAGGTACTATGGAGGAATGACTTGGTATCTGCGAGATACCGATGAGAAAGAAACTACTACTAAAAGTTTCTGAAAAGAAAAACTTTCTTTTCCAAAAGTATTATAAAACCTCCAAGATATGTGATATCTACGAGAGCAAAACTACATTATTTTAAATGATTTTGGTTACAAAGAGGTGAACTTGGAGAATCAACCATGGCAAATCTTTTATCTGTCATGGGTAGCTGAACCATATGTACGGCCTACCCACTACACCAAATAAGCATGTATGCATTGTTGTAAGCTAATAAAGGATGTCTTGTTGAGTACATTCAAATGTACTCATTTGGTTTCGCCCCTGGTATCTACTTATCAGACTACGAGGAGCCACCTCAGGAGGAGTACTATGAGGAGGAGTTCTACGCTGATGGCCCTGCGAGTTAGGATCGTCTCCCAGTCAGCAGCCTGTAGGATGAGGCGTGACTCGGGTTCTACTACGCTATGCTTATCGTCTTCCGCTGTGTTTACTTTGAATGTCTGTCCTGCGTGACAGTTATCAAGAACTTGGTCATGTGACCATTTATGTAAGACTCTATATTCGTGTAATGGATGATGTATTCTGTATGCCAACTACGTATGTTGTTCACGACTGGTTCTTCTGGGATCGTGAATGGATGCATATGAGGGGTTCTGGACCTACCGGTCTGGGGCCTCTACAGGAACTCCGATGAATCGTGGACCGTTCAATCCAAGGAATCAGATAATCTTTCATGGTTGTGGGCTTCCGGGGCATATCAAGAGTGAATGCAAGAAGCCTAGGATCATTTGCTTTGGATGTGGAAAGGGGGACATATCAAGCCAGAATGTCCTAACAAGACAACTGGAGGTGGTTTCAACAAAGGTGGAGCAAGTCCCGAAGGAGCAAGTGGATTCTGAGCTGGAGGTGGCGGCAACGGGAAGAACAATAATGGCAAACGAGCAAAACCCTTCGGGAAACTAAACTGCACATCTCTGGAGGAGGCTGACAACTCGGACACAACCGTATTAGGTATACTCAGTCTCCTTACACAATTTGGCAAAGTTTTATTTGATACCGGTGCCACCACATCGTTCATCTCCATTTATTTTGTGGATAAGTATGGGGTAAGGTGTTCACGTTTAGAATGTCCTCTTACCGTTATGACGGCGGGAGGTATGCTCTTAGTTACGCGTGCAAGGCCAGATCAAGTCATCATGATCTATGGTTGCACATATTATGCGGATCTATTTGTTATTCGTTTTAAGAACATTGATGCCGTTCTGGGAATGGACTGGATGATGGAGAATGGAGCTTTAATTGACTGTGAGGAGAAGACAATTTCTCTTAGGAGGCCCGGAGGAGGAAGATTTACTTATCAAGAAGATAAGCATACTCATGTGGAGGCTGAACTCCAACTCAACTCACTCAATGAAGCTAAGTTAGAGGATATATCAGTAGTCAATGAGTTTCCGGATGTTTTTTCAGCAGAATTACCGGGAATGCCACCAGATAGGGAGATCGAGTTTACTATTGACTTGATACCAGGTACATCACCTATTGCTCAGGCACCATACAAGATGGGTCCTAAGGAATTAAAGGAACTTAAAGAACATTTAGATGAACTGGAAAACAAGGGATTCATCAAAGAAAGTGTATCACCATGGGGATCACCAGTGATATTTGTGGACAAGAGAGATGGAGGTAGAAGAATGTGTGGTGATTTAAGAAATCTGAACAATGTCACTATCAAGAACAAGTACCCATTACCAAGAATTCAAGATTTTTTTGATCAAGTCCATGGAGCTGGAGTGTTCTCCAAGATTTACCTCAGATCAAGGTACCATTAGATTAAGATTAAACCATAAGACGTACCCAAAACAGCTTTTGTTTCAAGGTATGGACATCATGAATATTTGGTTGTTCCTTTTGGACTGACCAATGCACCAGCTATTTTCATGAATTTCATGAACAAGATCTTCATGTCATACTTGGATAAGTTCGTGATTGTGTTCATCGATGATATCCTAATATATTCGAAGAACAAAGAAGATCATGTTAAGCACTTAAGGATAGCATTACAAGTTTTGAGGGAACATCAGTTATATGCCAAATTCAGTAAGTGCGAGTTTTGGTTAGATCAAGTAGAATTCCTTGGACATGTCATCAACAAGGAAGGAATTGCAGTAAATCCCGACAAAGTACGGTCAGTTCTGGATTGGAAGGCACCAACCAATGTAAGGAAGTTCGAGGATTCCTTGGAATGGCCGGGTATTATAGAAGATTCATTGAAGGATTTTCTAAAATAGATGGGCCAACGACCAATTTGTTAAGGAAGAATACTCCTTTCGTATGGTCAGATAAGTGTGAAGCCAGTTTTCAGGAGTTGAAGAAACGATTAACAACAGCTCCAATCCTAGCAATACCTGAACCAGGCAAGGATTACATCGTATATTGTGATGCATCCAAGAATGGATTAGGATGTGTACTCATGCAAGATCGGAAGGTAATAGCTTATGGTTCGAGATAGCTCAAACCACATGAAGTTAACTACCCAACTCATGATCTGGAATTGGCAGCTGTAGTGTTTGCTTTGAAGAGATGGAGGTCATTTGTTTATGGAGCAAAGTGTGAGCTTTACACGGATCATAAAAGTCTCAAATATTTCTTCACTCAGAAAGAATTGAATATGAGGCAAAGAAGATGGTTAGAATTGATTAAATATTACGATCTTACCATCAACTATACACTGGGAAAAGCCAATGTGGTAGCTGATGCTTTAAGCCGGAAGAGTACTCACAGTCAACCAATTCAATGTGAATTGCCAAAAGAGCCGAAGAGAGAAATAGAACAAGCAGAGATTGAGATACTGGAGGTACAGTCTTTGGGGGGCTTGTATACCATGAAGGTCATGGAAGAAAGAAAAAGTGATCTTAGAAATGAGATAATTCGGCGGCAAGACGAAAATCCTTTCATAAAAGAAGAACTCCAAAGAATTGATGAAGGAAGACCTTCTGTATTCCATTTAGGTGAACATAACTCATTATGGTTAAACAAGAGGCTTTGTGTACCTTATATTACGAAGATCAAAAAGTTGATACTTCGGGAGGAACATGAGACACCGTACTCTATTCACCCTGGGAGTACTAAGATGTACATGGATCTCACAGACATATTTTGGTGGAACAATATGAAGAGAGATATTGCCAAGTATGTTTATGAATGTTACACATGTCAGAGAGTGAAGGTTGAACATCAAAGTCCAGCAGGACCATTACAACCCTTAGATATTCCAGAATGGAAGTGGGAGGAGATTGGTATGGATTTATTACTGGTCTACCAATGAATAAAACACATAAAGATATGATCTAGGTTATTGCTGATAGATTGACCAAAAGTGCACATTTTCTAGCCGTCAATCAGAAGGATAACACTGAGAAGCTGGTAGATATATATGTCAAGGAGATAGTCAGTAAACATGGGGTACCAAAGAGAATAGTATCAGATCGAGGATCTATGTTTACTTCAGAATTCTGGAAGAAAATACATAGAGCTTTGGGATCTCAATTAGATTTCAGTACTGCTTATCACCCACAGACCGGAGGCCAAACTGGAAGAACTAATCAGATCTTGGAAGACATGCTCCGGGCATGTGCTCTTGATTTTGGTGGATCATGGGATGAACATTTACCATTAGCAGAATTCTCATACAATAACAGTTATCAAAGCAGTTTGAAAGTTGCACCCTTTGAAGTAATTTATGGACGAAAGTGTAGATCACCAATATCTTGGTTCAAGACCGGAGGAAAGTCTGAGTTTGAACCAGACTATGTCAAGGATCAACAAAATATTGTTGATATCATCAGAGACCATTTGAAAATAGCTCAAAGTCGTCAGAAAAGTTATGCAGATCAGAAAAGAAGGACATGGGAACCAAAAATCAGGGATACTGTCTATCTCCGAGTTAGTACGATGAAAGGGCTCATGAGGTTCGGAGTTAAAGGAAAGTTAAGTCCTCGATACATAGGACCTTACAAGATTCTGGCACAGAATAGGAATGTAGCTTATACTCTACAGCTACCCGAGAGATTGAAACAAGTCCATAATGTTTTCCACGTATCACAACTCCGGAAGTGTTTGAAGGAACCTGAAGATTCCGTTAATCAGGAGGAGCTAGAGTTGGAATCAGACCTCACATATGTGGAGGAACCAGAAAAGATTCTAGCAGAATACTGGAGGAGACTCCGGAACCGAGCAATAAAGTACTGCAAAGTACAGTGGAAACATCATCCTGAACGTGAAGCTACCTGGGAGAAGGAAGAGGAGTTACGACAAAACTACCCCGAGCTCTTCAGGTATTATTGTTACAACTTCGGGACGAAGTTCTCGTTAAGGAGGGAAGATTGTAATGTCCCAGCGTTTAGGAACTCACGGGGGGTAGAATATTAATTTGTGCATCTGCATGCATGTGTTTGCAAAGCCTGAATAAATTTTTCGCAAAACCAAAACCCTGGAGTGATTGAGGTTTCATCAACATTCTGATTCTTAGGTAGAGGTAGACACTGGAAGTTGATGGAATTTCGACATGACCTTTAGGTTATATTTTGAATTTAGGAGTTAAAAATTTGAATTATTTAAATTTAGGAATGTTGGAGTTTAAATTTGAGTTTGTATTTGAATTGGGAATTCAAATTGGATAAACAGGATTATACCCTAAATTTAATTCAATGGAAACATATATGAGATAACAAATATTGGATATTTCCAATATCAATAAGTATAGAAAAAGGAAAACAATTGAATTTTATTAATAACAACACAAGATACAAAGTCTTTACAACTGATTCCAATAATAGAATATTACAACAATATTACATGAGTATCATTACAGGAATTTGTTCCTAAAACTAAGACCTATCTAATCCTTAGTATATGTTATCTTCTTCACCTGCAAAATAAAACACAAACCAAAAACAGAGAGATTGGGAAGGATTAGTACCCTTAGTTTGTCAGTGTGTTGCACTGATGAACTAATCATTGGGTTAATAAACATGTGTAGTATCTGTTCTAATAAAGATGGCCTCAGACCAGCATCACAGGCAGGGTCAGGAAATACAACTGGCAGCACAAGAAACTGCCAGGAGGCCGCAGAGCGGGCGGCGAGGCCGCGGTTGCACTCCAGGAGGCCGTCCCGGCGGCGCCTTGACACCTCAACTATCAACGACCAAGGGGAAGCAGCAGCAACACCAGGGCAGCACGAGGGCGCCCTTAATCACCTCGGAGAGCAGGCACGCACCGGAGAGGGGTGGAGCGCCTCGGGCTCCCTTACCCTAGGGTTAGGGTTCGCAAGCGCACGAGAGGCATAGCGAGCAGAAAGCAGATCGAGAAGGAGGAATAGGTAGAGGGCGAGCTGGCGCATCTTTTGCGTCCATCCATAGCGGCGGGGGTGGCCGGAGTGAGTCGGGAGAAATAGCCGGAGGCGGAGGCGATCCAATCTCCTGGGAGTCGCCTTGGGACGAGGATGGAGGTGAGAGGAGAGGGGGTGTGCGTGTGGCGCCTGGCTCGGCCAGCCGAGCGGGTTGGGTTCAACCCTAAGTGGTTGACCCACCTGCCAGCCCTAGGGGCATATTGGTCATCTGACCATTTCTTTAATAAAAGAATAAAAATAAAATAAATGATAAATAAAAATTCTATAAATTACCAAAAAATTACAATAAAAATTAGTAAAATTCCAGTAAAGAATTTGTGTACTGAAATTAAGGAAAATAATTATATAATACTTATAGTCTTAAATTTATGGTTTTAAAATAATATTTTAATAATAAAACCTTGATAAGAAAATTTAGAAGAACTCAAATCTATTTAATCAAATGTAAATATATTCTCTCAATCTTATTTAATTTGAGCATTTCAAAACACTTCATAATAAATGTTTTCTATGAAAACAATAATTACTTAAGCAATAAAATAAATAATAATAATAAAATCATTAATAAATAATAAATTCACAAACAATTGATTACCACAAAAGACTTAGTAAACCAAAAAATCATTTAGTTGAAAAATTCATACATATCATTATTATGCATAATAGCATCATTTGCTTCTTTAAACATTGTCTTTACCACACAACGATGGTGCTTTGTAGAACAAGGAAGTCGAGATCTGCTCCAAGCATCAGACTTCATTACCTGTCCATATCAAGGCAAGATCATCACTTGCTCATGTCCTTTGAATTATTTCATAAGAACTAATTTCAAAAACCCTATCGTAATACCACCTTCGCTCAAAAGAATGCATGATCCTATTTTTATAATAATATGACTAATTGAATGACGACCCGAGTGGTAGTGTTCTGTTTGGTGGGTGGATGGGACCATGGTAAGATGAATAGGTCAAAGGAAGGTTCCATCTGCATGGGAAAGTATTACCTAGGAGTTAACAACCAATGCCGTCAGAACTCGGTGCGCCCTAGATATCGTGTTGACCATGGGTCTTCTATGGGGGGAGTAAATCAGCTGTGATCTTCTCTCGTTCGCATGTCAACGGACTGCCAGAGACGTACGCCATAGGTCTTACGGGACTACATGCACATGGGTGGGAGCCCTTACATCCCACGGACTCTGTGGTCTATGAGTGTCTGCCAGGGGAGCCTAGATCTCCATCATGAGGGGTGGAATCAGGGGTTCAACCTGCTGGTGGAAGTGGGTGGACATGCATTGTGCGGAGAAGCACGGTTTGGCTTGGACCAACAACCGGGCCCCACATCTGAGTGGGAGTGGACAGGATCACGCGCTTGGTTGTGAAACATGGTCTTGGTCGCCCATGGTAAAGTAACGCACCTCTGCAGAGTGTATGCACCTGCTTTACATTTCGGTTGTTGTTATAAATTCAATAATGAGATGACCTCATCATGAGCTCATTCTCTTGTCAGCACATTGTGTTTTGTAATATATATGTTGTATGACAATCAAGTCCTGCAATGTTTCTGCTGTACCACCCTGAGGGATGTAATATTTACGGAACGGTGTTCTGTGAGTGTTATATCAACGACTTACGTACTACAACATGCAGTGGTATGCTGGGTCACCGCAGCTTGGAAAGATCATATGTAATGATTAAGATTTAACAATATTTTAGGAAGATCTATTTATTCTTTTAGGTACTTATGTATGGTTGATGAGATATGTACATATTCTATAAATATATTAATAAAAATTACTATGTCATTTCCCACTTGTGGGGTTTGAATTAACACTTGTTTGTATCATTTGTGTTCTATTGAAACTTTGTTATTCACTTCTAAAGGTTTACTTAGTATTTCTAAGATGACTTATAAAGGTGTGATGTGAATGGATTGGTAACTTGGAGAGTTGTTGTTTCATACTCCCTCCGTCCCAAAATACAAGGCGCGCTATTTTTATGCTGGTCTTTGATGGTCAACTTTGACCACCAATATATAATAAATTATATGGAATTAGAACGCACAAATGGTATAGTTGCATTCGTCTTATAAAATTCTTTCATTTCATATATCTTACTACCAATTTTATGGATATGTTATAAGAAAAAATCATGGTCAAAGTTGAACACCGTTGACCAGCGAAATTAAAGGGCACCTTATAATTTGGGATGGAGGGAGTAAGAGATTACATCTCTATTGCTGACATGGTTCAGTTGTGCATTAATCATTTGTGAAAGTATGATCATCGGTTATGTGATTTGGATACTCGCCCCTCTTTGAGTTCAAGATACCTAGTGAATTCTCTCAAGTCACTTATAGACTTGAGGTTAGAGTTGTTGAGAGTTTGTGCTTGGTCATAACCAATTGTGGTTTGTCTTGTCAAATGATTAGGTTGGTAAGATACATCTTATAAAGATCACTCCAAATGTATTCCTGACCATATGATCTAAACCTATTTCACCATGCCAAGAGAAAAAATTGGTCACTTTGCTTCGTTTAATCTTTCGCGCCAAAATTTCCCGTATTTTTAGATGCATGATTTGCAAATACATATTATATTTTGATCCTTACAACTTCCCAAACACTGGGATGTTACACCACTATTGTTGTTATTATCGTTGTTGCAATTTGGAGTGCTTAATGCTTGTCACTTAAGGCCCGAGTGTCATGATTTCAGATCTGAATATGTTATCTTTTCATGAATATAATTGTTTTTTTGGGATCATATCTACGAGTTATATACACTTATTATTGTCCGGAACCCGAGACCCTAAGTTGACATGTAGGGATATTGGAGGGGATGGATTTTAGTTCGAGGATTACATGTTTCCACTGTAGCTCCGGTGCTTGGTAGAACAAGTACCTTATTTACCATTAGTACCTTTTGGCCCCGCAGCAATGATATGGTAGGACAAAAGACGTCGTGCAAGTTCTTATTGCAAGCACATACGACAATTTCTGGGAAACATGCCTATGATAGTTAGTGACTTGGATACTCTCTTATATATTTGTGTTTTCCTTTGTTACATCTATTACATGGTTAATCTCATTCATGGAACATCCGTACATCCATCCCTATGCTTATGGTGTTTCTAGCACTGCTAATTACTTCATTTACATTTGTTGCTGCTATTGTTGCTACTGTCCTATTGCTACAGTTACTATTAAACTCCAGAGGTGCCTCTACACGGTCCCGGGATTTCCATAACGATCTGGTTATTTTTCGGTACATGTGTGGTAGCTGTCTGGTACCACCACGGTAGTACCGGGGAGGGTAGTAGCGCTTCCTGTGTAGGAGTGGTACTCCCCAACCTCAACTCCAGGTAGCGGTATGCTCCGTAGTACCGCTCCAGGGGTACCGCGATCTCCAAGTGCTCTCTGGTTTTATCCCTGTACCTCAAGCGATACCCGTCCGGTATCGTCACGATACTACTCCAGTAGTATCGGTCTTACAACTGAATACCGCTGGCGCGCGGAATATCCCCTCAGATTCACGTTCCAACGGGTGCCCACAATGTACAGGGTGGTAGTACCGCTCTCCCAGTGGTAGGACCAGTGGCGCGGGAGCAGCTGCTCCAATGGCCAGAGCTAAGCTGGTGCATTAAGGAGCTTCTTCTCCAAAGAAGTGTCACAACCTCCGCCGTGCAGCCAAAGCAGTTCTGGCTACCGCGGCGTCCGCGCGCCCCAGCGGAATCTTCTCCGCCGAGATCCGCTCTGGCGGCGACCGCGTCAACCCTGTGTTTCTTTGACATAGCGTGGATGGGCTCATATTGGTAATAAGAGTTACTTTTCATTTGAACTTTCGTGGTTACGACATGAAGGTTTGTATGAACTAGTCCGTCGTGAATGGATGTCGATCCATAGCGGCAATACTCCTATCGAGAGATAGCAGAATAAGATTAGGCATCTGCGACAATTCTTGCGTGGATGGGCTAAGAATTTGAGTGGTGAATATAAGATACTGAAAGAGAAGCTGACACTTCTGATTGACCAGCTTGATATTAGAGCGGAGTCTTCTCTTTTAAGTGTGGCTGAGCGAGCCGCCAAAAAGGAAGCTGAAGAGTCTTTAGCTAAATTACAGCATGATGAAAAATCTGAATGGGCGCAAAGGGCGAAAGTAAAATATATACAATAAGGTGGGAGTAATACGCAATATTTACACCTAATTGCTAGTGGGAAACATAGGAAAAACGATTTTTCCAGTTAGAACAGGATGAGGGTACAATTGTAGGTGAAGCAAATTTAAGGGTTTTCATTTCTGAATATTATAAAAAAAAAACTGTTCGGGGCACCGGAGCCGAGTTTTGTTTCTCTTGATGAGAACTTGAAGGATGATATGCCTCAGATTTCCCCTAAAGAAAATTTCATTCTCACATCTTCATTTACCGAAAAGTAGGTGTTAGAAGCAATTTCGCAAATGGAACTAGACGGTTTCCTGCTGAGTTTTATAAACGGTTCTAGGAAGTGATCAAAGTGGATTTGATGGTCATGTTTACTCAGCTGCATGATTCATAGGCATTTCATTACGGCTAGAAATATTTCCAACCCTTTGACATTGATCACAAGATAAAACAAAATTTCTAGCATCTTTAAAGACGGTGATTTAAAAAATTATTTAAGCTTAATTTTGGGATCATTATGTTCTAACAAAAAAAAAGATGCTAGCCGTATCGAGCAATATAGACCGATTTGCCTTCTTAATGTCAGTTTTAAAGTGTTTACTAAAGTGGGAACCAATCGGGTTACCTCTATTGCGAGTAGAGTAATCCGACCAACTCAATCAACATTTCTACCCGATAGGAATATTCTTGAGGGGATTGTAGTGTTGCATGAAACAACTCGTGAATTAAAAAGAAAGCGCATGGACGGTGTTTTATTTAAAATTGATTTTGAGAAAACCTATGATAAGGTTAATTGGTCCTTTCTTCAACAAGTTCTCAAAATGAAAGGTTTTTCTTCTAGGTGGTGTGATTGGATTGCACGTTTCGTTCAAGGCGGTAGTGTTGGTATCAAAGTAAATGATGATATCGGCCATTATTTTCAAACTTTAAAAGGATTGTGACAGGGAGATCCGCTCTCCCCTATGCTGTTTAACATTGTGGTAGACATGTTTGCCTATCCTTATTGATTGAGCAAAGGAGGATGGTCAAGTGGGAGGACTGATACCACAACTTGTCGAAGGGGTGTATCAATTCTACAATATGCGGACGATACGATTTTATTTCTTGAACATGATTTTCAAAAGGCCTTAAATATGAAACTTATTCTTGCGATGTTTGAACAACTTTCGGGTCTTAAGATTAATTTTCACAAGAGTGAAATTTACTGCTTTGGTGAGGCTAGGTAGGTACAAGGTACCTACCGACACATATTTGGTTGTGAGGTAGGAAGTTTACTGTCGCACCCGGACTTCTAGAGGATACTCGCAGTTCCGTTGAACAGTAGTTGGTTGGATTACGGGGCTTACCGGCACCCGCATCTCTTACGAGTAGGCCAACACACGTATGTGTGACAACCAACCCCTATCTGTTCACCGTCTACGTAAACCATCCCATAGAAACCAGGATACTACCA
This sequence comes from Alopecurus myosuroides, assembly GCA_028641055.1. Taxonomy (NCBI): domain Eukaryota; kingdom Viridiplantae; phylum Streptophyta; class Magnoliopsida; order Poales; family Poaceae; genus Alopecurus; species Alopecurus myosuroides. Next base: position 181,439,491 of record CM054062.1, read on the forward strand.
TTGACGTACTTCATACCATACACACATGGTACGTCAACGGCGTTGAACAAAATGATAACACAACAGATCTCTAAGACACAAAAGATGGAAATAAGTTGCAAATAGCTCTCACTAGAGCAGAGATAGCAAATACAATCATCCAGAGGACACATGTCCCAACATAACATCATTACATCTCAGCGGAAGCATTCAACGGGTCTGAGTACAGACAAATCCAAATAGGCTTAAGAAGCCGGGAATGAAAAGGAAACGGAGCCCATCCACGATGTCTCGGATCCTGCCCGGGTCCGCTACCTACTCGTCAGCAGCCTCGTCAAACTCCACGTAGTAGCCGTCACGGGGATCCTCGTAAGCGTAGTCTGCGGAAACCACAGCCCCAAAGGGGTCAGTACATAAACGTACTGGCAAGCAAGACTCACAGTTCACCAAAGTGTAGCCCGTCAACACCAAGCACAGATGCCTTGGGTTCAACGGAAGAAAGGGATATAAAAGATGCTGCAACTGGCTGCACTAACCACTACAGAACATACTACAACTTCCGGCTACCAGAAAGGGGGATAAGATAGCGTATCGTAACCAACTACAACTATCCACCACACAAACCCATCCTGGATCTCGCCCCTTATCCAAAGAAGCAATCCGAGGATAACTCACACAGTTGTATTAATGATGGATCAAGTTGTTGTATCAATAAGCCTATTACTAGTCAAGTTATCATTAGTTAGGTGTAAGTTGTTCTGAGTACTTGTTAGCCAGTACTTTCACCAAGTCAACCATAACCGCGGAAAACACGGCTTCTCGAGAAGATTTATCCCTGCAGGGGTGCACCAATTTGGCCGTACACGTAAGAATAACCCGCCAGATGGGAAGGCCTTTCCCACCAAGCGGGGCACTCAACACAACTCAACTCTTCTTCGCACCAAGCCCAAAGCACCACGTGTTGTGCGTGCGTGGCTAATCGAGCCCCACGAAGAAAAGGGGACCCTCATAGCACTGGAAGACCACGCCTCCCTAAATGCCGACTACAAAAGTTCCACCCTGGCCTCGGGTTCGTACCTGCATATGCGTGCATCAAATGGAAAGCACGAACTAGGTGTGGTGATTTGGACGAGATGCGAATCGAATCAAATTGAGGGGGGCGCCCATACACGCTTCCCACATGCGGATAGTGCGCTCATCATGGATCAGTAGACAAGACCCTTTTCCTAATTAGGGTCGACACTAGCAGGCCTCAAAACCACGCCGGGCCTCCTGCCGGTGCCTTATCAGCAATTTATTATTACCTCAAATTAACAGGTTGTTGTTTAACATCGAGCCCCAGAACATAATAGGAATATAGTAACAGAAAGTAACTGACAGCAGACTCGAGCAAAACAACCCTAAGCATGCTAGTAAGACACGGGCACAAGCAACGGGGTTATAGGTGTGGAGGTGAGGCTATATCAGGGTTATAGGATAACATGTGATAGGATCGAACAGAAGCAACGATTCATATGGCTAGCAGAAATAGACAACGGAAAGTATCGGTAACCAATGTTGAAAGGAACACAGTGGTTCATGTGAGTGATAACTTGCCTGCAAACTCAGTAGCCTGGTAGTGGGCTAGATCCTCAGAAGGGGTGTCGTAAGTATCGTCTGTCTCAACGTCGTCGTCTATCCGAGAAGAAGCAAGCAAACAATACAGGAAGATAAACAATCAATATCATGGCATAGTGCACAATCATGGGATGATGCATGACCATTTAATTGATGCATCAAAATAAACTAGCTGACATGGTAACAACATGATTAAATGGACCCACATGCAATTTGACTTGCATATGAAAAGCCCATCAATTATGGTTGAAACAATTGTTTTACAACTAACCAACAGGTGAAAGTGGATTAGTATGATGCATGGATGAGGAAAACAGAAAAATAACAACAATAGAACAATTTTGAAATAAGGTTTACCAAATTTGAAATTTGTTTATCAAGTGTTGGAATTTTGGTTACTTAAAGGTGTTACACAAGCATTTGTTGTTTTCATCAATTTTAATTGTTCAAAACAAATAACAAAATTCATATTTGGAAAGTACACACAATTTTAGGTGGATTACATGTTTCAATTATTGAAAAAGGAATTAGGATGAATTATTTATGAATTAAACAAGTCAGACAAGATTTAAATGAATTAAATTCAAGTATGAATTTATTTGAATTTGTATTTGTTCAAAACATTAAACCAATTTCATATTTGAAAAGTTTATCCTTTGCTAGTATGAAAACATATTTTATTTGTTGAATTTGGAATTTTTATGCCCAAGTTATGAATTTTGCAAAAGTTAAGTGAATTAAACAAAATTTAAATATTTCACCAAATTAAAATATTCAAAACAGTAAACAAATTTTATATTTGGGTAGAGAATTTAAAATGGAGTGATTTACATGTTTGAAGTTTTGCAATTGGAGTTTCCAAACAAAAGTTATTAAACTATCAAGTTTAAGCCTTTTTATGGTTGATAGGAATAGTTATGGACCTAAAAAATGGTAGCAGGGACTTGGAAATAAATTTACAGGGACCTAGGTAAAAGATACAGGGACCTGTGAGCAATTTAGGAGAGATCTGGATCTAGGAAAATAAAAAGAAAAAGATGGTTTTTTGATGCAGAGGGGGGGGGGTTCGAACCCTGCCCTCCTGCCTGTTGCGCAAGGAACAGCCACCAACTGGGCTAGGTGCGCTGTGTTGACAGAAAGGGCAACGGAGGGGGCTTAAGGTTCAGGAATCGGCACTGAATTTAATTGGAAAAATAAGCAGAAAGGTGGGGGCTTGGGGACTCGACCCTGGGATCTGAGGGTTCGCTGCGCTTCCGCTGCGCGCGCCCTACCAGTGGGACTGCTGCGTCCGTTTGATGGATAGCGGGATCTAGTTGGTTTTGTACCTCACAAGTCGCTGTTAACTAAAACTGCACACGAGCGCACGCATCTGTTCCTTCTCTGCACACGTAACAGAGCAGCAAACGCAACAATGGCCGGACGGAATTGATGCACAATCATGCAGGGAATCGAGAGGGTGAGGAGGGGAATGGAAAGGGGATCTCACCCTCGTCGCAGGGGTGCCCGCGGCACGGCCGGGGGGTGGCGGAGACGGCGGCGGCGTGCTCCGGCGGCCGGCGGCCGGAGGCAGCAGAGAAGGGGCGGCGAGCTCCCCTCGATGGCGGCGGTGGTGGGGAGATAGGAGGGAAGAGCGGATGCGGCTAGGGTTAGGGTTTTCTAGGGATGGGGAGGAGTAGATATAGGAGGTAGGGGTGGGGTGGAGCAGCACGTGCTGTCCACCATGGCTGTCGTCATTCGACCGTACGGAGGTAGGGGGAGACCGAGCGGGCTGCAGCCTGGTGGGCTGGGCCTGCCTCTCCCCCTCTCCTGCATTTTTTTTTTTGCTCTTTATTTTTTTCCTCTGTTTTTTTTTTGCAGGAAATGGAATAGAAAGAAATAGAGGGTTTTTAAGTTAGTAGAAATTTTAGAAAAATTAGGGTGAGTTATTTAGGTCATCAACAAACAAATGCCAAGTTTTGTTTTACAATTATTTCAAAATAATTTGCTGTTTGCAAAATGGTTTAAATTTGAATTAATTTGAGTAGTGATTGAATTATTGAAAAAAAAGAATTTAATTATTTGGAACCCTATTGTTTAATTAGAAACAATGAGTTAAATTGTTTTGGCAATTTCATAAATCCATATTGGGTGCTGTTGTAACATGTGATTTGAATTTGAATTGAATGCAATTTATATTAAGTGGATTATTAAAGAACAAATAATAGTTGAGCTTTTTATTATTTCATGGAAACAAATGGAAGTGTTATTTGAACCATTTTATTTGGAGAGTTGTAACATAACAAGTATGAAGTAAAGGTTTTAATATTGATTGAATTTCCATTGTGAAAACAAAGTAAAACAGCTGCAAACCAAATGAAAACAAATGGAAACAATATGATGACATGATGCAATATTTTAATTAAACAAAAAAAAAACATTCTAGGGGTGGTTTTTCATACTTGGGATGTTACAAAACGCCCCCCCTTGAAGGAATCGCGCCCCGAGATTCCTTACTGAGAAGAGAAAAGGTCCGGATACTTCTTGCGAAGATCCTCTTCGGTCTCCCACGTTGCCTCTTTATCGGAATGATGCGACCATTGCACTTTCAAGAACTTGGTGCTCTTGTTGCGAGTCTTACGCTCGGTCTCATCGAGAATACGAACAGGATGCTCCTCATAAGAGAGATCATCTTGCAGTTCAATGGAATCATGATCAACTGCACGATCTGGATCTTTGAAACACCTCTTGAGCTGTGACACATGAAACACATCGTGCACCTTGGATAGTTTTTCTGGAAGTTCAAGGCGATAGGCATTTTCTTCACGCCTTGAGAGAATGTTGAAAGGACCAATGTATCTTGGTGCAAGCTTTCCTTTCACACCGAAACGATGAGTGCCTCTGAGGGGAGTTACACGGAGATATGCCTTGTCACCAGGTGCGTAGATCATATCCCTGTGCTTGCTGTCATAGTAGCTTTTCTGTCGAGACTGAGCAATCTTGAGATTGTCACGAATGATGCGAACTTTCTCCTCGGCTTCCTTAACAATGTCAGGGCCTAAGAGTGAACGTTCACCAGCTCCAGACCAATTGATTGGACTCCTGCATCTGCGGCCATAGAGTGCTTCAAATGGTGCCATGCCTAGGCTTGCCTGGAAGCTGTTGTTGTAGGATAATTCAGCATATGGAAGGCAATCCTCCCATTTCATGCCAAAGGAGATACCACATGCTCTGAGCATATCCTCGAGAATCTGATTGACTCTTTCGACTTGCCCTTGAGACTGAGGGTGATAAGCTGTGCTGAAAAGAAGTTTGGTGCCCAATGCTTCTTGAAAGCTTTTCCAGAAATGAGAAGTCAATATGCTTCCACGGTCTGAGCTTATTTCCAATGGAACACCATGAAGAGGAACAATCTTTGCTGTGTATAGCTCTGCTAACTGGCTAGCTGAGATTGTTTCTTTGACAGCAAAGAAGTGAGCTACTTTAGTGAGACGATCAATAACAACGAAGATTGGATCGTTGCCCTTCTTGGACTTTGGAAAACCAGTGACGAAGTACATTTCAATCATGTCCCACTTCCACTCAGGGATTTTCAGAGGTTGGAGTAGACCGGCTGTTTTCTGATGGACTGCCTTAACACGTTGACAAACGTCGCATTCAGAAACGTATTCAGCAATTTCACGTTTAATGCCAGGCCACCAATACAGTGTCTTAAGATCCTGGTACATCTTTGTACTTCCAGGGTGAATGGAAAGAGGAGTTTCATGAGCCTCCTTGAGAATGATATCTTTGAGACTTTGAACTTGAGGAACTGCAATGCGTCCTTCAAAGAACACAGTTCCTTTGTCATCAATTGAGAAGGACTTAAATTTCTCCTTGCCTTCTTTGATGTGTTCTACCATCTTCTTGATTTCAGCATCACGAAGTTGTTCAGAACGAATCTTGTCCTCGAGAGTTGGACTGGCTGTCAAGCTAGCAAGATAGCCTTGAGGAACAAGACCAAGGTTCAGCTTCTGGAATTCTTCATGAAGTGGAGGTTGGCTTTCCATGATCATGAGATTATTGCAATACGACTTGCGGCTGAGAGCATCGGCCATAACATTAGCCTTGCCTGGAGTGTAAGAAATGGTGAGATCAAAGTCTTTAATCTTTTCAATCCATCTCCTTTGCCTGAGGTTTAGATCTGGTTGAGTGAAGATGTATTTCAGACTCTTATGATCGGAAAAGATTTCAGTGCGGTTACCCAACAAGTATTTCCTCCATTTCTTGAGGGCAAACACAACTGCTGCAAGTTCTAGGTCATGTGTGGGATAGTTTTGCTCATGTGCATTCAACTGACGTGAAGCATAAGCCACAACTTGACGTTCTTGCATAAGAACTGCACCTAGACCTTGGAGAGATGCATCGCAGAATATCTGGAAAGGTTTGGTAGTATCTGGGCCAACCAGAACTGGAGTAGAAGTGAGTTTAGTCTTCAGGAGATTGAAACTTTCATCACATTGTGGAGACCAAACGAACTTCCTGTCCTTCTTTGTGAGATCAGTGAGAGGTTTGGCAATCTTGGAAAAGTTTTGAACGAAACGACGGCAATAGCTAGCCAAGCCTAGAAAGCTTCTAACTTGTTTTACCGTCTTAGGAGGTTTCCAATCAACAATTGCTTTAACCTTTTCTGGATCAATGGCTATGCCCTTGGCGGAGATGACATGACCAAGGTAAGCAACTTCTGGAATCCAGAACTCACATTTGGAGAACTTGGCATATAGACGATGCTCGCGAAGTTTCATGAGAGTGAGACGAAGATGTTCTCCATACTCTTCCTCAGATTTTGAGTAGACCAGAATGTCATCGAGATATACCACAACGAACTTATCGAGGTATTCATGGAAGACAGAATTCATGAGTCTTGAGAATGTCGCCGGTGCATTGGTGAGACCAAAGGACATGACGGTGTATTCATATAGACCGTAACGAGTGGTGAAAGATGTTTTTGGAATATCTTCCTTTCTGATCTTTATTTGATGGTAACCCATCCTCAAGTCCAACTTTGAGAATATTGAGGCTCCAGCAAGTTGATCAAAAAGATCATCGATACGAGGAATTGGATACTTGTTTTTGATGGTTTTCTCGTTGAGAGGACGATAGTCAACAACGAGTCTCTTTGTTTGATCCTTCTTTGCAACAAACAGAGTTGGGCGACCCCAAGCCGAGGAACTAGGTTGAATGTAACCTTTCTCCATGTACATATCGATTTTCTCCTTTAACAATTTCAGTTCAGGAGGAGCTATCTTGTATGGATGCTTAGAGATTGGAGCAGTACCTGGTTCAAGCTCGATCACGAACTCAACTGCTCTGTCCGGAGGCATCCCTGGCAACTCTTCTGGAAAGACGTCAGGGAATTCACAAACCACCGGAACATTTTCAAGTAGAGGTAGAGGTTTAGCATCGAGGGTGTAAAGCTGAACAGAACTTGATTCATTTGGAGAATAGACTATCTGGCCAGAAGGGTGGAACAGAGTTATTGACTTCTGAGCACAATCAATCGTAGCTTTATTGGCCTTCAACCAATCCATGCCAAGAATGACATCAATGTCAGAATTGCCAAGAAGAATGAGGGAAGCAAGGAATATGTGACCTCCAATTAGAATCTGATTCTCATGACTGATCTTGGAAGTTTGCATAGTTGCTCCAGGGGAGTTTACTACTAGCGGGGAACCCAAACCAACAAAAGGTAGTTTAACTGCTGTCGCAAAGATCTTTGACACGAAAGAATGCGATGCTCCGGTATCAAACAACACTTTAGCTGGGTTAGAGTTTACGGGGAATGTACCGAGAACGACGCCAGCAGCTTCCTCAGCTTTGTCGACCTTGACATGATTCACCCTCGCGGTCCTCCCGACAGGCCTGTTGTTGGAGTTGAAGGCTTTAGCCGGGGGAGCACGCACCATTGCCTGGTTGGTGTTGGGGCGAGGTGGTGGTGGAGGTAGCTGCCTCTGAGTGCACTTGTCAGCGTAGTGCCCCGTCTGCTTGCATTTGTAGCAAGTGACGACACGAGGTGCATCTGGCCTTGGCTGCCCCATTGAAAACCTCTGAGCCTGCATCTGAGATGGGTTGGGTGGGCGGGAAGCGAAGCCTGGAGAAGCTTGGGCATATGGAGCCCGAGTGACAGCACCATTTGGCACCCAGATGCGGCGCTTCTGTGGAGGGGTGGTCATGTTGGAGGAGGAACCACCCTCACGCGAGTGCTTTCGAGACTCCTCGAACGCCTTGCGCCCATTTTCTTCATTGAGCGCGGTGTTCACGAGCTCCTCGAAGTCTTTGGCCTTGATGTTGGTGAGGGCGTACTTGAGTTCCGGGTTAAAACCTCGGCGGAACCTTGCCATCTTCTTAGCCTCAGTGGACACCTCATCACCAGCGTAACGAGCGAGGCGGTTGAACTCATTCTGATAGCCAATGACGTCCAGCTTGCCCTGCTTGAGAGAGCAAAACTCCTCACGCATCCTTTCCATGAGACCATCTGGGATGTGGTGCTTCAGAAAAGCATCCTTGAAACAACCCCAGGTGATTGGGTATCCAGCTCTCATGGTCTGGTAGTTCTCCCACCAGGTAGCTGCCTGACCCTTCAGTAGGTAGGTGGCATACTTGACTTTGTCTTCCTCAGCAACGTGAGCAATGTCCAGGGCCCTGGCCATCTCCCGGATCCAGTCATCAGCATCCAGAGGCTCGCGTGTTGCCACGAAAGCTCTCGGCCCCAGACTCAGAAACTCCTTGATACTGACTCGTGGAGCATTCTGGTTGTTGTGCTGATTAGCCTGGAACTGGGCCATCTGCGTCACGACTTGAGTCATCTGAGTCAACAGCTCCGTGATTGGAGGTGGCTCAGGCGGGTTGTTCCTTGTTGGCGGCATCCTGAATAGACATGCATTTTAGCACAACAACAGAAACAGATAGACTTGGAAACCGAAAGAGAGATTATTCCGACGCATGAATAGATAACCAACAGGTACATCATCACATGTTCAAATACATCAGAATATCCAACACACCAATACATGGTTCGAAAGCCAAAGGATAACTAAATTTAGCTAAGAATGGATACATCGGTACTCCCATGCTCATCACGCAGGACGGCGGTGCGTAGTACGACGAGAGGTACGGTGAGGAGCACGCCCACGAAAGTAGGTAGAACGACGATCCACATAGATCTGACGTGGCCTGAGAGCGACTCTAGGTGTGGTGAAGTACATAGCGTCGACTCCCTGTGCTCCAAAGCGTGGAATCCCAGTGTAACCAGCACCGAGGTTGAGGAGTGGACCTCTGATCGGCTCGTAACCTCCAGCATCTGGCAGACGACGACCAACTGGCTGATCGAAACGTGCAAAGCGCTCATCTCCAACAAAGTCTATGGTGTACGTCGCCAGACGAGTCAAAGCAAGGTAGAGCTGCTCTCTGACTGAGGCCAACTCCTGAGAAAGTGTGGTGGCAACTGCGTCACTGTGCCTCACAAACTAAGCGGTGGTGTGCAGCCTGATGTTATCATGCTCGTAGACATCCAGGTTGTCGTAGAGAGTGAAGTGAGCTCCCTCCGAAGTGATGTAACCACGAGGGATGTGGCGATAGATAGAATCGTCAAATCCCCAGTAGTCAGCACGAAGGACGGTGAGACTCACATAAGCTGCCTGCTGCACGGCCATATCCACTATGGAACCTACTGCCTCGTAGCGGTGGACGACGCTCATGCCATCATCTGACAGAATGTAGACGATAGCCTGGTAGTAGGTCTGGTCAAACTCTCGCTGCTGCTCGTAGACCTGGTACTCTGGTGCCCAACGGAACCCCAGATAAGTGACCATGTCTCTCAGCATCTCCGGATAACCGGCGGTGCTCTCACAACGAGTCATCCGAACCACCTGCGGGTAGAACCTGAGATCCATCTGCAGATGATCGGGGAAGTTTTGATTAGACGCCGGTAGAGAACTGAAGTGGAAAGCAACAACAAGGTTTCAACGGACGAAAAGGATGTTGAGAAGAACAGGATATCGAAGCAACAACGGGAAACACGAGACCAAAACTCCTGAGGTACTACGGAAAAACCCATCCGGGCTTCTAAAGGATCAATATCTACTGTTTAAGGGATAGAGGATTTGCTTCCGGGGCTTACACGCCTCCGTTCTCAATCATGAGTAGGCAACATGATAATTCATGTCACAACCACCTCCATTCCTATGGACTAGTAGATATAACTATCCTAGAGAAACCAGGATTCGTGAAACCCTAACTTGAAAGTTTAGGTGAGAAGGGAAAACAACGTTGCACTTCCTTACCAGAAAAAGGGTGGGTGGGTGGGGAAAGAAGAAAAATGGCAGAATTCCTACTCTCACGTTTCATTTTTCCTATATAGCTACAAAATAGTTTCTAGACTCAACTGCGACCAGTAAAAGGGATCCTACAGGCAGACAGGCTCTGATACCATTTGTCGCACCCGTACTTCTAGAGGATACTCGCAGTTCCGTTGAACAGTAGTTGGTTGGATTACGGGGCTTACCGGCACCCGCATCTCTTACGAGTAGGCCAACACACGTATGTGTGACAACCAACCCCTATCTGTTCACCGTCTACGTAAACCATCCCATAGAAATCAGGATACTACCATTGACGTACTTCATACCATACACACATGGTACGTCAACGGCGTTGAACAAAATGATAACACAACAGATCTCTAAGACACAAAAGATGGAAATAAGTTGCAAATAGCTCTCACTAGAGCAGAGATAGCAAATACAATCATCCAGAGGACACATGTCCCAACATAACATCATTACATCTCAGCGGAAGCATTCAACGGGTCTGAGTACAGACAAATCCAAATAGGCTTAAGAAGCCGGGAATGAAAAGGAAACGGAGTCCATCCACGATGTCTCGGATCCTGCCCGCGTCCGCTACCTACTCGTCAGCAGCCTCGTCAAACTCCACGTAGTAGCCGTCACGGGGATCCTCGTAAGCGTAGTCTGCGGAAACCACAGCCCCAAAGGGGTCAGTACATAAACGTACTGGCAAGCAAGACTCACAGTTCACCAAAGTGTAGCCCGTCAACACCAAGCACAGATGCCTTGGGTTCAACGGAAGAAAGGGATATAAAAGATGCTGCAACTGGCTGCACTAACCACTACAGAACATACTACAACTTCCGGCTACCAGAAAGGGGGATAAGATAGCGTATCGTAACCAACTACAACTATCCACCACACAAACCCATCCTGGATCTCGCCCCTTATCCAAAGAAGCAATCCGAGGATAACTCACACAGTTGTATTAATGATGGATCAAGTTGTTGTATCAATAAGCCTATTACTAGTCAAGTTATCATTAGTTAGGTGTAAGTTGTTCTGAGTACTTGTTAGCCAGTACTTTCACCAAGTCAACCATAACCGCGGAAAACACGGCTTCTCGAGAAGATTTATCCCTGCAGAGGTGCACCAATTTGGCCGTACACGTAAGAATAACCCGCCAGATGGGAAGGCCTTTCCCACCAAGCGGGGCACTCAACACAACTCAACTCTTCTTCGCATCAAGACCAAAGCACCACGTGTTGTGCGTGCGCGGCTAATCGAGCCCCACGAAGAAAAGGGGACCCTCATAGCACTGGAAGACCATGCCGCCCTAAATGCCGACTACAAAAGTTCCACCCTGGCCTCGGGTTCGTACCTGCATATGCGTGCATCAAATGGAAAGCCCGAACTAGGTGTGGTGATTTGGACGAGATGCGAATCGAATCAAATTGAGGGGGGCGCCCATACACGCTTCCCACATGCGGATAGTGCGCTCATCATGGATCAGTAGACAAGACCCTTTTCCTAATTAGGGTCGACACTAGCAGGCCTCAAAACCACGCCGGGCCTCCTGCCGGTGCCTTATCAGCAATTTATTATTACCTCAAATTAACAGGTTGTTGTTTAACATCGAGCCCCAGAACATAATAGGAATATAGTAACAGAAAGTAACTGACAGCAGACTCGAGCAAAACAACCCTAAGCATGCTAGTAAGACACGGGCACAAGCAACGGGGTTATAGGTGTGGAGGTAAGGCTATATCAGGATTATAGGAAAACATGTGATAGGATCGAACAGAAGCAACGATTCATATGGCTAGCAGAAATAGACAACGGAAAGTATCGGTAACCAATGTTGAAAGGAACACAGTGGTTCATGTGAGTGATAACTTGCCTGCAAACTCAGTAGCCTGGTACTGGGCTAGATCCTCAGAAGGGGTGTCGTAAGTATCGTCTGTCTCAACGCCGTCGTCTATCCGAGAAGAAGCAAGCAAACAATACAGGAAGATAAACAATCAATATCATGGCATAGTGCACAATCATGGGATGATGCATGACCATTTAATTGATGCATCAAAATAAACTAGCTGACATGGTAACAACATGATTAAATGGACCCACATGCAATTTGAGTTGCATATGAAAAGCCCATCAATTATGGTTGAAAAAATTGTTTTACAACTAACCAACAGGTGAAAGTGGATTAGTATGATGCATGTATGAGGAAAACAGAAAAATAACAACAATAGAACAATTTTGAAATAAGGTTTACCAAGTTTGAAATTTGTTTATCAAGTGTTGGAATTTTGGTTACTTAAAGGTGTTACACAAGCATTTGTTGTTTTCATCAATTTTAATTGTTCAAAACAAATAACAAAATTCATATTTGGAAAGTACACACAATTTTAGGTGGATTACATGTTTCAATTATTGAAAAAGGAATTAGGATGAATTATTTATGAATTAAACAAGTCAGACAAGATTTAAATGAATTAAATTCAAGTATGAATTTATTTTAATTTTATTTGTTCAAAACATTAAACCAATTTCATATTTGAAAAGTTTATCCTTTGCTAGTATGAAAACATATTTTATTTGTTGAATTTGGAATTTTTATGCCCAAGTTATGAATTTTGCAAAAGTTAAGTGAATTAAACAAAATTTAAATATTTCACCAAATTAAAATATTCAAAACAGTAAACAAATTTTATATTTGGGTAGAGAATTTAAAATGGAGTGATTTACATGTTTGAAGTTTTGCAATTGGAGTTTCCAAACAAAAGTTATTAAATTATCAAGTTTAAGCCTTTTTATGGTTGATAGGAATAGTTATGGACCTAAAAAAAGGTAGCAGGGACTTGGAAATAAATTTACAGGGACCTAGGTAAAAGATACAGGGACCTGTGAGCAATTTAGGAGAGATCTGGATCTAGGAAAATAAAAAGAAAAAGATGGTTTTTTGATGCAGAGGGGGGGATTCAAACCCTGCCCTCCTGCCTGCTGCGCAAGGAACAGCCACCAACTGGGCTAGGTGCGCTGTGTTGACAGAAAGGGCAACGGAGGGGGCTTAAGGTTCAGGAATCGGCACTGAATTTAATTGGAAAAATAAGCAGAAAGGTGGGGGCTTGGGGACTCGACCCTGGGATCTGAGGGTTCGCTGCGCTTCCGCTGCGCGCGCCCTACCAGTGGGACTGCTACGTCCGTTTGATGGATAGCGGGATCTAGTTGGTTTTGTACCTCACAAGTCGCTGTTAACTAAAACTGCACACGAGCGCACGCATCTGTTCCTTCTCTGCACACGTAACAGAGCAGCAAATGCAACAATGGCCGGACGGAATTGATGCACAATCATGCAGGGAATCGAGAGGGTGAGGAGGGGAATGGAAAGGGGATCTCACCCTCGTCGCAGGGGTGCCCGCGGCACGGCCGGGGGGTGGCGGAGACGGCGGCGGCGTGCTCCGGCGGCCGGCGGCCAGAGGCAGCAGAGAAGGGGCGGCGAGCTCCCCTCGATGGCGGCGGTGGTGGGGAGATAGGAGGGAGGAGCGGATGCGGCTAGGGTTAGGGTTTTCTAGGGATGGGGAGGAGTAGATATAGGAGGTAGGGGTGGGGTCGAGCAGCACGTGCTGGTCACCATGGCTGTCGTCATTCGACCGTACGGAGGTAGGGGGAGACCGAGCGGGCTGCAGCCTGGTGGGCTGGGCCTGCCTCTCCCCCTCTCCTGCATTTTTTTTTGCTCTTTATTTTTTTCCTCTGTTTTTTTTTTTGCAGGAAATGGAATAGAAAGAAATAGAGGGTTTTTAAGTTAGTAGAAATTTTAGAAAAAAAAGGGTGAGTTATTTAGGTCATCAACAAACAAATGCCAAGTTTTGTTTTACAATTATTTCAAAATAATTTGCTGTTTGCAAAATGGTTTAAATTTGAATTAATTTGAGTAGTGATTGAATTATTGAAAACAAGAATTTAATTATTTGGAACCCTATTGTTTAATTAGAAACAATGAGTTAAATTGTTTTGGCAATTTCATAAATCCATATTGGGTGCTGTTGTAACATGTGATTTGAATTTTAATTGAATGCAATTTATATTAAGTGGATTATTAAGAACAAATAATAGTTGAGCTTTTTATTTCATGGAAACAAATGGAAGTGTTATTTGAACCATTTTATTTGGAGAGTTGTAACATAACAAGTATGAAGTAAAGGTTTTAATGTTGATTGAATTTCCATTGTGAAAACAAAGTAAAACAGCTGCAAACCAAATGAAAACAAATGGAAACAATATGATGACATGATGCAATACTTTAATTAAACAAAAAAAAAACATTCTAGGGGTGGTTTTTCATACTTGGGATGTTACAAAACGCCCCCCCTTGAAGGAATCGCGCCCCGAGATTCCTTACTGAGAAGAGAAAAGGTCCGGATACTTCTTGCGAAGATCCTCTTCGGTCTCCCATGTTGCCTCTTTATCGGAATGATGCGACCGTTGCACTTTCAAGAACTTGGTGCTCTTGTTGCGAGTCTTACGCTCGGTCTCATCGAGAATACGAACAGGATGCTCCTCATAAGAGAGATCATCTTGCAGTTCAATGGAATCATGATCAACTGCGCGATCTGGATCTTTGAAACACCTCTTGAGCTGTGACACATGAAACACATCGTGCACCTTGGATAGTTTTTCTGGAAGTTCAAGGCGATAGGCATTTTCTGCACGCCTTGAGAGAATGTTGAAAGGACCAATGTATCTTGGTGCAAGCTTTCCTTTCACACCGAAACGATGAGTGCCTCTGAGGGGAGTTACACGGAGATATGCCTTGTCACCAGGTGCGTAGATCATATCCCTGTGCTTGCTATCATAGTAGCTTTTCTGTCGAGACTGAGCAATCTTGAGATTGTCACGAATGATGCGAACTTTCTCCTCGGCTTCCTTAACAATGTCAGGGCCTAAGAGTGAACGTTCACCAGCTCCAGACCAATTGATTGGACTCCTACATCTGCGGCCATAGAGTGCTTCAAATGGTGCCATATCTAGGCTTGCCTGGAAGCTGTTGTTGTAGGAGAATTCAGCATATGGAAGGCAATCCTCCCATTTCATGCCAAAGGAGATACCACATGCTCTGAGCATATCCTCGAGAATCTGATTGACTCTTTCGACTTGCCCTTGAGACTGAGGGTGATAAGCTGTGCTGAAAAGAAGTTTGGTGCCCAATGCTTCTTGAAAGCTTTTCCAGAAATGAGAAGTGAATATGCTTCCACGGTCTGAGCTTATTTCCAATGGAACACCATGAAGAGGAACAATCTTTGCTGTGTATAGCTCTGCTAACTGGCTAGTTGAGATTGTTTCTTTGACAGCAAAGAAGTGAGCTACTTTAGTGAGACGATCAATAACAACGAAGATTGCATCGTTGCCCTTCTTGGACTTTGGAAAACCAGTGACGAAGTCCATTTCAATCATGTCCCACTTCCACTCAGGGATTTTCAGAGGTTGGAGTAGACCGGCTGTTTTCTGATGGACTGCCTTAACACGTTGACAAACGTCGCATTCAGAAACGTATTGAGCAATTTCATGTTTCATGCCAGGCCACCAATACAGTGTCTTAAGATCCTGGTACATCTTTGTACTTCCAGGGTGAATGGAAAGAGGAGTTTCATGAGCCTCCTTGAGAATGATATCTTTGAGACTTTGAACTTGAGGAACTGCAATGGGTCCTTCGAAGAACACAGTTCCTTTGTCATCAATTGAGAAGGACTTAAATTTCTCCTTGCCTTCTTTGATGTGTTCTACCATCTTCTTGATTTCAGCATCACGAAGTTGTTCAGAACGAATCTTGTCCTCGAGAGTTGGACTGGCTGTCAAGCTAGCAAGATAGCCTTGAGGAACAAGACCAAGGTTCAGCTTCTGGAATTCTTCATGAAGTGGAGGTTCGCTTTCCATGATCATGAGATTATTGCAATACGACTTGCGGCTGAGAGCATCGGCCATAACATTAGCCTTGCCTGGAGTGTAAGAAATGGTGAAATCAAAGTCTTTAATCTTTTCAATCCATCTCCTTTGCCTGAGGTTTAGATCTGGTTGAGTGAAGATGTATTTTAGACTCTTATGATCGGAAAAGATTTCAGTGCGGTTACCCAACAAGTATTGCCTCCATTTCTTGAGGGCAAACACAACTGCTGCAAGTTCTAGGTCATGTGTGGGATAGTTTTGCTCATGTGCATTCAACTGACGTGAAGCATAAGCCACAACTTGACGTTCTTGCATAAGAACTGCACCTAGACCTTGGAGAGATGCATCGCAGAATATCTGGAAAGGTGTAGTATCTGGGCCAACCAGAACTGGAGTAGAAGTGAGTTTAGTCTTCAGGATATTGAAACTTTCATCACATTGTGGAAACCAAACGAACTTCTTGTCCTTCTTTGTGAGATCAGTGAGAGGTTTGGCAATCTTGGAAAAGTTTTGAACGAAACGACGGCAATAGCTAGCCAAGCCTAGAAAGCTTCTAACTTGTTTTACCGTCTTAGGAGGTTTCCAATCAACAATTGCTTTAACCTTTTCTGGATCAATGGCTATGCCCTTGGCGGAGATGACATGACCAAGGTAAGCAACTTCTGGAATCCAGAACTCACATTTGGAGAACTTGGCATATAGACGATGCTCGCAAAGTTTCATGAGAGTGAGACGAAGATGTTCTCCATGCTCTTCCTCAGATTTTGAGTAGACCAGAATGTCATCGAGATATACCACAACGAACTTGTCGGGGTATTCATGGAAGACAGAATTCATGAGTCTTGAGAATGTCGCCGGTGCATTGGTGAGACCAAAGGACATGACGGTGTATTCATATAGACCGTAACGAGTGGTGAAAGTTGTTTTTGGAATATCTTCCTTTCTGATCTTTATTTGATGGTAACCCATCCTCAAGTCCAACTTTGAGAATATTGAGGCTCCAGCAAGTTGATCAAAAAGATCATCGATACGAGGAATTGGATACTTGTTTTTGATGGTTTTCTCGTTGAGAGGACGATAGTCAACAACGAGTCTCTTTGTTTGATCCTTCTTTGCAACGAACAGAGTTGGGCAACCCCAAGCCGAGGAACTAGGTTGAATGTAACCTTTCTCCATGTACATATCGATTTGCTCCTTTAACCATTTTAGTTCAGGAGGAGCTATCTTGTATGGATGCTTAGAGATTGGAGCAGTACCTGGTTCAAGCTCGATCACGAACTCAACTGCTCTGTCCGGAGGCATCCCTGGCAACTCTTCTGGAAAGACGTCAGGGAATTCACAAACCACCGGAACATTTTCAAGTAGAGGTAGAGGTTTAGCATCGAGGGTGTAAAGCTGAACAGAACTTGATTCATTTGGAGAATAGACTATCTGGCCAGAAGGGTGGAACAGAGTTATTGACTTCTGAGCACAATCAATCGTAGCTTTATTGGCCTTCAACCAATCCATGCCAAGAATGACATCAATGTCAGAATTGCCAAGCAGAATGAGGGAAGCAAGGAATATGTGACCTCCAATTAGAATCTGATTCTCATGACTGATCTTGGAAGTTTGCATAGTTGCTCCAGGGGAGTTTACTACTAGCGGGGAACCCAAACCAACAAAAGGTAGTTTAACTGCTGTCGCAAAGATCTTTGACACGAAAGAATGCGATGCTCCGGTATCAAACAACACTTTAGCTGGGTTAGAGTTTACGGGGAATGTACCCAGAACGACGTCAGCAGCTTCCTCAGCTTTGTCGACCTTCACATGATTCACCCTCGCGGTCCTCCCGACAGGCCTGTTGTTGGAGTTGAAGGCTTTAGCCGGGGGAGCACGCACCATTGCCTGGTTGGTGTTGGGGCGAGGTGGTGGTGGAGGTAGCTGCCTCTGAGTGCACTTGTCAGCGTAGTGCCCCGTCTGCTTGCATTTGTAGCAAGTGATGACACGAGGTGCATCTGGCCTTGGCTGCCCCATTGAAAACCTCTGAGCCTGCATCTGAGATGGGTTGGGTGGGCGGGAAGCGAAGCCTGGAGAAGCTTGGGCATATGGAGCCCGAGTGATAGCACCATTTGGCACCCAGATGCGGCGCTTCTGCGGAGGGGTGGTCATGTTGGAGGAGGAACCACCCTCACGCGAGTGCTTTCGAGACTCCTCGAACGCCTTGCGCCCATTTTCTTCATTGAGCGCGGTGTTCACGAGCTCCTCGAAGTCTTTGGCCTTGATGTTGGTGAGGGCGTACTTGAGTTCTGGGTTAAAACCTCGGCGGAACCTTGCCATCTACTTAGCCTCAGTGGACACCTCATCACCAGCGTAACAAGCGAGGCGATTGAACTCATTCTGATAGCCAATGACGTCCAGCTTGCCCTGCTTGAGAGAGCAAAACTCCTCACGCATCCTTTCCATGAGACCATCTGGGATGTGGTGCTTCAGAAAAGCATCCTTGAAACAACCCCAGGTGATTGGGTATCCAGCTCTCATGGTCTGGTAGTTCTCCCACCAGGTAGCTGCCTGACCCTTCAGTAGGTAGGTGGCATACTTGACTTTGTCTTCCTCAGCAACGTGAGCAATGTCCAGAGCCCTGGCCATCTCCCGGATCCAGTCATCAGCATCCAGAGGCTCGCGTGTTGCCACGAAAGCTCTCGGCCCCAGACTCAGAAACTCCTTGATACTGACTCGTGGAGCATTCTGGTTGTTGTGCTGATTAGCCTGGAACTGGGCCATCTGCGTCACGACTTGAGTCATCTGAGTCAACAGCTCCGTGATTGGCGGTGGCTCAGGCGGGTTGTTCCTTGTTGGCGGCATCCTGAATAGACATGCATTTTAGCACAACAACAGAAACAGATAGACTTGGAAACCGAAAGAGAGATTATTTCGACGCATGAATAGATAACCAACAGGTACATCATCACATGTTCAAATACATCAGAATATCCAACACACCAATACATGGTTTGAAAGCCAAAGGATAACTAAATATAGCTAAGAATGGATACATCGGTACTCCCATGCTCATCACGCAGGACGGCGGTGCGTAGTACGACGAGAGGTACGGTGAGGAGCACGCCCACGAAAGTAGGTAGAACGACGATCCACATAGATCTGACGTGGCCTGAGAGCGACTCTAGGTGTGGTGAAGTACATAGCGTCGACTCCCTGTGCTCCAAAGCGTGGAATCCCAGTGTAACCAGCACCGAGGTTGAGGAGTGGACCTCTGATCGGCTCGTAACCTCCAGCATCTGGCAGACGACGACCAACTGGCTGATCGAAACGTGCAAAGCGCTCATCTCCAACAAAGTTTGTGGTGTACGTCGCCAGACGAGTCAAAGCAAGGTAGAGCTGCTCTCTGACTGAGGCCAACTCCTGAGAAAGTGTGGTGGCAACTGCGTCACTGTGCCTCACAAACTGAGCGGTGGTGTGCAGCCTGGTGTTATCATGCTCGTAGACATCCAGGTTGTCGTAGAGAGTGAAGTGAGCTCCCTCCGAAGTGATGTAACCACGAGGGATGTGGCGATAGATAGAATCGTCAAATCCCCAGTAGTCAGCACGAAGGACGGTGAGACTCACATAAGCTGCCTGCTGCACGGCCATATCCACTGTGGAACCTACTGCCTCGTAGCGGTGGACGACGCTCATGCCATCATCTGACAGAATGTAGACGATAGCCTGGTAGTAGGTCTGGTCAAACTCTCGCTGCTGCTCGTAGACCTGGTACTCTGGTGCCCAACGGAATCCCAGATAAGTGACCATGTCTCTCAGCATCTCCGGATAACCGGCGGTGCTCTCACAACGAGTCATCCGAACCACCTGCGGGTAGAACCTGAGATCCATCTGCAGATGATCGGGGAAGTATTGATTAGACGCCGGTAGAGAACTGAAGTGGAAAGCAACAACAAGGTTTCAACGGATGAAAAGGATGTTGAGAAGAACAGGATATCGAAGCAACAACGGGAAACACGAGACCAAAACTCCTGAGGTACTACGGAAAAACCCATCCGGGCTTCTAAAGGATCAATATCTACTGTTTAAGGGATAGAGGATTTGCTTCCAGGGCTTACACGCCTCCGTTCTCAATCATGAGTAGGCAACATGATAATTCATGTCACAACCACCTCCATTCCTATGGACTAGTAGATATAACTATCCTAGAGAAACCAGGATTCGTGAAACCCTAACTTGAAAGTTTAGGTGAGAAGGGAAAACAACGTTGCACTTCCTTACCAGAAAAAGGGTGGGTGGGTGGGGAAAGAAGAAAAATGGCAGAATTCCTACTCTCACGTTTCATTTTTCCTATATAGCTACAAAATAGTTTCTAGACTCAACTGCGACCAGTAAAAGGGATCCTACAGGCAGACAGGCTCTGATACCATTTGTCGCACCCGGACTTCTAGAGGATACTCGCAGTTCCGTTGAACAGTAGTTGGTTGGATTACGGGGCTTACCGGCACCCGCATCTCTTACGAGTAGGCCAACACACGTATGTGTGACAACCAACCCCTATCTGTTCACCGTCTACGTAAACCATCCCATAGAAATCAGGATACTACCATTGACGTACTTCATACCATACACACATGGTACGTCAACGGCGTTGAACAAAATGATAACACAACAGATCTCTAAGACACAAAAGATGGAAATAAGTTGCAAATAGCTCTCACTAGAGCAGAGATAGCAAATACAATCATCCAGAGGACACATGTCCCAACATAACATCATTACATCTCAGCGGAAGCATTCAACGGGTCTGAGTACAGACAAATCCAAATAGGCTTAAGAAGCCGGGAATGAAAAGAAAACGGAGCCCATCCACGATGTCTCGGATCCTTCCCGGGTCCGCTACCTACTCGTCAGCAGCCTCGTCAAACTCCACGTAGTAGCCGTCACGGGGATCCTCGTAAGCGTAGTCTGCGGAAACCATAGCCCCAAAGGGGTCAGTACATAAACGTACTGGCAAGCAAGACTCACAGTTCACCAAAGTGTAGCCCGTCAACACCAAGCACAGATGCCTTGGGTTCAACGGAAGAAAGGGATATAAAAGATGCTGCAACTGGCTGCACTAACCACTACAGAACATACTACAACTTCCGGCTACCAGAAAGGGGGATAAGATAGCGTATCGTAACCAACTACAACTATCCACCACACAAACCCATCCTGGATCTCGCCCCTTATCCAAAGAAGCAATCCGAGGATAACTCACACAGTTGTATTAATGATGGATCAAGTTGTTGTATCAATAAGCCTATTACTAGTCAAGTTATCATTAGTTAGGTGTAAGTTGTTCTGAGTACTTGTTAGCCAGTACTTTCACCAAGTCAACCATAACCGCGGAAAACACGGCTTCTCGAGAAGATTTATCCCTGCAGGGGTGCACCAATTTGGCCGTACACGTAAGAATAACCCGCCAGATGGGAAGGCCTTTCCCACCAAGCGGGGCACTCAACACAACTCAACTCTTCTTCGCATCAAGCCCAAAGCACCACGTGCTGTGCGTGCGCGGCTAATTGAGCCCCACGAAGAAAAGGGGACCCTCATAGCACTGGAAGACCACGCCGCCCTAAATGCCGACTACAAAAGTTCCACCCTGGCCTCGGGTTCGTACCTGCATATGCGTGCATCAAATGGAAAGCCCGAACTAGGTGTGGTGATTTGGACGAGATGCGAATCGAATCAAATTGAGGGGGGCGCCCATACACGCTTCCCACATGCGGATAGTGCGCTCATCATGGATCAGTAGACAAGACCCTTTTCCTAATTAGGGTCGACACTAGCAGGCCTCAAAACCACGCCGGGCCTCCTGCCGGTGCCTTATCAGCAATTTATTATTACCTCAAATTAACAGGTTGTTGTTTAACATCGAGCCCCAGAACATAATAGGAATATAGTAACAGAAAGTAACTGACAGCAGACTCGAGCAAAACAACCCTAAGCATGCTAGTAAGACACGGGCACAAGCAACGGGGTTATAGGTGTGGAGGTAAGGCTATATCAGGGTTATAGGAAAACATGTGATAGGATCGAACAGAAGCAACGATTCATATGGCTAGCAGAAATAGACAACGGAAAGTATCGGTAACCAATGTGGAAAGGAACACAGTGGTTCATGTGAGTGATAACTTGCCTGCAAACTCAGTAGCCTGGTACTGGGCTAGATCCTCAGAAGGGGTGTCGTAAGTATCGTCTGTCTCAACGTCGTCGTCTATCCGAGAAGAAGCAAGCAAACAATACAGGAAGATAAACAATCAATATCATGGCATAGTGCACAATCATGGGATGATGCATGACCATTTAATTGATGCATCAAAATAAACTAGCTGACATGGTAACAACATGATTAAATGGACCCACATGCAATTTGAGTTGCATATGAAAAGCCCATCAATTATGGTTGAAACAATTGTTTTACAACTAACCAACAGGTGAAAGTGGATTAGTATGATGCATGGATGAGGAAAACAGAAAAATAACAACAATAGAACAATTTTGAAATAAGGTTTACCAAGTTTGAAATTTGTTTATCAAGTGTTGGAATTTTGGTTACTTAAAGGTGTTACACAAGCATTTGTTGTTTTCATCAATTTTAATTGTTCAAAACAAATAACAAAATTCATATTTGGAAAGTACACACAATTTTAGGTGGATTACATGTTTCAATTATTGAAAAAGGAATTAGGATGAATTATTTATGAATTAAACAAGTCAGACAAGATTTAAATGAATTAAATTCAAGTATGAATTTATTTGAATTTTTATTTGTTCAAAACATTAAACCAATTTCATATTTGAAAAGTTTATCCTTTTCTAGTATGAAAACATATTTTATTTGTTGAATTTGGAATTTTTATGCCCAAGTAATGAATTTTGCAAAAGTTAAGTGAATTAAACAAAATTTAAATATTTCACCAAATTAAAATATTCAAAACAGTAAACAAATTTTATATTTGGGTAGAGAATTTAAAATGGAGTGATTTACATGTTTGAAGTTTTGCAATTGGAGTTTCCAAACAAAAGTTATTAAATTATCAAGTTTAAGCCTTTTTATGGTTGATAGGAATATTTATGGACCTAAAAAAAGGTAGCAGGGACTTGGAAATAAATTTACAGGGACCTAGGTAAAAGATACAGGGACCTGTGAGCAATTTAGGAGAGATCTGGATCTAGGAAAATAAAAAGAAAAATATGGTTTTTTGATGCAGAGGGGGGGATTCGAACCCTGCCCTCCTGCCTGCTGCGCAAGGAACAGCCACCAACTGGGCTAGGTGCGCTGTGTTGACAGAAAGGGCAACGGAGGGGGCTTAAGGTTCAGGATTCGGCACTGAATTTAACTGGAAAAATAAGCAGAAAGGTGGGGGCTTGGGGACTCGACCCTGGGATCTGAGGGTTCGCTGCGCTTCCGCTGCGCGCGCCCTACCAGTGGGACTGCTGCGTCCGTTTGATGGATAGCGGGATCTAGTTGGTTTTGTACCTCACAAGTCGCTGTTAACTAAAACTGCACACGAGCGCACGCATCTGTTCCTTCTCTGCACACGTAACAGAGCAGCAAACGCAACAATGGCCGGACGGAATTGATGCACAATCATGCAGGGAATCGAGAGGGTGAGGAGGGGAATGGAAAGGGGATCTCAGCCTCGTCGCAGGGGTGCCCGCGGCACGGCCGGGGGGTGGCGGAGACGGCGGCGGCGTGCTCCGGCGGCCGGCGGCCGGAGGCAGCAGAGAAGGGGCGGCGAGCTCCCCTCGATGGCGGCGGTGGTGGGGAGATAGGAGGGAGGAGCGAATGCGGCTAGGGTTAGGGTTTTCTAGGGATGGGGAGGAGTAGATATAGGAGGTAGGGGTGGGGTAGAGCAGCACGTGCTGTCCACCATGGCTGTCGTCATTCGACCGTACGGAGGTAGGGGGAGACCGAGCGGGCTGCAGCCTGGTGGGCTGGGCCTGCCTCTCCCCCTCTCCTGCATTTTTTTTTGCTCTTTATTTTTTTCCTCTGTTTTTTTTTGCAGGAAATGGAATAGAAAGAAATAGAGGGTTTTTAAGTTAGTAGAAATTTTAGAAAAATTAGGGTGAGTTATTTAGGTCATCAACAAACAAATGCCAAGTTTTGTTTTACAATTATTTCAAAATAATTTGATGTTTGCAAAATGGTTTAAATTTGAATTAATTTGAGTAGTGATTGAATTATTGAAAACAAGAATTTAATTATTTGGAACCCTATTGTTTAATTAGAAACAATGAGTTAAATTGTTTTGGCAATTTCATAAATCCATATTGGGTGCTGTTGTAACATGTGATTTGAATTTGAATTGAATGCAATTTATATTAAGTGGATTATTAAAGAACAAATAATAGTTGAGCTTTTTATTATTTCATGGAAACAAATGGAAGTGTTATTTGAACCATTTTATTTGGAGAGTTGTAACATAACAAGTATGAAGTAAAGGTTTTAATATTGATTGAATTTCCATTGTGAAAACAAAGTAAAACAGCTGCAAACCAAATGAAAACAAATGGAAACAATATGATGACATGATGCAATACTTTAGTTAAACAAAAAAAAAACATTCTAGGGGTAGTTTTTCATACTTGGGATGTTACATTTACCGTTTAAATATCTTGGAATCTCAATTCATCGTAGGAAATTGTTAAATAAGGAGTGGAAATCAGTGGAGGATCGGTTTGATTCGAAATTTAGTTTCTAGGCGGGTAAAATTTTATCATATGGGGATCGCCTCATTTTGATAAATTCGGTTTTCACAAGTTTACCTATGTTTTTACTCTCTCTTTTTTTAGATCCTAGTAGGAGTTAGTAAGAGACTAGATTACTTCCGATCGAGATTTTTCTGGCAAAGTGATGTTAAGAAGAAAAAGTATTGCCTAACAAAATGGAATATTGTGTGTCGTCCGAAAGACCAAGGGGGCTTGGGGGTTGAGGTTTTGGAAATTAAGAATATGTGTTTGCTGAGTAAATGGCTTTTTAAATTATTGAATGAGGACGGGGTTTGGCAGGAGTTGTTATCCAACAAATATTTATGGGGAAAATCCTTGTCTCAGGTTGAGGCAACACCCTCATATTCGCCTTTTTGGAAAGGAATTATGAGGGTCAAGCGTGAGTTCTTCTTGCGTGGAGATTTTAAGCTAGACAACGGGGCAGCAGGTGCGCTTTTGGCAGGACACATGGTTGAGTGATAAACTGTTATCACAAACATACCCTTCTTTATATAGTATAGCTCTTCATAAGAACGTAACTGTAGCAGAAGTTTTAGCGCATAACCCTCTAAACATATGGTTTAGGAGAAATCTTTTAGATGAAAGGAGGGACCCCTGGTTGCATTTGGTTGAGAGGTTAGTGAGCGTATCTCTCACAAATGATGAGGACTCTTTTCGATGGAAGTTAACTGTTGATAGGGTATTCTCTGTCAAATCATACTATGTTGATTTGTTGCATGGTTTCACACGTTTTTTGCGAAAATACTTGTGGAAGTTAAAAGTCCCCCTTAAAATAAGGATCTTTTTGTGGTTTCTTAACAGAAAAGTGATTTTAACTAAGGATAACTTGATCAAGAGAAATTGGAATAGTAATAAGAAATGTGTTTTCTCTGATGCTGATGAAACTGTAGAGCATTTATTTTTCTCTTGTACTTTTACTAGGGATATTTGGCCTCTTGTCCATTTTACGTTTAGCATTTATCTACGAACTAGCATTGCGAATATGTTTGGTAGTTGGCTAAATGGCATAGACAAAAAAACAAAGGCACGCATACGAATTGGTATTGCTGCTTTCCTATGGGCAATTTGGAATAGCCGAAATAATGTGGTGTTTAACAAGAGAAACAATGTTCACTTTTTGCAGGTTGTAAACAAGGCGGTCTTTTCTATTCAACGATGGTCCTTCCTCCTCCCCGCCGACTAACGATGACTTATGGATTCAGGCTGTGCCCGGCTGTTGGCGGTCGTTCGGGCCATTTACAGCCGGGGTGGGTGGCTTAATGCGAGACGGATTGATGCATAAACTTGTACTTCTTATTTTTGGGTGGCTAATCTTTGTGGCCACCTTGAGTGATACGTGAATTGTATTGGATACGTTCTTTGATATTTTTACTCTTTAATAAAATCCGGCTGTGTGCATCATTTCGATGCAAAGGCCGGGGCACAGACTCCCATTTCTAAAGAAAAAAAATCAACAATGACATTTGAGATTGTCACAACAGATGGCTGATCAGCGTTTCAGGAAACTATGGATCCATTTAAAAGCTCCACAGGCTCCTGTCATTCCATTGATGGGCCTAGATGTAGATGGGCCTCTCCCTTTGACATGTTCTTTGTTACCTTGCCTTTTCTTTGTTTCTCTTTCAGTTAGTACTCCTGAGAATATAACTTTCATGAGTGGTTTCGTCCCTTGCAAAGAATTTGTTTGTTTTTCTTGTGTTGTTCTGCCTGGTTCGAATTGTATTTTGCTGGGACAGCTGCTTTTTTTTACTAGGATATGACGTGTGTTTTTTTCTAAACAATCCGTATATGAAATGTGGGTGTTTTCTTTGGGAAAGAAATGGAAGAGAGAAGCATGACCAGACCCACAGCTTAGACCACCTCAGGTGGACAGCGACGATCCACCTGCCAGGCGCGGCCGAAAGCCAGACCCAGCGGCCACCGCCGTACAGCGACGGCGGGTCCTGATGCCTTGGGCATGGCACGTCGCACAGCCTCACGCCACCGCGACTCACATGTAGCCCGCGCGCGCTGGCCCATGGAATGGAATGGCACTGAACGCGCGCTTTAACCCCTCTCACGCGTCCCTGCGGCTGCGCATTTGCAGTGCAGGTCGGACGTCCCCATCCATCCATTCATCACGCACCACCGGACGGCTCGGCCAGCCCGGCAATGTCGCCATGGACTGGATCTGCGTCCCAAGGTGCTTCACCACAATGCCATGCATGGACGGCTGCTGATGCTGAAATTGAATCGATTTGATGAGTCGCGCGCGTGTGTACATGTACACTTGTACAGATGTCGAGGCCCGCAGCTCCGAACGCGTGCCGTGTGGACTTGGGAGTTACGGCAGCAGCGTGAGGAGCGCGACGCAGTACGGGAGGAGCACGAGGTGCAGATGAGCCCTTCGGTTCCGCCGCGCCTCCGAAGTTGCCGGCGTCGTCGCCGGCGTGCCGTGTCCTGCCCAGCATTCAGTCAGACTTTCTCAGTGCAAAGATATCCATGTGCGAATAAAGTAAACATGTCTTGAACAAAATATGTACTTCTTTCTTGATCCACTAACGACATTGCTAGGGATAAAAGGTAGCAAGAGGTAGTCGAGGATCGAACGTCGACCACACAATATGGTTCCTCTAGCTACTCCACTCAACAAGTGGCTGGCTACAGCAACGCTATAAATTTGCACTCTTTACATACAGGTGGTGAGACAAATTTGCAGACACAAGACAAGTTGACAGTTAATTCGGGTGTTTTCATCTCAACATATACTCCTACTACGGATGCATAAAGTATTTTGGCAAACGAACGTTGCAAATGAAACGAGACAGTAATTTCGAATTCGCATGAGACGAGACGACCTATCATCAGCATTAAAATGCGCGGAGCATATAGATACTTTTGGCGTTCAGTCATCAATTTACGGTACTGGACGGGCACATTGCAAAGAAAGCAGACATACTCCGCGTTTATTGCACGCGGCAGAGCATCTTACTGTCATTTCGTACCGTACCTGACTCCGCGGGCACGGCGCCTTCCGGCGGCTCCGCGACGGGCATGCCGAGCGCGGCGCAGAGTCTGGGCGGCGGCGCTTCCACGCGGCAGATGGTGGGCAGCGCGAGCGCGCGCACGGCGTCCACACGGACGCCGAAGGAGCCGTACCCGCCGACGAGCCCGCAGAGGCAGGCGGCCTCGCCGTCCACGACGCCGGAGAGCGCGCCGCAGCAGCCCTTGTCCGGCCGCGTCAGCGCGCTCCCGGACTCGACGTACGTCAGGCAGGAGGACAGGTTCCGCATCGCGCCCCTGCAGTCCAGCTCCCCCCAGCTAGGCGCCGGAGCCGCCGCTGGCGGAGCCGACAGCTGCGCGCGCACCCCCGTCCAGGGCTGCAGCGTCCAGACCGCGAGGAGCGCGAGGGCGACGGCCGCCGGTGGCATCATAGCCACGGCGAGGGCGTGGCTTCTTCGCCTCTGGACTCTGCCGGCCGTGCTCTGCTTGACATGTGGAGATGGGGAGCGCAGCGGGTGTCTGCTTCTCTGTTTCGTGTTCGTATGCGTTGGCCGAGGGTGTGGGGATGTAGCGTGAGCGTACGAGTAACTTGCCAGGTTGAAACTTGGGAGTGTAAAAGAGACTTACTTGAGGTACTACTACTACTACTACTAATTTGTCCATCTGGTAATTTGTCCATCTGTCTAAGCAACAATTATCACAACAAAACACCGTGTAATGGAAGGAAGAGGACCGAATTTGCTGTTACTTCTCTTGCCTGGTTACCTGGTTCAAACTTAAATACCAGGTACAATGGCGCCTTTATTTAACTATCCTTCGTTGCGTCATACTATAAAGCTTTGTTTCTGTTTGCAAAACAGCTGAAAGCAGGCAAAGAAAAAAATGATGGTGTTCCTTGGACCTCGGCCATGAGTTAATGCAGTTATGCAACCTCAGAAAAAGGTTGTGCCCTGATGTACATAAATGGACAAAATACATTGAATAGGTCCATTGTCTGACAACAGTTTCCACTATTTTCACACTGTCGTGCAATCATACTTTTTCACGTGACTGTTTGCATCGAGTCCAATGCCCATTTAGTTACACCAAAAACGATTGAAGCATGTTAACAAGACTGGTTTTCGTTCATCTAAAAAGTATTCCCAGCCGTTCCATAGTAATCAACATCCTAAACTACTACCTCAGGTCCGATAAAAGTGTCGTGCAGATTATACTGTCACGGTACATAATCCAACAGATATTCCGGACCAGAGGGAGTAGTATTTTTTTTTCCATATTACTATACGGTTCTAAACATTATTTTTCTCCTCAGTAAACAACAAGAACAACAACAACAAAAAAGCCTCTCTCGTTTTCTATTGGGTGCCATTAATGCCAATGTGACATGTATTAGGTCTTTACAAACTAAGTAAACTATTAAAGAGCATGCTAATTTGTCTTGAAATTTCTAGGATGCAAAGTATTGTGGAACAGAGGGATTACTGATTTCCAATCAAATAATCCAAATAACAATGCCTATGTGAGATCAATTCAAGCAGAACTCAGTAAACGGCAAGTGGTTTAGCATTTAAGAAAATGCAATACAGATAAGAGCAAGGATTGCACATAAACTTTGAATGTACTGCAGCTTGTGAAATATGGTCATCGCACAAAAAAAAGGCTAGTGCTGGAAACCTAGGTTTAAAATTTTCCAGCAGTCGAGAGAACATTATTACAACAACGCAAATGCCATGTCATCTCAAGCAGCCGAAGTGAGACAGCCGCAAGTACATCAAAGAAACCATGTGAAGTAGCAAAAACCCAGACCCTATGTATTCCCAATGCACAGACGGGAAGAGCCTGATCCCTTGGAACCGAGACTAAGATAAACCTCCCTTGCAACCAACCGAGGAAGCATCTCTAGTCCTCTCACAGTAATTGCTGTGACCAGATCTACTCTCCTACGGTCATTCCAAAACCAAACTTGTAGTTCTTCTTTGAATGATCAATCTGTGTCACAAAACAAAAGTTGAGAAAAAATACCAATCAGAAAACAGTCGGGGCATTCATTGCTTGTTAACAAGACAAACATATGCGAGGAAGAAAATATTTTACTGGAACTGTCATACTACAACTCATACCTCTGCAGACAGAAGAAAGTTGACACCCATGTTCAATCTCTCCTCCAGGTATGCAGCAACAACACCATTTGAGTCAATTTTGCCTCTTAGACGGCACTGCAACAGAATGCATTAATAAACAATGGCTACAGGAAAAAAAATCAGAAAATACAGCAAACATGGGTGAGATTACAATGGGTTTATAATGTCTGGATATATCTATTGGCAGACGCAAGCCCATGTAGAGAAACAAATCATTCAAGAGCAACACATGTCTACCTGATCCAAAATGTCAAATACTCAAAATGTTTTTTAGGACACTGACCTGCCTAAGCATATAGTCGTAACCAACGCTTGAAGTCACATCTCTGGACATGTGGTTATACATGAAGTCAGTAGCAAGGGACACCTGCAGATTAATATATTTATAAGTTAGAACCAGGTTACATCGTGTGCAAGAGATTCATGTTGGAAATATTGGAGTCTAACCTTTTCGGAAACTTTCTGAACATAACTCAACGCAACTATACCAGTGCTAGCAACCTGTAGAGTACCCACCTGCAATGGTCATAGAAATAGCGCCCAGTCTGCTGTAAAAACAGTA
Organism: Alopecurus myosuroides; assembly: GCA_028641055.1. NCBI lineage: Eukaryota > Viridiplantae > Streptophyta > Magnoliopsida > Poales > Poaceae > Alopecurus > Alopecurus myosuroides. The sequence continues at coordinate 181,469,778 of CM054062.1, forward strand.
GCTTCATTTGTTCTGTATCACCATGCATTCTGACATTCGACTAATTTTCTATATGCACAACCTGAGTGGATACTTGAGCTATGTGAGCAACTGTGCTTATTACAGAGACTGATTATAGGAAAAGACCCACCATCTATTATTTCTTCAGTGACATGAGGGAGTAATTAAGGGGCCTATCTTAATTCCTCTAAAAGAATATAAACAAATAACCCACAACCCGAAGGAAATGGATGGACTTGTTAACTTCACTATGAAATGCAAAAGTTCAACCTATGTACCATCCAAACAGAATAAACTACACAAGTTCCTTACCATTTTATCAGTATTATAGCGAGAATTAAAACCGATCCCTGATTTTCTTTGCTGACCGAGCCAGAATATCTCCGTTCCCATAGATAAATTTGGCGTAACACTCTGTAAAACAAGAAAAAAACGTTATATCATCATAAAAGAAGGGTAAATCACAATTCATATTTATGGATAATATTTAGTCACCAAGAACATGTACATGCCCCACTTCATTATAAAGCAGCTAACCACATGTGCAACAAGGTTATTTAGTAATTGATAAAAAATATGCTTGCCACCTAACAAAGTTAAGAATTAGTTCTAACTTCTAAGCATGGTGTTGATTCCATTCATAAATATAAACATCACAGTTACAAAATATAACCGACTATCTCACACAGAAAGCAACAATCTTGCAGCGGCAGATTTGTGGCTTAACTGATAACAAACTTAATACCGGTATATATCATTTACCCTTAATTCAAGGGAATTGTTTGTTTCAACTCAAAACATAAAGCCAGCTCAAGGTTAAACCAAACCGAAACTGCAAATCATGATGGTCCCTAAGCAAAAACACAACACAAACCAAAGAACACACGGTCAGGGAACAAGATATAAAAGAGCCTCGGCAGAGAGAAAGAGCAAAAAAACTGAATGTAATCAGATGAGCGGAAGTTGCTGGACTTCTCTGAAAAATTTAAACAATTAAGGAACAAATGGACAACTAGGGAGAAGCTTGAACACATTCACATCCCCATTTTGGTTTCGCTTAGGTGCTGCAGGTAGAGAATGAAGCTGGTAAAAAAAGGTTGTTACCTGAATATAATTTGCCCCATAGAATGCATTGTTTCCAATTTGAAATTGTGCTCGATAGTCTGTGCCCTATACATATGTGTAATATGTTAACAGATGAAGTAGTTGTTAGATGGAAAAGCACAATAAAATGATAGTTTGCTGATTACACATGCCTATAAGTAACTGGTCAGAAATACTTGGAACAAACTTATTGCTTAAAGAAGCATTGTCACAAACACTGACCTTGTAGTCAAAGTTGAACATCCCTTGGGAGTAATGAGGCTCACTGGTAAGCTGAAAATAGGAAACTATCAGCCAAATAAAGAGTAAAATAACAGTTCACCAAACAAAAGACCATCAAATTCAACTACCTGTGCATTTATTTTCAGCGCCAGATTTTCTGTCAGATCACATTTCACACGAGCATTCAACCTTCCATCGGTCATCAACCTTCCAATAAGCATTAACTAAAGAAAAATTGGCACACGATTAAAAATTAAGTTCAGAAATACAACACGTGCTGCAGAAATGTCATGCCATAATATCGAACGTGACGGAAAAAAAAAACCTTTGGATCTAGAAAATTAGCACCGAATTCATATTGTGCTGTTGGGACTTTTATAACATCGGCTGACTGAGACGGAACTTCCATAGAACCCATAAGAACACTGTTGAAAAAAAATGTCAGAATACATCATCATAAATAAGAAATACGAAAAGAAAGGAATCACATAAATTTTGCATGTGTCTCACCTGTGGCTAAGCGCAAACCTCTGGCTTAACATTTTTGTGAAATCGAACCTCAAACCTTCGAAAAGTTCAGGCTTCAAAGACACTGCAAATGGATCATGTCAGCAGAGCCCAGGCAAGAAATCTTAAGAGTAAATGGACTTGTAGGAGGTAGCCAGGTATACACCAAATGAGCAAAGCAAGCACTGTGTTCCCTTACAAATTTAGCATTACATGTCATGTCCATGTCCAAAGCATAATAAACTCTTGAACAAATGGAGTAAATTTAGGTTGAAGTATGGTTATTTGAGAAAAGCTCAGTAAGTATGTTGAGAAGTGTAAATCATATATCACGTTTGTCAAAGAAAAATATTACTAGGTGATCCGCTTAAGGGGCCTTCTGGAACAGAAGCGGGATACTGGGGGTAAGTTATGGAGAACATTACCATATAGCTTTCATACATATGTTGCATTACAGTCGTACTGCGATGCTCTCCTAGAAAAAAATCAATAAATCCCGGATGGATTGAACTTGACTACTCACTTTAGATCCCTACAGCACGCTATCAAATATGTATAAAATTATCTGTAAAATATATGTGATTCAGCAACCTAATAATAAATCACGTCAAACATCCGTATCGCGACGCCGATTATAGCCCGAATCCATCACCACCCGCACGAGCACACACATTTACATCATGTAGCAATCCGGCAATGCCGCAGCAATTCACACACAAAGCGATTTAAAACCTAAAGAGTGGAAGGCGAAGGGGACGAACTGAGGGCCTCCCGCTGGATCTCCTCGTAGGCCACAGGGCAAGGGAGATTGAGGTAGTCCACCTTCTCCTCCTTCTTCTCATCCCCTTCCGGCTTCGGCGGGAGGATGCCGGCGAGCCCGGCGCCATACGGCGGCGCGGCCCCGTAGGGCTGCGGCGGAGGCGGCGACTCTGCGGCGGAGGCGGCGGATCCCATGGCGGCGAAACCCTAGGTTAGGGTTCTGGGTGGGCTTTGGCCTTTTTTGGGCTTCTCGTCTTCCACCACGAGGACGAGGAGGAGGTGGATTTGTTTCAGCCAACACTCGCTTTGTTTTTGGTCTCTTCTACAGTGCTACTTCAGCCAGAACGGCCGTCTGCAGGCTGCAGAGTACTGTCCTGCATGCTTTTGCGGTTCGGCGCTCCCGTGTGCAGTTTAGTGGCGCGTTTGGTAACCCGTATGAACTTGGAGTAGTACCATGGGCGTGAATAGTCTCCCTCCTTGCATAGTATACTCCCTCCGTCCGAAATTAAATGTCACGAAGTTTGACAAAAATGGATGTATCTAGACATAATTTAGTGGTAGATACATCCATTTTTGTCAAATTTTGTGACACTTAAATCCAAACGGAGGGAGTACAATCTAGAGTCAGACCCGCTGGAACAGCCGAATCCGTAGTTTTTATGGAGACGGTCTTTGCTCATGCGAGCTCGATGAAGGCGGGATGCGAGGGCGTGTGAGCTGCTGCAGCATCGAAAATGGCGTGAGTTCGAAATTTGCGGCGGGAAAAAAATCGGTTACCTTCCGCCAAAATTGCCCGATTATTTACAGCCACCATCTTACGTCGCAAATCCAAAGCCGTAATTTTTCTCTCTCGGGCTTGCATGCCCGGAGCCATCGCTAGATCTTTCTGGTTGACTCCACTAGGGAAGACGGAGTTCGTCAGCGACAAGTCGGGTCCATACTCAACCCTCAACTATCTTGTGCATACCATGTCTGTAAGACCTCCGAAATATTTTTGTAAAAACTGTTGTTAAAATTGTTTTAGTATTAAAATTCAACCAACTTGATTTCATTAGAAAACAGAGAGTTCAAGGGAACATTATTAAGAATCCATAAACACTTGTTTAGCAAAGAAGAAAGCATATCAATCGTATTACTCAAAGAATAGACTCACCCAATAGAATTTACCTTTTTACCTGTTGTAACATTTTTTGTGTGCCATTAGGAATAGTTTGTCATTAAATCATCTAATAACTTATTTTTGCGCCTAATGTGAGATTCATAAAGCTTCCTCCCGCAGCTGAATTCAATAAAATTCTTAAAGAAAATTTAATACTGCATAAAAAGTTTGGACAACCATCCACGTAGTTAATACGTGTGTGGGATAATTCTTTTGCATAGTTTTCATTATTTCCCAAATTTGAGAAACATGTTCATTGTCATTATGTTTAAAGTTCATAGGTTACTCCTCAATTGTATAATTTTAACAGGTGGATAATACTTTCCAATAAAAACATCTTTCCATTTAGTCCAAGAATCAATATTATTTTTAGACAGATACAATAACCATCCTTTAGCTCTTCCTCTTAACTGGAAAGAGAATAGTTTAATTTAACAATGTCACCATCTAACTCTTTAAATTTTTGCATATCACATAACTCAACAAAGTTATTTAAATGAGAGGAGGTATCTTCTCCAATACCAGAAAATTGTTCTTTCCTGACAAGATTCAACAAAGCAAATTTAATCTCATAGAATTCGGTTGTAGTAGCAGATGTGAATGGTCGAGAGGGTTAAATAGGAGGGTGAATAGGTCAACTACAAATTTTACTTCTTTTTCGATTGAGATTATTTATCAAATATGGATTGTCTAAACTATGCAACTAGGTGAACAATTATATATGATGAGCAAATCATACTAGCACAAGATATTAAAGAAACTAAGCTAGTAGCAATAAGTAAAGGTAAGTTGAGAAATAACTGAACACAAAGGCGCGGAGATTTATCCTGAAATTCACTTCCCAATGGAAGCTAATCTCCGTTGGAGCGGTGCGGTGACATCAAAGTGAAACACCGAGTAGCCGTCAAATGGAACATTGTATCTCCTTCGTGTCCAACCACCAAAGTGGATGGGGCACAAATCACTATGTTGTCGTTGAGATTGACAATTAGAACCTTTAAAAGGATGAGTCACACTACACAACTTGGAGGGTTCTCACCAAATCTCGGAAGCTTCCAAGACTCCAAGCAACAAGATCCAAAAGTTCTCAAAGATTCGGGGACACCAACAAGGCTCCAAACTTGAATGAACTTATAGCAACAAGGTTCTAGGATCCAATGAACCAAGAACTTCAAGATTTCTAACGGATTAGTGGGGTGGTGACGAATCGGTTCGGTGGAGTTGTAGATCTAGTGGCTCTCCTTCAAATCCCAATAGATCAAGAGTCTTTGTTGGATATTTGGAGAGATCTATGAGTTTTGAAATGGTCACAGATGATGGAGAGAGAAGTTTCAAGTGACACTTTCTAAAGGTAGAAGAAGACTCATTTTTATAGTAGTTGGTAACAAATGGTTGTTGGGGGGTTTCCAACCCGGCCTGTGAGCCCGACCAGGCCAGCCAGGATGTGAGGGCAGGTCGGCCAGCAGCCAGAGCCGCCCGGCCCGAGAGCAGGATGCCTGACATGGTCGGCATGGAGGCACTGGAGGCCAGCCAACCAACCGAGGCGCCCGCCCTAGGGAGGCAGCAAGGCCAACTATAGACCGGCCTAGGCCAGCTCGGCACATGCCCGACTTGATCCTATTGGGAGCCCGGCTTGGGTCGGCGTTCCTGCGCCATAGGCCGGCAACTCACCCGAGCCGCCCGGCCTGAGGAAACATATGCCCGGCCAGGCCAGCTAGGCAGTTCTTTCGCTTCTCTTTCTATTGCCTTTTCTTCCATTTGGCAAAGTTATCCATGTTGATTTTATCACCACTAAAAACATGGAGGTGCTTGTTTTACTTTCTCCAATGTCTTTAACCTTTTGCATCTTTAATTTAGTTTACTAAAACACTTTAGAAAACGGTTAAAACTTCCACGTGTTGTGATCAAGCACCAAAATAAGATTAGGGGCCAAATGTCTTTTAAATCCACCCCCACCCCCCATTTGATGTTTGATGACAACACATAGATTTGCATAAACAAATATTTAATGAAGCATTTGCAGGGAGATAAAATGTAGAAAAGCTTCACGTATTTGTGTGCTCGTAATTAGAAAATTCATTGATACTCAAAGGGGCCCAATAAATAGGATTCCTAACTCCCCCTAGATTTTATAAGCCAAGATTATGTCTAGTGCTAGATCGAGATCACTAGGTAGGAATTTAGCACTAGAGTACATATACTAGATTAAGTTGGCATCTATAGACAAACATAGGCCAAGCATACACCATAATAGTTATATGCATACGATAGGATTTTATCTCACCATAGTCTTCATCACATAGATATATAACCCGGTAGACGATAGAGGCGTAGACTGACAATAGTAACCAAGTTCCACAAACACAGACTAAAATAAAGAGTTCAACTAAGATCGCGGCAAATCGAAACGATAAGAGGCAAATGAATGTATGATATGAAATAGCCCAAAATGCAAATCCCGGGATTCCTGATAGACCACTCTCCCCCTTGGCATCAAGACACCAGAAAGGGAGAAAGCCATGCTACGCACTCAAACAATCATGGGGTGAAGTCTCCATCTTACTCAACATCACCATCGTGCACCTCGTCACCTTTTTCTTCTTCATCATTGTGTGGAGGAACCTGACTAGAGCTTGCCTCGGCTCCACTGGCGGGGCAAAACTGACCAAGGGAAGTAGCATCATCACCAAGCCAATATGTGTTCTTAGACTTCCATTCATGCTCAGGGAGCTCGTTAGAGCTAGTGGGACCCAGTGGAATATTAAGAGCAGTCATGATCTCTCTATGGTGACGACGATAGGCCTTCTCCTTTTTATAAGTCTTGTAGCCCTTGTCATGATGATCAACAAAGAAGCAGTTCATCTTCAAAAGGGCGTTCTTGGTGCTGAATTTCTCTGTGCCCTGGATAGCACGAGTTGGTGAAGGATCGCGAGTGACAGCCTGAGATGGGCTAGGCCTTTGCTCATGAGAAGAGGTGTGAGAATGCTTGGGACGGCGATGAGCAGCTCCAGCTCCAGCAGCGGTGATAAGAGAACTCTTGGTAGAAACAACCAATGGATAGTTGTTGATGAGGGTCATGGGGATTTTCTGGTCAAAGAGCATCTGAAGATAGGGTCCATAGATAGGAACCTTGTTTTTGAGAACGGTACTCCTCATCTCATTCCACATTTAATCCAAGACATCTAGCTTCTTTCCAGCCTTCTTAACCCGAACAATATGGTGAAGAAGGTTGATCATCCACTTGCGAACCTCACCCTTCTCGCCAAACTTGACATGGATGGTGTTCCGGAGAATGGTATGAATGATGTACCAGAAATTCGAAAAATACTTGGCTTTAGGGATGTGCTGGGATCCAAGACTAGGATGGTAGCAATGACGAATACTAGGGTTGGCCTTCAAGATCATCTTCTCTACACCATGAATCTGAAGATGGTTGAGTAGATGATAGATAGCCTCCTCAATACCAAAGAGATCACGAAAGGAAACCATTGTGGAGGAGCACTTGACTCCACCACTCATCCATGTCATGGTACGGGGTCCTTCAGAGGAAAAGTGGACAGTGGCATAGACTTCCCGAAGCAGCTCAGGAGCAAAGTGACGGTCACACCCCACAAGATTGTTGATGTTGTGATAATCCATCACTTCCATCACCTTGGGCCAATGATGTCTTGCCACGGTCACATAAAAGTAATGTTGAGGCACATGATCATTCTTGAGCGAGCAGACAACAAACTCACGAACCCGTTCTTGCATCTTGCTATAGAATCTTGTGTCAGCACAGGTGCGTTGCAAAAATGCATATGAGTTGAACAGCAGACGGTCACGCTCAAAATCCTTAGGATTGAGACTAGCCCAATCTTTATGGACGGGCTCGGCTAGGTTGACGGGGAGTGGTGGACCCCATCTCTGTGATGGAGTGGAACCACAAGCATCAGCAACATTCTTCTTCTTGGAAGGGACATATGTGGTAGGGGTGGTACACGTGCCCTTGTCTTGAGGAACATTGGAATTACCCGAGTTGGATGCCATCCTTGAGAAGGCACCTTCAAGGAAGGAGATCTCCCCCAAGATGCCACCAATGGAGAATCCTCGTGGATGGAATGGGAGATCAGGGCTAGAGCACCCATATCTGATGTTTAGGGGTGGGGTGGGATGAGCTAGGGGGGTGGGGGTGTGTATGAGACCTTGGGGAGGACTCCAATGGTGTTTTTGGGCTGGGTGGGTGGAGGAGAAGGGGTTATGGGAGAAAACCGACCCCCAAGGCAGATTTAGTGCACGCAGGAATTCAGGCCTAAGGGGTGATACGTTGCAGACGTATCTATAATTTTTAATGCTCCATGCTTGTTTTCTACCCGATACCTTTTGTTTTCCACATGTTTTTTATCGTTTTCTGGATGTTTTCACAGATTAAACTATTAACAAGATGCCCCAGGTCAGATGTTGTTTTTCTATTTCAGAAAAGTTCTGAAGGAAAGATTCTCGGAAAGAGCTGAAAATCCACGAAGATCATTTTTTACCTGGAACGAAGACGGAATCCAATGAAGATCCGGAGGGGGCCATGGGGCACCAGACGCGGCCCCACCCTAGGTCGCGCCTGGTGGGCCCCTGACACCCATGGCCACCGCCTTTGGGTGCCTCTTCGCCCATAAATTGCCTTCAACCCTAAAAACATGGGGGACAGAGTTGTTTTCCACAAACACATACAAAGAGGTGTCATCACCTTGAAATTTTAATCTAGGGCTTATGCAACCTTATTGCGGCACTTTGTAAGAGAGGGGAATCGTCATCGGAGGCCTCTACGTCGCCACGATCGCCTCCGGACAGATACGTGGGTAGATCATTTCGGGACTACGGGTCCATGGAAGTAGCTAGATGGTTGTTCTTCCCCTTATGCCTCTATGTTTAGAGTCTCGTGAGCTGCCTCACATGATTGATACCAACGTTATGTAATTGTGCATGCTGTGTTTGCTAGGATCTGATGAACCATGAGATTATGATTATTTTGTTCATATCAATCTGAGATGCTTCACTTATATTTGTAGAGAGTTTTAATATTGTATTGCAATGCTCTCTGGTGTTTATGATTACCTTGGCCAGGTAGTTGTTTACCTCCAAGAGAGGGTGTATATGCATGATGGTAGGTTCATGCCTCCCTTACATTTATGCTCAAGTGACAGATGGGGGATGTGTCATTGCTACTAGGGAGAAAATAGCGGTGATCTTGTCTACGGACGAGGACCACTTCTTATATTATGTATTGTTCTTAATGCATTTGTCTGTTGCACACAGAGCAATCACTTCGTTGTTGAAACTTAATACCAGAGAGATTTGCTGGATAGTTTTCTTGAGGTGTACTTTTAGATATGGATGCATGGTGGATAGTTGTCCATATGCCTTGAAGTAATGCCTACAATGTTAGAACCCATGAACTATATCTCGTCATAATAGTATTGTTATATGTTCATGATTTTTCAATTACCCGGCTGTAATTTATTCACCCAACATGTTTGTTTTCTTTGGAGAGACACCTCTAGTGAACGTATGGAGTCGGTCCTGTTTTTCCTCATATTTGCAACCTTCTTTTATGCACTTTCATAATTGTCTCCTCGTCGTTCCATTTTTATTTTTACTGTTTTCCAAGACTCTATACGTTTAATTCTGTCGTTTTTTAGCAAGACTCGAAGATTGACAACCTTCCGGAAAGTTGGGGCAAGAGAGAGTTTGTGTTTTGTGTGCAGGCCCACATTTGTTAATCCTGTGTGCAACAAGAAACCTTCTCCAAGACTACGAATTTCTACTAGTTCGATAAACCATGTTCCTTAATTAGGGAAAATCTCTGCTAGACGACATCATACCTTCTGCTTGGGGTTTCCCAACGAGCGTGTGATCACGTCAACATCAAGTACTTTTTCTGGCGCCGTTGCCGAGGACTTCTAGCTTGCTGCAAGGGGAGTCTCACACTTCCACTCTCTTTCTTTTGGTTTCTCCTTGCTTAGTTTACTTTTGTTTAGTCTTTTCTTCTCTTTATCAAAAACCAAAAGAAAATAGTTCTGTAGTTTCTAGTCTTTTACTTGCTTTAATGGTTTTGCTATGGATGAACCTACTAGAACCTCTATGTTAATGGAGGCTAGAGAGTTATATATAAAGTACAGAGAATTAAAAGAGGGTAAAATCTTGAGAGGTATGTTAAAGAAGTTGAATGAGATTGCTGAACTTTTGCTTGAACTTCATGATATAAATTGGTGCTCCAAACAACATGATAGACATTTCAAATTCCAATGTTGCTTTAATAGAGAATCTTTAATTGTAGCCTATCATTTGTTAAACTATACTCGTCTTGGAGCTGAAAAGGTAGAACAATTTGTTACATTTATGGCAGCTTCTGAGATAGATTCCTTCATGGATGAGAATTATGAAACTTGTATTGCTTATAAAGGACTTAAATTACAAGCTCTTTCATTCTTAATTATTGTCTAGAAAATTTTAGAGATAATGAGTATATCATTGATTATAAAGATAGACTCCTTCCCTCACAAGAGGATACCCACATTTTGCAGGAGCCTATGGAGGAAGAAATTGCTGAAACTGGAAGCTCATTGGATGAAAAAGAGGAGGAGAGTGATGATCAAAAGGAGGAAGAATGGAGTTTCTACCCATGTCTACCTTCTGACGGGAGTAACTCTTTAACTGGTACATTAGTTGATTTCCCTCCATGCTTACCAAAGGAGGATGAGTGTCATATTGATGAATGTGATGATCATATGGATTCTTATGAAATAGCCATGTTTGATGAACTTGATACTTGTTACAGAGGTAACGACCTCCAAGACCCAATAGAGAACAAATAGAAACAACTTCATACTTTGCGTATTGTTATTTATGATAATCCCTGCTATTTTGATAAATCTTACGATAATCCTCTATTTGTTCCTACTATTGATATGCATGATAATGAAGATTGTTGCTTAGAAGATTTTTATGATAATGATTTAGATGATGGTCATATCTTAATAGATGATATAAATTATAATGATATTGAAATGGGATTGGAGAGGTCAAGCTTTCAGTTAATTTTGATCCCACTATTTTGGAACTTGATATGAATTACGTGCTTGTAGATCATGAAAAAAATGCTTTGTGTGATAGTTATGTTGTTGAGTTTGTTCATGATTCTACTGAAAATTATTAAGAGAGAGGAAAACATGGTTGTAGGAATTCTCATGTTACTAAAACACCTCTATTTGTGTTGAAAGCTTTGAAGTTATTCTTGTTTTACCTTCCTATTATTGCTACTTTGAGCTTCTTTGATTTATTTGTTTACAAGATTCCTATGCAAAGGACGTGGGTTAGACTTAAATTTGCTTCATATTTGCTTCTTGATGCTAAATTTTGCTTCAATTCTTATTTCTTATTTGAGCATATTTTGAAAATATTGAGCCTATTTTAATGGCTATAAAGAAAGAGCTCTCGGGAAACAACCTTGTTATTTTTTCTTTAAGTTTTCCCTTTTATTTTGGAAGTTGTTACCTATGTAACAACCGCTCCTTACCTTTTTTATTTCCTTTTTGTGCCAAGAGTGACCTCTAATGAGATGTAGTGCGATTTGGGGAATTTGTTGTTCTGAAACAAATTTCTGGGTTGACACCAAAAAAAATTATCTCATCCAGAACGTCGGGTTGCTGTGAAACAAAATAGAAACACGCCCTAGGTTGTTATCTAACTTACATTATTTTCCCACATATTTATTTGAGAAACAGGAGATTTTCGGAAAAAAAAACATCTTTACTGACTGTTCTGTTTTGACAGATTTCTGCCAATATTTGCATTTATGTCTTAATAATCTTTCTTTTGGTGTTCTTTTGAGGGGAAGAGCTTTAAAATAAGTCGTGATAGTAGCTATGGAGTGTTAGACTTGTGTTGAAACTGAACCAAGTGGATTTATTATTTTGATTACATTAACGTTGCTAATGAAGATTGTGAGAAATTTTAGGTGGAGGAAGTTTTCAAGTGTAGGGAGAGAATGAAGCGTTCGTTGCATAGAAAACAAAAAAATTCCTACGCGAGAGACACCCAAAGGGCCAAGATCTAATCTAGGAGATGTAAGCAACAGGCATAGAGAAATTATTAAGGAGAACATACCCTCGAAGACACAAAGCTTTACAAGATCAAATCTCGTTGGTGATGTAGTCGTACTCACATTGATCTCAAGATCGCGAAGAAGAGCGCTACAATCTGGCAGCGCTTCTGCACTCGGTCACACGTACAGCTTGATGACGACCTCCGCTCCCTCGATCCAGCGGGGCAGCGGAAGTAGAGGATCCCTCGGAACTCCAGCATCACGACGGCGTGGTGTGGTGGAGAAAACTTCGTTCAGGGCTTCGCCAAGCGCATGAACATGAGGTGGAGCAGCGGGAGGAGGGAGGTGAAGATGACACCAAGTGTGTGGGAGAGGGAGGTCCAACCCCTCTTTATATAGGAGGGGGATACAGCCACGAAATTTTGGTGCCTCCACCTCTCCCCTCATCATGTGGGTGGAGTCTCCACTCAACCCACTCATTCTCTCATCAATTCCCACTCAAAATTCCAAGGGTTTTCTTTAATAAATAAATAAAACAATTTCATTTCTTTATTTTAATATTTGTTAATCCTATTAAAAAACATTAACACTTACCCCCTTGAACTATTTGTTAATCAAACATTAACATATACCACCTTGAACCATTTCAGTATTCCCCAAAACAATTCTCGTGACTATTTCAATATTCCCCGAAACAATTTCGGCGTTGTCCAAACTTTTCTCCGATGTTTCGTATCCACTCAATCGCGTCATCAAACCTTAAGTGTGTCACCCTATGGTTCGTGAATAATGTAGACATGATCGAGACACCTCTCCGATCAATAGTCAACAGCGGGACCTGGAGATCCGTAATGACTCCTACACATTCAACGATGAATCTAGTGATCGTGTGAACCATAAACGTTGTAACCAATTCCCTGTGTCTCGTGATATTTTACTTGTCCGAGATCCGATCATTGGTATCAACCATACCTAGTTCAATCTCGTTACCGACAAGTACTCTTTTACTAGTTCCGTGATATGACATCCTTGTGACCTAGTCACGTGCTTGCAAGCGGTGTCGATGTGATATCACCGAGAGGGCCCAGAGTATATCTCTCTGTCATTTGGATGGACAAATCCCACTCTTGATCCATGAGCCTCAACTAATACTTTCCAAATACCCAACTACACCTTTATAATCATCTTGTTACGGTGTGACGTTTGATGGCATGAAAGCATTCTTCCGGTGTTAGTGATTGACATGATCTCATGGTCTAAGGATTAGAGTTACTTCGTATGTTTGATATAACAATGTAAACTTAATGACTTGATCGCATTGCTATATTCACTTTGGGTTTATGTTCATCACATCATTCTACCAATGATATAACCCCGTTATTAACAACATCCAGTGTTCATGATCAGAAAACCTTGGCCTTCAGTTAATCAACGAGCTAGTTAAACGAGAGGTGTTACTGGGAACTCTTTTTTGTTTATCAGAGACACATGTATCAACGTTTCCGGTTAATACAATTCTAGCATGAGAAATAAAAATTTAGCATAAACAAGGAATAAGATAATAACCAATTTATTATTTCCTCTCGGGCATATTCCCTTAAGTCTCCCACTTGCACTAGAGTCAATAATCTAGTTTGTAAGCACTTAACACATATGGCGTTCCAATGTTATTACCATGCTTCACATGTGGTAAACTTCATAAAAAAGATCTGACATGTTCAGGTCCTATTGTATTTGCATGTCTTTGTGTCTACACACATCACTCATTCTCTAATGAGATGGCTTTGTATATATTTGGTCAACCGGTGAGACCTTAATTCCTCAGTTTAAACTAATGTTACTAACATTGTGAAAATGTACCTTCATAGTGTCAGCAATCTTGGAAATTCACCAAGTTCCATAAAGAACTTCTTGACACAAAATCCTCCTAGTATTTGTTGTCAATACAACGATATACTTAGCCTTTGTTGTAGTATTCGTCACAATATTTTAATTTTTAAACTCATTCAAATCCAGCGTGAAACTTTCTTCCAGCCTATTGTGCCACCCTTCATCACATATTTTAATTGAGATAACAATTATTTGAATAGATGATACAACTATTAGTGTAACATATTATATCGAGTAGTTTGTCATTACAACATAGGAAAGCACATCCTTAGCATTTCTATAAATTACATAAGGATCTCTCCCACTGTTGTCTAAACATCATATGAATTATCCCGCTATAACATTCTATAGCATAGGACTCATCTGGTTGTGTACATAGCATGGAACACATGACTTAGAAATCTCAATTTCAATTAAGCTCATCATGTGTCAAAACACTTGAATATTGCTCAATTCTTTTCCATGTGGAAAGAACCCCTTCTTGTCATTTCGATATTGACTTGCTTCAATACTTCATCTATGTACTTTGGCTCAACCATATCAGGCGCTTCAATCCATCTCTCATAGATATTGAAGCCCAATATCTCCTAAGCCTTTCATCAATATGAAAATCTTAACCGTGTTAATTTAAAATACATATTTTCCAATCAACCATATGTCATCTACATAAAGCATTAGAAATATGTATTAGCGCTCCCACTTAATTTATTGTAACTCTACAAGCATCTTTACCGTTCATGATGGAATCAAACTGTTTTGATAACTTCATTAAAGTAAAGATTCCAACTTCGTTATGCTCACTTCAACCATTGAAGCTTGCATACTTGTCCGACAACCTTTTGAATTTTACAAAACTCTCAGACTATGTCAAGTACACATCCTCGATCAAACTTCCTAGAGAGGAGAGTTGGTTTTGTTATTCAACTGCCATATCATAATGTAACTTTTTCTACAACTATCCGCAAAGACTAAAGCATCACTACGGAAGATCAAAATCTTGCAGTAGTCAACTCTTCAAACTTCGTCGAAAACATCTTTTCGACAAGCACAACTTTCAAAGGATGTAAATATCCATGTCTTTGTTGCTATATAGACATGTTTGCTATAGTTAGGCATCATGCCTATCGAAAGGACTACCAAGTCACATACTTGATATTCATATAGGGATACTATCGTAGATATAGTGACTCATAGCCAATTTTATGAAGTCAGGGCCCATCATTTGCTTCCTTTATAAGTTCCAGGTCCTTTGTTGTCAAAACAACATTTTACTCTTAAACCACAAGTTGGTCTAAGTACAAAGTTTTAGGACTCTTGTGGTTTAGTTCGCAAACTCATTCGAAGTATCTATAACACATCTCGTGTCTTGTATTTTGTCAAAATAGGAAACCCTAAAACAACTTCCAGTGCCTCGCTACTCTTGACATGGTAACGAAGATTCTCTAATCTCGTCAAGTTTGTACTGTCCTCCCACTCACTTGTTTCGCAAGAACTGCTTCCTCGAGAAATCAACCCTTTCTGACAAACAACATTTGTCTTTGGTTCGGTGATAGGAGAAATACCCAATGGATTCGTTGGGATAACCTTATAAACATATATGTATCCTATTTTGGTTGTAAACATTTTACACATGCTATGCATACCAAAATTTAATAAAAAGACAATTCGGGTCACTACCCAAGCCATAACTTATATGGTGTCAATTTCAACGGATCATGATGGCGCTCTTTTCTGTGTAAAAAGCGGTAGTCTCTAATGTATAAACTACAAAAATATAATGGAATTTTATTTATCTTACCATGTCCAACAAGGTTTGATTATGTCTCTCAAACTCTCCATACTTATGTGGGGTATTCGATAAGGATAAATTGTAG
Organism: Alopecurus myosuroides; assembly: GCA_028641055.1. Lineage (NCBI taxonomy): Eukaryota > Viridiplantae > Streptophyta > Magnoliopsida > Poales > Poaceae > Alopecurus > Alopecurus myosuroides. The sequence continues at coordinate 181,485,370 of CM054062.1, forward strand.
AACAATTCTGCAACTCCTCAGATGTTTTGCTAAACTTGTAACTCAAACTTTATCCTTTATGATCCAATCATAAATACTTGAATATCTTGTTACGATGATTTTTACTTCATACTAACAATAGTTTGAACCAATTCAAAAATGTCAAACTTCGTTCTCTTTAAATAGATATAGTCATATATCTACTCAAAACATCGACGTAATTTTATGAAGGAAAATTAATCCACCACACATGACTACACATAATGGACTATATATATATCAATATGTATAATCTCCACTAAACTATTCATCCATTCTACTTTGGCCTATGAACGAAATTCTAGTCATATTTTGGAAGAGGTCTCACAAGCGTCAATTTATTCAAAACAAAATAACTCCGGAAATCCATTAACATGGAGTTCCTTCATGTTTTCCTTTCCGATATGATCTAAAATGGTGGTGTCACAATTTAAGTGAAATTATTTTACGTCTTGCAACGTTTAGCATTTAGTCTTATAGATGTTTAATTTACCAATACTATTTATATTAACGCATCCATCAATTATGGAATATGGTCATAGTTTGAACAATCTTATTTGTTCTCACAAAAGACCGGAACAAAATAAAAACTTATTAAGTTCTTAAAATAAATCTTGAATGTTTGGTTCAATACGACAATAAACACAATAACACTTTATTTATATTCTTGTCATGATCGATCCCACATCTACTACTAGTTCCTTTTCGGTCCTTGTATTTCTTGCATTGTGTTGCTTTTTATGAAAACTCATACCAACCAATATGGTATTAAAATACCCAAAAAAATACTTTGTTAACTAGTAATACATCTATAACTTGTATATCAAGCATATACTCCTCAGATGGACCTTTCCAAATATATTATTTTCTGCCATATACCTTTTTATAATTCTATTTCCAATATCCCCTTTACTTGTATAGAAGAATCATTCAACATCAAACAATGCTAGTCGTACTAGCACATTTTCCTCAGCGTGTTAGTTCATATACTATCACCCATTGACTCATACTTTGAGTTTGATTGTTCTACTAATATCACCATATTAATAGCATTCTTCCAGATTCCACTCTTAGCAATATCCAAGCAAGGTAAACGATTTTACCCATACTTTAAATCCATATCATCATAACAATTTTGTGATGAAGCTACTATAGCTCGAAGGAAGGAATTTAGAGGATAATATTAGCGTCCAACTTCTTGGAAGATTCAAACGTCTAACGTCTTCAATCATTGCATATATTCAAATAATATAAGAATACGTTGTCACACTAAATTATACGCGGTCATGTTGCCACAAATAACTTTCTAGATATCAATATATCTTTCACTTGATTGTTTCTGAAAACAATTCTTTTCAGTTACCAAATTATCTTGATCAACAAAACATTCTTTTGAAGATAAAGTATTATGGAAGCAATCATGACAGTAGATTCTAAGTAGGAATTATTTGCTCTCCAGATCAACCAATCAATAATCATATGCAGCTAGATAGGTTATATCAAAATCTACAATAGGACTCAATTTAATTTCACTAATACGGTACCAATCTTAAATGGTTTTACCAAATCATAACAGTTATATTTCAATTAACAATCTAAGTGTAAGGTAGTTTGTGGATGCCAATGAATACTACAATTTATGCAAATTCACTTTGATTGGTTGTTCATGATAAAATAAGTTCAAGTTAATTCAAAATTACCATGTGAACTCCCACTCAAAAACAACATCCCTCTAGTCGTTTTAGTGATTACACAAACCCAATTCACTACACCAAAACCGATCATCACGTGAGATGATGTAGTTTCAAAGGCAAACATCGACATGTTCATCGTACCAACCATATGACTCATGCTTTACCTTTCAGTTACGTGTTCTGAGGCCATGTCTGTACATGCTAGGCTCGCCAAGTAGAACCGTAGTATTGCGTGTGTTCCGAGGCCATGTCTGTACATGCTAGGCTCGTCAGCACCCGTTTTATGCGAACGTTGAGTCTGTCACACCCGAGCATCACGTGGTGTCTCGAAACGACGAACTTTCTTAACGGTGCATACTAAGGCAGAACACATTATTATCTTGATATTAAGTGAGAGGGATCATCTTATAATACTACCGTCGAGATCTAAGCAAAATAAGATGCATAAAAAGGATTAACATCACATGCATGGATAATGTGATATGATATGGTCATTCTTGCACTTGATCTCCATCTTGTGCATCATGGTATGATCTCCATTATTCCACCGGCGTGGCACCAAGGTCGATGGCACCTCCATCTTGATTGTCCATCAAAATTACAACATATCAAAATTACAGGATATGATATACAACACGCATGCCATAAATAATAAGACAACCATATGGCTCCTTCCGGTATGTCAATAATTTACAAAATAGATCATCTCATACATTAAATTTGTAACATTGACCATATCACATCACATTCCCTGCAAAAATAAGTTAGACGTCTCTAATTTATTTTTTGCATATTTCACATTGCTTAGGGCTTTCGAGGATAGAACCGTTCATACCTACGAACATGAACCACAGTGTTGATAAACATATTTTTGACAACCCTTTGTAGATTATATCTTAACTATAGTAGGAGCAACGGACACCCCCTCAGCCACAAGTGAGACAGGTCTCGCGTATAAAGTACACGTAAAGTTTGTCTAGGGAAGCTTCATCCTACTATGCCACTAAGATAACAAAATATTCAAGGAGGCAATAACATGATCATCAACGCCCACATACACCTATGTGGTCGACCCGTACGAATCATCTACGCATAGATCCGGCTCTGATACCACTGAAGGGTTTGTTCCATAGAAAATAAAAAATCCCTACGCGAGACACACCCAAAGGTCCAACATCTAATCTAGGAGATATAAGCAACGGGCATAGAGAAAGTCTTAAGGAGAACATACCCTCGAAGACACAAAGCGTTACGATATCAAATATTGTTGGTGATGTACTCGTACTCACATTGATCTCAAGATCGCGAAGAACAGCGCTGCAATCTGGGAGCGCTTCTGCACTCGGTCACACGTACAGCTTGATGATGACCTCCGTTCCCTCGATCCAGCGGGGCAACGGAAGTAGAGGATCCCTCGAAACTCCAGCATCACGACGTCATGGTGTGGTGGAGAAAACTTTGTTCAGGGCTTTGCCAAGCGCATGAATATGAGGCAGAGCAGCAGGAGGAGGGAGGTGAAGATGACACCAAGTGTGTGGGAGAGGGAGGTCCAACCCCTCTTTATATAGGAGGGGGAAGCAGCCACGAAATTTTGGTGCCTCCACCTCTCCCCTCATCATGTGGGTGGAGTCTCCACTCAACCCACTCATTCTCTCATCAATTCCTACTCAGAATTCCAAGGGTTTTCTTTAATAAATAAATAAAACAATTTTATTTCTTTATTTTAATATTTGTTAATCCTATTAAGAAATATTAACACTTACCCCCTTGAACTATTTGTTAATCAAACATTAATATATACCACCTTGAACCATTTCAATATTCCCTGAAACAATTCCGGTGACTATTTCAATATTTCCCGAAACAATTTCGGTGTTATCCAAACTTTTCTCTGATATTCTGTATCCACTAAATCGCGTCATCAAACCTTAAGTGTGTCACCTTACGGTTCGTGAATAATGTAGACATGATCGAGACACCTCTCCGATCAATAGTCAACAACGGGACCTGGAGATCCGTAATGACTCCTACACATTCAACGATGAATCTAGTGATCGTGTGAACCATAAACGTCGTAACCAATTACCTTTGTCTCGCAATATTTTACTTGTCCAAGATCCGATCATTGGTATCAACCATACCGAGTTCAATCTCGTTACCGACCAGTACTCTTTTACTCGTTCCGTGATATGACATCCTTGTGACCTAGTCATGTGCTTGCAAGAGGTGTTGATGTGATATCACCGAGAGGGCCCAGAGTATATCTATTCGTCATTTGGATGGACAAATCCCACTCTTGATCCATGATCCTCAACTAGTACTTTAAAAATACCCAACAACACCTTTATAGTCACCCTGTTATGGTGTGACGTTTGATGACATCAAAGCACTCTTCCGGTGTTAGTGATTGACATGATCTCGTGGTCTAAGGATTAGAGTTACTTCGTATGTTTGATATAACAATATAAACTTAATGACTTGATCGCATTGCTATATTCACTTTGGTTCTATGTTCATCACATCATTCTACCAATGATATGATCCTGTTATTAACAACATCCAATGTTCATGATCAGGAAACCTTGATCATCTGTTAATCAACAAGCTAGTTAAACAAGAGGTGTTACTAGGAACTCTTTTTTGTTTATCAGACACACATGTATCAAAGTTTCCGGTTAATACAATTTTAGCATGAGAAATAAACATTTATCATAAACAAGGAATAAGATAATAACCACTTTATTATTGCCTCTCGGGCATATTCCCTTCAGAGAAGTATGATATGATGAGAAGAAGCATGGACAAAAGCTCAAATTTGGGGATGTTCATGTCACCCCAAGACATATCCTAGAAGTACAAGCGTCAAAGATGGGGGATGCCCAAGGCATCCTCTTCTTCATCAACAAAAGTATCAGTTTTCTTTCAAAACACTATATTTTTATTACTTCACATGATGTGTGTTATTCTTGGAGCTTCATTTTATTTTGCTTTCAGTTTTGTTTTGTTTTCTTTGTTGTAACTTTTGGCGGGATCCTAGCACTTTTATTTTGGAGAGAGACACGCTCCGTTTTTATTGCCTAGAACACTCTACTTTTCACTCTTATTGTTCAGCGAGTGTTCAATTTTTGCTAGTACTGCTTACATTACGTATTCTTCTTAATGAATCTGTCTGTTGCACACATAGCAATCACTTCGTTGCTGCAACTTAATACCAAGGGATTTGCTGGATAGCTTTCTTGAGATCGACTTTTAGATATGGATGCATACTAGATAGCGGTCCATATGCCTTGACATAGTGCCTACAATGTTAGAACTCGTAAACTATATCTCGTCATCATGGTATTGTTATACATTCATGGTTTGTCAATTTCCCAGATGTAATTTGTTCACCCAGCATCTTTGTTGTCTTTAGAGAGACACCACTAGTGAACCTATGGCCCCCGATCCTATTTTCCTCATATTGCAAACCTTCTTTTTAAGAACTTTTCATTATTGTTTCCACGTTGTTCCGTTCTTAGTTTTATTGTTTTCCAAGACTCTATACGTTTAAATTCTCATGTTTCAGCAAGACCAGAAGATTGACAACCTTCCGGAAAGTTAAGGCAATAGAGAGGTTGTGCCTATGTGCAGGTTCCACGCTTGTTCAACATCGATAAAGATCACCATTGATACAAGTAACTTTCTTAAAGACTACAAAGTTCTACTGGTTCGATAAACTCTGGTTCCATTATGGGGAGGGGGGTTACACTAGACTACATCATACCTTCCGCTTGGGAGGATCGACAAAATCTCAAGTTTGGGGATGTTCATGTCACCCCAAGACATATCCAAGAAGTACAAGCGTCAATTCTCGGGGATGTGCAAGGCATCCTCTTCTTCATCAACAAAAAATATCAGGTTTCTTTCAAAACACTATATTTTTATTGCTTCACATGATATGTGTTATTCTTGGAGCGTAATACGTCATAAACGTATCCATAACTTCTAATGTTCCATGTTGTTTTCATGTTATTAGCTACATGTTTGATATACACTTTATGTCATTTTTATCGATTTTCTGGGACTAACCTATTGACAAGATGCCATAGAGTCAGTTCCTGTTTTCTGCTGTTTTTGGTTTCAGAAAAAAGTTGTTCTGGAAATATTCTCGGAATTGGACGATTCAAACATCGGGGGTCTTAGAAATCTGTCACGCACACAAAGTCCGGAAGAGACCCGGAGGGGGGCCACAGGGGCCCCACACCATAGGGCGGCGCGCCCCCTGGCCGCGCCATGGGGTGGTGTGGCCCCCCGGCCGCCCACCGATGATGCCCTTTCGCTTATTTATACCCAGCGGGAGGTTAACCCTAAAACAATCATCCTTTTCCACGAAAAACACCCGAGGCCGTCGTCATCGTCAACCCTAGTTAGGAAGGGGTCTGGAGCTCTCCCCGGCACCCTGCCGGGAGGGGAAATCATCACCGGAGAGCTCTACACCTCCATGCCTACCTCCAGAATGATGGGTGAGTAGTTCATCCTTGGACTACGGGTCCATAACAATAGCTAGATGGTTGTTCTCTTCTCTTTATGCCTCTTGTTTAGATCTTATGAGCTGCCCTACATGATCAGGATCATCTTATTGTAATGCTACATGTTGTGTTTGCTGGGATCCGATGAATATTGAATGCTATGTCTCTTGGTTATCAATCTATCATGTTCTTTTCATGTGTATGTTATTTATGATCTTGCATGTTCTCCGTTGTTAGTAGATGTTCTGGCCAAGTAGATGCTAGTGACTCCAAGAGGGAGTATTTATGCTCGATAGTGGGTTCATGCCTCCCTTGCATTTGTGCTCGAGTGACAGAAACGTGACAAATGGGGGATGTGTTGTTGCCATTAGGGAGAAAACAACGATGTTTATATTGTTTACATTACACACTTTTCTTAATGCGATTGTATGTTGCTTGCAACTCAATACCCAAGGATTGCTCAGATGACTTTTTGAGGGTGGATTATTAGTCATAGATGCAGTTGGAAAACGGTCTATGAATCTTGTTGTAATGCCCGCATGAATCACATAGTAATCATCATGTCATGCATATGCACTAAGGTGCGTCCTTTATATCTGTCAATTGCCCAGCTGTAAATTTTTCACCACACATGTTATTTATCTTCTATGGAGAGACACCACTAGTGAACTGTGGACCTCGGTCCATTTTCCTCATACTGATAATACAACCACTGCAATCACTATTTTCACACTGCTACTATTGTTTTCGCATTGTTTTTTCTACTGTTTTCCACACCATACGTTTAACCTATTTGTTTTGAGCAAACCCGGTGAGATTGATAACCTCACTGCTTTGTTGGGGAAAAGTGATTGATTGTGTTGTGTAGGTTCCACGTTGTTGCTGAACCGGTAGTGCGCCCTGCCAACATCAGCTGCATCAACCTTCAAAAGTTGCTTCTTTCTCCTACTGGTCGATTCAACCTTGGTTTCTTTCTGAGGGAAAACTTGTTGCTGCACTCTTCACACCTTGCACTTGGGGTTTACCAACGAGAGTGTTAATTACACCATCAGAACGTCATTTTATTTTTCTTTTAGTTTTGTTTTGTTTTCTTTGATGTAGCTTTTGGTTGGATCATAGCACTTATATTTTGGAAAGAGACACGCTCCATTTTTTATTGCCTAGAACACTCTACTTTTCACTCTTATTGTTCTCCGAGTGTTTAGTTTTTGCTACTACTGCATTTAGCTCTTGTTTTTCACTCGAATTTTGTTCAGAGCTTGTTGCTTTGCTTCAGTTATATTTTATTAGCTCTTTGGTCTTTGATGATTATTTGCTTTGAGAGTTGTTTCGAATAATTTGATTGGTGTCGGAGAAGAGTAAATTGTTATATGCTTATAGTGGTGCAATGGGAAGCTTATTTTGACTGTGGCTTAGGATTTGACATGTCATGTTAGATGTTATTTTAATTGTGTTCTTAGTTATTTATGATGTATCATGACTAGTACCAAATAGTTGAGAGTGCTTAATGTGCCATTGTCGATTATGCATGTCGACAAATCCCTCGGATGATCCGATAGGGTTTCGAGTAAGAGAACGAAGTAGGCGATGGTCACAACATCGGCTAACAGGGGGGCACAATTTACCCAGGTTTGGGGCCCTCGTAGAGGTAAAACCCTTACTCCTGCTTGTCTGTGTTTGTATTATGAGGATTGATTACAATGGTGGATGCGCTAGCCGAGAGATTGGATCTCGAGCTATGGCTATTGTGGTGAAGAACTGAGATCGGATGTCCCCCTCTGGTTGCTCTCATAGCCTTTAAATAGATGGCAGGGTCTCAAGCCGTACCCGAGGGGGTTACAAACCCTGGCTCTAGTCGGTGGAAGGTTTCCACCTTGTCCCGCAAGTCTTGCGGGTGGGCCGCTGCTGGGCCTTCTAGAGCCACGGGGCAGTCCTTTGCGCTGGGCTTCAGTGCTGGGCCTTAGACCAGGTAGGACCACTCGACAGGTCCTGGAGTCATCCCCTCGTCAGTAGCCCCCGAGTGTTTGTTCGACTCAGAATAGTCGAGTAAGCACTCAAAGCCCGTTTCTGGACCTCACGACTAGGTCAGTCGAATACTTGATCTAAAGGGTGTGTACCCTGTGTAAGATGTACTCGAGTATCGAGCAGTAAGTGTGTCTTGCATTTGGCTTTTTTCTCAAAAGGGTATGACTCAGTCGCTTGACTCTCCTGAAAGATCAGGGCCAATTAATTGCTTCTCGGGAAAAAACAGTTCTGGCCTACATGAATGCGAGACCTTCAACTCGAACTCGGCGAGGTGATCATTGCGACTGGCCCGTGGAGGTCTTATCAAGTCGAACTTAACCTTAAAGGGGTACCCGGAGCGTCCTCTCGGATTTTTCTTCGTGTTGTTGACACGAAAAATTTACTGGAGGACGCAGCTTGAGTGCGATTCGAGGCCCATAGGAGAGATCCTTGGGTCTTACCTTCATAATCAAAGAATACGACGTACGGATGTGCCTAGTCGGCCGAACGACCCAGGGTAAGATGATGTGTTAGTACATCGTAACGCAGAGTCGCGGGAGCCACGTACTCGCAATTTTCTTTTGGATGTGCAGCAAGTGCTGTCCTTTGTCTTCGAATAGTGGAGAGTGCCTCTCTTTTGTCCTTGGGGAAATGGCGAGTGCCAATGTTTTCACCCTGCAATCCTCGAGTGACGTGAGCTTTACTTCTGAGTTCATACGAAAGAAATTTCGTGTTTGTGAGGTTTCATGCGAAAGAATTTTCGCGTAGTGATATGCGCATTGACATCACTGCGCACTCGCATGCTCCCGATGGGACGTGACGCTGTGGGGCAGGGTGCGTAGGGCCCATCATGTCAGCTTTTGACCGGAAGCGTGTCTTCGTGCGCCGGTTTTTCCGCAGGTCGTCCAGTAATTACGCACGATCTTGCGTTAAAGATCGTGTGGAGTAACCGTTCCATGCCGCTTTGTTTCGGCTCGCCGAGTGGCAACCGGGATGCGTGCCACGTACGCAGATCGACAACTCCTAGTGATCCAGTGGCAATATAAATACTGGGCCTTAGGGGAAATTTACCCTTCCCGGCCTCTATTCTTCTTCTTCCTCCTCTCCATCGCTCCCACCTTCCTCTTCAAGAGAGCGAACACCAATGGCGCCTCCCAAGAAACGTGTTGCGGCAGCGGGTTCCGGCAAGGAGGCGACCACTGCTTCCACGGTGGCTCCAGTGAAGAGGACAGGCGAGTGGCACCCGTCGAACATGACGAAGAAAAGCATCGTGGAGATGCAGAGGGAGGGTCTGCTTCCTTCAGAATCTTTCGGGCGTGTTCGTACGCCAACGAAGGGAGAGGAGGTGCCAACCCCACACGCCAACAAGCGTGTCGTCTTCTCCGACCGTGTTGCCCGCGGTATGTCCTTCCCCCTCCATCCATTTCTCCTCGGGCTGATGTATGTCTACGATATATAGCTGCACGATCTTCCTCCCAACGCGGTGTAGCACATCTCGTGCTTCATCGTGTTGTGCGAGTGCTTTCTCGGCATTCACCCGCATTGGGGGCTCTTGAAGTCTATCTTCCAGGTGAGGATCTTCCGGGGAGATACCCATGGCGGGTGAGCGAGTGGGGGATCCGTTGGCGACTGGCGGCTTCGGGATCTAGACGACGAAGGATTTTCCGTACCTGGAGATGAATTTCGTCGAGTCGGCGCAAGGATGGCGCCATAAGTGGTTCTACATCCAGGACGATGACGCGGGTGGCATGCGAGAGTTAAATCCATTTGCTATTCTGAAGCGAAGGAAGTTCTGGACGCACAAGATATCAGCCAAAGAGTCGAAGGCGGTGTCTCCCCTACTCGCGCAATTCGGGCGGCTTCGTCGAAAGGACCAAGGACCTCTTCTGAACGGAATGCACCTGGCGGGTGTCTTCCTGTGCCGGAGGATCCAACCGCTCTAGGATAGGACCACTCCCATGTGGGAGTTCTCGGGCATCAACGATCCGAGCCGGACGTGCGATGACATTCTCTCGAATGCTGAGTTCGAGAAGAAGATTGCCGCGATCACTAGCCCGAAGAAGGGGGAGAACTCCAGCACCCTCGGACTGAGGTAGACTTTTCTGTTCTTTCTTTTCTTAATTTTTCTCTTTCGTAGTTTTATGTCGATTGAAACTCGTTCTTTCTTCCTTCTTCTTTGTTGCAGAACAAAGATGTGGTGACGTGCTACCCTCCACTCTCCGCGGACGACGAAGGTTCAGATCTTATGGCGAGCAACTTCAAGGCTCCACGCGAAGCCAGCGTTGCGTACCTAGAGTCCAGCGATGAGCGAGAAGAGGTGGAGGAGGAGGAAGAGGAAGAAGATCTTCCACTTCGCCGCTGCAAGCATCACAAAGCAGAGGAGGATGAGGTCACTTCCAAGGATATTTCCTTGAGTGATGACATGGTCGAGGAGATTAGGCCCATTCAGGCAACTCCTCTCAACGTACTTCCTCCCACCATCCACCAATCGAAGATCCCCACCGCCTGGGACCTGGACAACCTTGACGAGGACGATCAGGACGAGTGAGTCCGGTATTTTTTCTTTTGGCATGGGGGTATTCTTTTCTCTTCCGATTTTAACTTTTGTTTTAGCCTTGTGACCATCATCGCGGATCAATTCGCATCTTCGGCTCCGTCTGTGAAGCAGAAGGAGGTCGTTGTGGACCCCGCTCCAGCTCCGAGTTCTACTCGATGACCTCTAAGCCCTGCGAAGGTGATTCTTAGCTTGGCGGGTGGGCAGCCCGAGGATGCCGGAGCGTAAGCGAGCAAGGAAGTTTCGGCTAGCTCGCCTGACCCCTTGTCGACCCCGCATGGCAAGGTGATGTGTCGAGACATCGTAGTAAAGTTCATAAACGGGGGTGCCATGATCCTACTTGTAGAACCGCGGGGGGACGTGATAACACGACAAACGAGAACACCAAGTTTACCCAGGTTCGGTATGACACAACTAGGCGGCGTTCCTACTCCTGCAATCTCACTAAATCAGGGCTGAAGCCTGAAGTATACACAGTACAATGTGAGTATGGTTTCGCTAACTCGGCGAGGATCAACTTCTCGGCAAGTTGGCTTCTAGCTAATTGTCTGTCTGTTCTTGCTCCCGTCCGGCTTTATATAGATAGCCGGATTTAGGGCTTACAGAAAAGAAACCTAGAAGACTACAAAAAGTATCTAACTTGGAAAGTAAAGAATCCGTCTTCTCCTCCAAGCCGCACCACTTTGGGCCATGGTCCGGGTTCTTCTAGAATCCGGCTTCCTGCGCGTCAGCTTACTGGGCCGCCCAATGGACTATGCTCCATTGCCGTGGGCCACCCTGGTAATTCGGCTTTTAGGCCAATGCCGGACATACCCATAATCGGCATATATCCAACGGTAGCCCCCAAGAAGGATTAAGACTTCATTTTGCCACTCTTCCTGTATTGGAATTCTTACTTAGAAATGTCGGCGTTTTGTCTTGATTCTTCTTTTATAAAAATCTCTTGACCCAAAACTCGGCTTTTACCGAAATTCGGCTTTTCTTTCACGAGCCTTCAAGGAGAAGCAACCTCGTGACGTCAGTGATGATATCCTGCTGATGTCACGGACGTTTGGGTCCAGTCAAAATCTGAAACCATATTCTCTGACAGATTCTCTCGCGGGAAACAAGGAGATAGCAATAATCACCCCTTCCCCTCGTTTCCCGGAAATTTCGGGCGTTACACGCGTCGCGCATCCAACGGCTAAAAGAGCCGTTGGAGCTAATCTCCGTGCGCCTCGGCTATAAATAGCCGTCTCGGGCTCTATTTTATCTTCCGCATCTTCTTCCTCCTTGAGCACCCAGAGCACCAGAGCCTAGCGCCCTTACGCCTCGAGCCCAAGTTCCATAAAAACGCAGAGACCCGAGCCTCCCGAGCTCCTCTCCGGAAAAACCATCGGAGGATCTAACTCCTGGCCACGCCGCCCGAAGATGGTCACCGGAGATTCCCTCTGGGCTTCCGACTCCACGAACGCCATCATCGACATCGAGGACATCATCAATGACCTCAACCCCGTCTTCGATTTTCCCCTGCGTGCCGCTGCGAATGCGCCGGAGGGAGCTGCCAGCGAGCCGGCGGGCGGGGATCCGCCTCCCGCAGCCGGAAACATGCCGCTGTGATCGACCACTCCTCCTCCTCCTCCATTCCCCAAAGCTACGGAGGAGGAAAACACTTCTCACGGCGGCGAGGACATCGCCGCTTCCGCCACTGCCGAAGGCGAGGAGAATGCCGACAATTGGAGCCACTGCAATGTGGTTCCATCCCTTCTCCCGGCAATGGAGAAAGATGGCTTCGTGCTGAAAGACAAATGGCGGGTGGGCGAAGACGACATCGAGCCGTCTCGACAACTAGACGAACGCGTGCTTCTGGCGTCTCATATCAACAGAGGTATGGGATTTCCGCCTTCCGCGTTTTTCTGCTAGATATTAGACCACTACAAAATCCAACCACACAATCTTCTGCCAAATTCTATTCTTTACTTAGCTGGATTCCAGGCCCTCGTTGAGGGTTATCTATGGATAGAACCCCGCCTGGATTTCTTCCAATATTGTTTTAACGTTAAACACAACACCTCTGAGGGTGTACTTTCGACTTGCGGAACCATCTCATTCAATCTCTGTAGGAATAGGGAGGATTGATTCCCCAAGATCAAAACCTCCGAGTCTGTCAAATTTTGGACGGGCTCATTCTTCTATCACGCGGATGTTCCGTTTCCTGGAAAGGAAACAAGCATTTTGCCTTTCGTCAATTCCGCGGCCACGCCCCAAGATAATTGGGCGTTGGACGCGGTCCAGGTTCTGCCTCAAGACCTGGTGAGAATCAAGAGGCGAATCACGAAACTCGTCTCTTCCACTCCTCCGTTAACCGGCATGGACACAATCATATGCTGGTTCGGAAGGCGGATTCATCCCCTCGCTTATCGCGAAAAACGGCTCATGTGTGAATACATGGGCCCGGACGATGCAATGAGGGCAACGAAAGGCGCTTTGAACAAGAAGGAGTTCAAAAAGCGCGCGAACCAACTCGTCTCTACTCGTGTCCAATATGAGGAGAGACAGGAAATGTATCACTCGAAGAACCCTGCTCCCAAGGTAAATTTTTGTCATTTGGGAAATTTCATGAGTTCCATTTTTTCTCAGATGTTTATACTAATCCGGATTTTGGGTTATTTCTTTTTCAGCTCCTTGAACTTCCTGAAAGCGAGCTTGCCTCTGATGACGAGCTGGCTACGCTACGAGCCAACTTCCAGTCTGGAGGGAGGAAGCGCAAGAAGCCATCCACCAACTAGGAAGTCATCGACCTTGACGGCGTGGCTGTCGCCACTTCCAGGTAAAAACCAGGGCTTTTACATTTGCATGTTTTTTTCTGCATGTTCTTTTTCCTAGGAATCTCAATATCGATTTTTCTTCCTATTTTATTTTCTAAACTTGTCCCTACTACCTTGAAGGGAAAAGGCTAGAAGAAACAGAAAACTGCTACCCACAGAGGAGCAAAGCCGTCTCCCTCCGCTGCCCCAGACACTCCAATGGCGGATGGGAAGGAAAACTCGGCTGCACGGGAGGATGAATATCCCCCGCAGTCCAGCCAGCCCATTGCACCTGACACGGATGCGAGGGAAAGGGTGGCGCGTGATGAAGCTGGGCCTTCTAATCTTCCCAAGGAAGAGCCCATCCCCACCTTTGACGAAAAGTGCAAGGTAAAGCAAGAAGATTGTTTTGACAAACACGGTTATATTCATCCATGGGCGAAAAAACACTTTGCCTGCGCTCCCTTAATCCGTCCTTGGCCAAAAGGCGGACTTATTGTTAGGAATAATTAGGTATTCTCGCCTCGCTAGGTCATGCAAGACGACCTCCACCATATGGGAATTACCTTTGCAGAATACGCTAAGGAATTCTCCGAGAATATCGCGGGCTTGCAAAGGATGAGCCGGGTAAATACCTCTACCCCCCCAAGTATTAAGACAAAATTATTCTTTCTGTTTTTTCCTTAATGCTTTTCTCTTTTGCCTGCTTATTTTTGACTAAGCAACTTTTCCTTTGTCTATTACTCAGCAAACCGCTGAGAGCATAAATGTGGAAGTTTTTAACAAGCTTACCCTTAAGAACCAAGGCGTTAGATATCTTCTTGGTATTCTTAATGACAAAGACTCGGAATTGGCCGTAGTTCAGCAACAACTAAAGGATACAGCAGCAAATGTATTTCTCCATTCGTACTGCTGTTTTCTGAATTTTTTCTAAGTCTTTTTCCAGGGTTTTGAACTTTTCAATTTTCATTCTTTTCAGCTTCTTTGGCTAAAGCCAAACAAATTGATGAAGATGTTGGCAACGCTGAAACCCTCCTCAAGGAAAATTCGGAACTTTACAAGATGACTGTAAAGCTCCAAAAAGACCTGGAGGCGAGCCAACTGTCCATTGGTATGGACGAGTCCCGAGCTTCTTCTCAAGCTGAGAAGGATAAGGCGACTATCCGGGACTTGGAGAATGCCCTCAACTAACGCCTTGAAGAAGGCGTTGAGATGGATAAAATTCTCGGTAAGTTTTTATTTCTTTACCAAGATTTTTCTTGTACTTTTCCAGCATGCCTCCCTTTTCCTCCTTCTGTGTTTTTAACCTTTCTTGGTTGTTTGAACATGAGGGAATCCTTTGCTTACCCGGATTGAAAGAATCTGGGTTGTCAGGGAAATCGTCTCCGAGCTGAAGAATGTTGGGATGGTACTTATTACTATGTGCATTCCAGACAAAGTTGGTGATTACTCGGAAGTCAGCAAACTTCTAGAAGTTATTGAAGAGGTGGCAAACCAGAGGGAGTCCTGGCTCTAATCTGCCGCCTGAGGTGGTGCGCACATGGTCCTTGGACTGATGCGTATGCATTACACCACCTCGAAGTCCTGGAGCGTTGCTGCCGGTATCCCTCAAGGATATACTAAAGCACATAGGGTGGAAATCTTCGAGTCGGTCAAGGGGCACGCCTCCAAAATTGCTCGGATGGTTTCTACCTCCATGTTCTACCCGGAGGAAGAGATTCCAAAGACTCTGGAGAACCCAAGCGACAGCGACGAGGAGCATGAGGACGCCGCCTAGTTCCTGCGTAGCTAGTCGAGAAAATAGAATCATTACTATTCTTTCAATGTAATATCAATTGGAATGCATTCTATCTTTTGTATGAACAAGCACTTACCCTTCTGCAGTAAAAAAATTAAGTCTTTGCAAAGTTTTTCAGATTTTTAATTCCTTTCCTTCTAAGTTCTCTGGTTTGTATCCTTTAACTATCCTTAGTGTTGAAGTGGCTCGAAAGTACATAATCTTCATGCCAAGTGACTGGGTTCAGACCTATCGGCCAAAACTCGGATTCATGGATTATACTTAGGAACTTTTACTTACTAATTTCAGTGAACCAACACACAAACAATCAGATAATACTTAGGAAAAATAAGGAATTTAAAAGTATGAACCTCAGGCACACAGGCACAATCCGGGGTTCTTAAGCCTCCTTAGCTAAAAAGCATTCAATTTTATAACTCCGAGCATGCAGGCACAATTCGGGTTAACATTGAAGCTAAATTGATTGATCATTGGGAAATAGATAAGACGAAAAATATGCTTATAACAGTAAAACAAAAAAATGCATGGATTTCCGACAAATTTATTTCATGATCTCAATGATGTTTACATAGAATTTGAACTAAGTGTAGAAGGGATGTAACTGCTCGATGCTCCAGGGTTTCTTTGTCTCTCCTAGTTCTACATCTACCTTTCTTTTTCTCTTGCGATTCGGGTTTTTTGGATCATCTTCCATGTTTTGTATATCTACAAGGTAATATGACCCATTTTCATAGCCTTGCTAATGACAAATGGTCCCTCCCAAACTGGGGCTAATTTGTGCTTCCTATCATGTACCAATCTTAGCACCAAATCACCTTCTTTGAAAGAATGGTGTTTGATTTTCCGACTGTGATAACGTCACAATCCTTGCTGATAAATGGCGGATCTTTATAGCACAAGCTCTCGTTCTTCTTCTAAGAGATCAACGACATCCTGTCGTGCGTTCTCGGCAGCCGAGTCATCGTACTCCTGCACTCTTGGGTTATCATGGATCATGTCCGTAGGAAGCACTGCTTCTGCCCCATAAACCAGGAAAAAAGGCGTTTGCCATGTTGATCTATTCGACGTCGTTCGAATACTCCAAAGCACAGAAGGTAATTCTTCTACCCATGCTCGAGCTGCTCTGTGAAGAGGAGATTCGAGTCTTGGGCGGATTCCTTGCAGTATCCAACTATTCATTCGTTCGACCTGGCCGTTGGATTGTGGGTGTGCCACAGATGCAAGATCTAGGCGAATTCCCGTTTGTCGGCAATACTTTGCCAACTCTCCAATTGGAAAATTTGTCCTGTTATCTGTGATTATGCTATGTGGAACGCCGTATCGCATGACTACGTCAATGACGGAATTTCTGGCAGTCACACCGTCAAGTTTTTTGTTGGGTTTTGCTTCCACCCACTTGGTATACATATCTACTGCAACAAGTAGATGTGTGAGTCCGCCTCTGGCAGTTTTGAATGGTCCCATCAAATCTAGCACCCAGACCGCAAATGGCCATCTTATGGGGATAGTTTTGAGTGCTTGGGCTGGCATAT
This sequence comes from Alopecurus myosuroides, assembly GCA_028641055.1. Taxonomy (NCBI): domain Eukaryota; kingdom Viridiplantae; phylum Streptophyta; class Magnoliopsida; order Poales; family Poaceae; genus Alopecurus; species Alopecurus myosuroides. Next base: position 181,502,264 of record CM054062.1, read on the forward strand.
TTGTCTGCTTAGCGTAATAGTGACATCCGACACATGTATTCACTATGTGCTCCGCGTCTGTCTTGGCTGTGAGCCGGAAATACCCTGCACGGAATGCTTTTTTAACTATGCTTTTTGACTGAGCATAATGTCCGCAATCTCCTGTATGGATTTCCTGCAGAATTTCTCGTCCTTCTTCTGGCGAAATACATCGCTGAAAAATTCTGATAGTACTGCGCTTATACAGGCAACCATTGATTACCTTATATACTTTGCATCGACGTTGTATCTGCTTTTGCAAGACTTCATCTGCTCCATCCGGAAACTTCTGATCGACTAAGAAGTTTAAGTATGGAATTGTCCAATCCGGGTTAACAAGTAAGACTTCTATTGACTCGGAAACTAGAGGATAATCGACATCTCCGCCTTTTATTGATGGTTCATGCAAATGTTGGACGAACACACCAGGTGGTAGGGTTTTTACTCTTTCCGAGCCCATGCGGGCTAAAGCATCCGCGTTCCAATTTTCTTCTCTTTTGATGTGAAGTACTTCAAATCCTAGGAAGAAAATGGCAAACTCGTCGACTGTTCTCCGATATTCGGCCATGATGGGGCTTTTAGCATCCCATGTTTGGTTCAGTTGGTGCTGCACCAAATCCGAGTAACCATAGCAAAGTATACGCTTGACGCCTATCTCCTTTGCAATATGCAAGCCATGAAGCAGAGCTTCATATTCTGCCACATTGTTGCTGGCGTTGAAGTGTATTTGTAATACATATTCCATTATGTCGCCTTTCGGAGATTTAAGCACTACACCAGCTCCAGCGCCTTGTTTCATTTTGGATCCATCGAAATGCATGATCCAATATTCCGACTCCCGCATTGGTGTGGTTTCCATTCTTCTGTCCAATCAGCCACGAAATCTGCCAACACGTGGGATTTAATTGTCGTCCGGGGTTGGTACTTAATGTTGAATGCAGCGAGCTCAATGCCCCATTTGGCTAGTCTCCCTGTTGCATCCGCATTGTTATAATATCCCCTAGTGGTGCTTTGCTTACCACTGTTATGGAATGTCCTTGGAAATAATGACGTAGTTATCGAGATGTGAAAAATACACCATATGCCAGCTTTTGATAATGTGGATACCTTTGCTTTGACTCAGAGAATACTTCGCTGACGTAATATACCGGATGTTGATCTGGAATACTTTGCTCATCTTTTCATATTTCCACGATTATTACTGCACTAATAACCCTATTAGTTGCTGTATGGTACAGTAACATGGGTTCTTCGTCTTTTGGGGATGCCAAAATTGGAGATTTCATCAAGGTTTCTTTTAACTAAGTTAATGCTTTGTCCGCCTCTTCTGTCCATTCTAACTTGTTGGATTTCTTTAACAATTTGTATAATGGAAGAGCTTTGTCACCAAGCCGGCTTATAAACCAGCTAATGGCAGCCGCAGAACCCGTTAGTCTTTGGACATCTTTTAGGCATGTAGGCCTTGTGATGCTCAAGATTGCCTTGATCTTTTCCGGGTTTACCCCTATTCCTCTGTGGGAAACGATAAAACCCAGAAGCTTTCCTGAGGGAACCACGAATACACACTTTAATGGATTCAATTTCATTTATAAGTGCGCAAGTTATCAAAAGTTTCTCGCAGATCTTCAAGGAGTGTATCCTTTTCCTTGGAAACGACGGCAATGTCATCCACGTAAACATGGACGTTTTTTTTGCCAATTTGACTATGCAAGCATCTTTGCATGCAACGCTGGTATGTTGCACCAACGTTCTTCAAGCCAAAAGCCATGGTTATGTAATAGTATGTTCCATATGGGGTTATGAAGTAAGTTTTTATTTGGTCTTCTTCCTTCATACGTATTTGATGGTACCCGTAATAAGCATCCAAAAAGCATAAAAGCTCAGAGCCAGCAGTGACATCTATTATTTGATCGATTCGTGGTAACGCGAACCTATCTTTTGGACACAACTTGTTCAAGCCGGTGTAATCTATACACATCCTAAGGACGATACTATCCTTCTTCGGGACTAATACTGGGTTCGCAGACCAATCAGTATGTATGACTTCCCGGATAAAATCAGCTGCTAAAAGCCGGATGATTTCTTTGCCTATAGCCTTCCGTCTTCTTCCATCGAAACGACAGAGACCTTGTTTGACGGGTTTTGATCCTGGGATTACTTTGAGTTGGTGCTCAGCAAATTCCCTGGGTACACCTGGCATATTAGCAGGACACCAGGCGAAAATGTCCCAGTTCTCACGTAGGAACTTGATGAGCACGCTTTCCTATTGGTCAGTCATTCCTGTTCCGACTACGACAAATTTTGTCGGATCTTTGGGATCTAGGATGACCTGTCTTGTATTCTCCGAGGCTTTGAAACTATCTGCCGGCTTCCAGCTTTCTTTTCCTATCGGCATTTCTGTTGGCGATACTTCTTTAGCTAGCTCCTTGAATTCTTCCTTCTGAATCACTTGTTCGACACAAAAGGCATTTCCTTTCTCTAGCTCGTTCACCAATTTTAAGTCTCCAGATATGGTGATTACTCCTCCTTTTGGCCCTGGCATCTTCAGCTTGTTATGGCCCTGGCATCTTCAGCTTGTAATACATATAACATGATCTTGCCATGAATTTGGCGAAAGCCAGACGCCCGAGTATTGCGTGATAAACACTTTCAAACAACACCACCTAGAATGAGATCCTTTCCTGACGGAAGTGTTCTCTCTTTCCAAAGGTTACGTTTAGGGAAATTTCTCCTAGGGATTGTGCTTGTCTGCCAGGAACAATACCATGAAAACGTATATTATTGCCATTGAGTGGGGTCTCGGAGATGTGTAGCTGCTTCAATGTACTTAAGTACATGATATTGATACTAGATCCCCCATCCATCAGCACTCTTTTGAGCCTAGTTTTTTGAACAATAAAGCTTATGGCCAAAGCATGCGTGCCGGGTTCTGGGATGTTTCCGGGATGATCAGACTGATCCCAAGTAATTGTCGTATTTAAATACTTCAAGTATTTTGGGGTCGGAGGTACAACCGCGTTGATTTCTCGAAGTGTTATTTTCGCCTGTTTTGCTAAGGGAGTTGGCAGGAAAGTTAGGTTACATTCTCCTTCAACTCTCGGGAATTTTGGCTCGCCTTTCCGATGTTGTTCCTGGATTTTATCATCAGTGTCCGACTCACTATCTTCTTTTTCAGCTTCCGACTTTTGTTGTTGAACTTCCTTTTGGAATTATTTACTTTGTTCCCGGATCCTGCAGTGCCTTTCATGTGCTTGTTAAGGCGGCACTGCGCATTTGTATGGGTAGGCTTCTGATACGTCGAAAACGTATCTCCTTTTCCGAACACTTTTCTTATTGTTTTTCTCTAAACTTGTGAGTTTTGGATACCACTAACACGGACAACAGAATTACCTTGGTGTCTCCTTTTTGTGCAGAGAAATCAACTTTCATTAAATTGCCCAGAAAAGACCCCATTGGCCCTAAAACACTAGAAGACCCCGGGAGCCAGAAGGAGACCCGGAGAGGGGCTAGGAGGTGGACAAACCACCCCCCGGCGCACCCCTCCCCCTAGGCCACGCCACCTGGTGGTGTGGACCACCTCGAGACCCCCTCGGACTCCCCTTTCAACTACATATTGCCTTCAACCCTAAAATGCGAGGGAGTTCATGATATTCCACAGAAACACAACAGAGTGCCGCCGCCACCCTGAACCTCAATTCGGGGATAAGAAGTTCTTTTTCTGGCGCCCTGCCGGGACGGGGATTTGAAGGAGATCATCGCCATCGACACCACCACCTCTTCTCCATCAACCATCCATGTTTCCCCCGTCCATGTGTGAGTAAACATCGTTGTAGGATGAGAGGGATGGAAGGGATTGGATGAGATTGATCATATAATAATGCCAGATTGTTAGGGCATAGTACCTAGTATCCATTGTTAGTGTTTTCTACCGTTGTTGCAACTTGTTATGATTAATGCTTGTCACTAGGGCCAGAGTGCCATGATTTCAGATCTGAACATGTTATTGTTTCATGAGTATAATATCGTTTCTTGATCGTACCTGCAAGTTGTTTTACACATGACATTGTCTGAAGCCCAAGCCCAAAATTGACAGAAATTGGGACAACCGGAGGGGATGGTTGTGATGTGAGGATCACGTGTATTCATGTGGTGTTAATGCTTTGCTCTGGTTCTTTATTAAAAGGAGCACCTTAATTACCAGTAGTTTCCCTAGAGGCCCCGCTGCCACGAGCTGGTAGGACAAAAGATGTTGTGCAAGTTTGTCATTGCGAGCATGTATGACAAATTGGAACGCATGCCTATGGTTTGCCTACATGTTTGATGCTTTATTATTATCATCTGCGATTTCATCGTTATTATTATTACATGACCTATGTTATCCATGCAACGCCCGTCCATCCATTCCCTCTATGCCTACGGTACTTCCCATACTGTTGTTTTCCGCGATTGCTATTGTTGTTACTATTTTACTACTACTGTTATTTTATTTCTACTGCTGCTATAAAATTGTTACCATTGATAAAATGTTGCGAGCAAGTCTACTTTCAGGTGCAGCTGAATTGACAACTCAGTTGTTAAGGAATATAAATATTCTTTGGCTCCCCTTGTGTCGAATCAATAAATTTGGGTTTTACTTCCCTCAAAGACTGTTGCGATCCCCTATACTTGTGGGTCATCAAGACTATTTTCTGGCGTCGTTGCCGGGGAGCATAGCCTTATTTATTTTCTCACTTGATCGTGATATTGTTTGTTGCAAGACATTCATCATGGGCAAGACTCGTGATGGAAAAGTTCCTATATTACCATCCACTACAAGAAGAGGTACAACTCTGAACACCTCTGCTGCTCTTGATTCAGCGTCTGTTATGAGTAAGATTCTTAACCACATGCTACACGTACTGTTACTTCTGCTGATTCTGAGAATGTTTCTAATACTTTTGATGATGCTTCTACTGTGCTTGATGATACTGGTTCTCTAGGTCCTTTCCTAGATGCTGCTATTGCTAGATCCAAGCAAATTAAAAATGCTGAAATTTCTGTTGAAAATATTGGTACACCTGTTAATTCAAGTGAGCTTATTGATGATCTTGATGAGGCCTATATTGAACCGAGTGATGATTTTATTGAAGAAGCTCGTGCTACTACTAGTGCAAGTGCTCTTAAGAGTCTTCTTGCAAGACATGATGTGAAATAAATCTTCTCTTGATGCTAAGTTTGCCACATCTCACATACACATTATTGACAAGGATTATGATTTCTCTTTAGATTTATCTTATATATCCATTGTTGATACAGAACCTTTTCGTGGAACCGAAAGTAAAAGTGCTATGGAACACATGAATGAGCTTTCATCTTTGAGTAGTTTATTTTCTGATGATACTAAGATGCGTACTTATTTTGTTACCAAGATCTTCCCTTTCTCATTGTAAGATGAAGCTAAAATTTGGTTTAACAATCTTTCACCTGGGTGTATTACTGATACTATGGATTTGCTTAATGCTTTCTTTCAAAAAAAATCCTTCTAGTGCCCAACATGCCGTTGTGTAGGACATTTTTAACTTTAAGCAAACTGAAGGAGAAAAATTGCCTGAATCTTGGACAAGGTTTTGTTCTTTGATAAGAGCTAGCCCTCGATACCCATTGCCTAAAAATGAGCTCCTAGATATATTTTATAATGGACTAACTGTTGAATCTAGGACATACCTGGATAGTTATGATGGTTGTGTTTTCAGGAAAAGAACTCCAGAAGAAGCTGAGGAATTAATGACTAAAATAGCCAAAAATAATGATGATTGGAATATACCTGATCCTACACCTACACCAGAGCGAACACACAATAAGAGAGGGGTGATTGAATTAAATGATGAAGTGATGAAGGAAGCCAAGAAATCTCTTAAAGATAGAGGTATTAAATCTGAAGATGTGAAGAATTTACCTCCTATAGAAGAATTATGTAAGCCTATTCCTTATCCATCAACTGTTGAGGTACACTCTCCCCAATACTTTGATAATAGAGATATTCCTTATTCTAAACCACCTGATCAATGCTTAGATGAATTTGATAATTATGTTGTTAAGCAAGACAACTTTAATAGGAGAGTGCAAAATCACCTTATGGAAAACTCTAGAGCTATTGATAATTTGCATGGTATTATTGAGAGAACCTCTAGTGATGTTAAAATGCTTGTTAAACATTTTCAAATGGTTCAAACTCAATGTGATCAACTTATTAAAGTGCAAAAATACATGCTAGCTAATGCTTCTAGAGATAAACATGTTTGTGAAATAATTACTAGAAGTGGTGTTTCTACTCAGGACCCCTTGTATCCTGAAGGACATCCTAAAAGAATTGAACAAGATTCTCAGCAACCTAAAAACAATAGTTCTCTTTCTAAGAAAAAGAAGAAGAGGCATAAAAATGTTGTAGAATCTCCTGAACCTGCTAAAGATCCTAATGGTATATCTATTTCTGATTCTGAAACTGAAAGTGGTTCCGCTGTAACAATTATGGTTCTGTATCTTTGTTCTTCACTAGATCTCTCTCCCGGTGTGGATTACTTGTTAGTAGTTGATGCTTACGAGATTTATCGACATTTTCACTTTATGACCAGATTATTATTCGTCATTATATCACATATGATCATGATCCATATGATGTCTTGTGAGTAGTTCGTTTAGTTCTTGAGGACATGGGAGAAGTCAAGATGCTAGTAGTGGAATTATGTTGAAGTAATATCCAATGGTTTGATATTTAAGTTGTCGTGCTATTATTCTAGTGGTTTCATGTGAACATCGACTACATGACACTTCACCTTTATGGACCTAGAGGGATGCATTATGTGTTTGGATACTAATTGTGGGGTTTCCGGAGTGACAGAAACCTAAACCCCCGGTTAGGAAACCGATGCACGAGGGAGTGTAGGATCCCAGAGTTTAAGGTTGTAGTTAGATTTATCTTAATTACTTTCTAGTAGTTGCAGATGCTTGCAAGAGGTATAATTACAAGTATGTATTAGTCCTAGTTGGGTGGTGCATTACCATAGGTTCACCCACACAACACCTATCAAAACAATAAACATTAATCTACCGTATGAAGCAAAAGCACTTGACGAAGTTCCCATGTGTCCTCGAGAAAGTTTAGTCATCATAAGTAAAACAACCGGCTTGTCGTTTACTATAGAAAGGATTGTGACACTTGCTTCAATTGTTATTACTGTCTTTTATTTACTCGCACTTTATTTATCTGCTATATCAAAAATCACCAAAAACTTGTCTGCTAGTATTTATACTGAATCCTCTGACCAAACTTCTTGTCAACACCTTCTGCTCCTCGTTGGGTTCGACACTCTTATTTATAAAAAGTCCTATGATACATCCACTATACTTGTGGGTCATCAAGACTATTTTCTAGCATCGTTGTCGGGGAGTTAAGCGCTATTGGTAAGTGGAATTGGTAAGAGAAACTTTTACTGTGAGTGATATTTTTATTTCTGTTGGCTGCTTTATTTTATTATGGATAGCTCTCCATTCGTTTCCTTTTTAGGAGTACTTCTGCTACTGCTAATGTAGTAGATGACCCGTCGTCTTCTCAATTGGATCCTTTTAAAATACCTATGAAAATTATTGAACGTGTTATGGATAACTGCTATTTTGGAGATGGAACCGTCCATCCCGGTGATCAATTACTCTTTATACATGAATTATGCGAGTTATTCAGGTGTGCGGGTATTACAATGGACCAAGTTAGGAGGAAATTATTCTCTTTATCACTGAATGGCAGAGCTGCGGAATGGTTTAAAATGCTGAAGAATGGCCGATCTATTGGATGGGAGGAAATCGAACCTCTCTTTTATTCTAAATTCTATCCTCCGAGTGAGATTCATAAAGATCGGAATCAAATATATAATTTTTGGCCTCATGATGGAGAGGGTATTGCCCGAGCTTGGGGGAGATTGAAGTTATTAATGCTCAAATGTCTCATTCATGAGCTGCCAAGTAATACTGTTATCAATAATTTTTATGCAAGGCTTTCTCTTCATGATAAGGATTTATTGGATGCTTCTTGTTCTGGATCATTTACACGTATGAAAGGAGAAGCTAAATGGGATCTTCTTGACCGTATTCAGGAAAATACTGAAGGATGGGAGAATGACAAAGGAAGAAAGTCAGGTATACATTATGATTATGAATGCATTAAATCTTTTATGGGAACCGATGATTGTCGTAATGTTAGTGTTGTTTATGGCCTTGACTCTCAAATCCTTGCAAATTGTTTTAAGGCCTTTGCCTCCCATCTTGATGTTCCCAAAAAGGAGTGGAACAAGTACCATGCACCTTATAAAGATATTGTTAATTGTGTTCCCGTTAGAAACATAGAAGTTCATAATGTTAATACTGATGTGCCTGAACCTTATATTGAGAAAATGTCTTTCCCTGCCAAGGTAAAGGAACATTCTATTATAGCTTGCGTGGTTAAGAAAAGTACAAAGAATTCTATAGAAGCTGATGAACAAATAATTGTTGAACCTACAGTAACATTAGTTAAAGACCTTGTATCTGAAAATATAGAAGATGGACTCATTATCTTCTGTGAGGATGCTTCTAATACTATTTCTCATCCTAGTAAATCTAAGAAAACTAGTGTTCATTTGCTTTCTGTTAGGATAGGTGATCATTGCTATTATGGTTTATGTGATATTGGTGCAAGTTCAAGTGCTATTTCTTATGAGCTTTATAGAGAAATCATGCATGAAATTAGCTCTTGTGAACTTGAAGAAATTGATGTGGTTATTCAGCTTGCTAATAGGGAAACCATCTATCCTACTGGTATTGTTAGAGATGTAGAAGTTTTATGTGGTAAAACTAAATATCCTGCTGATTTTCTAGTACTTGGTGCAGCTGCTAGTAAAACTTGTCCTATTATTTTTGGTAGTCCTTTCTTGAACACTTGTGGTGTTGTAGAAGTTTCATAAGGAGTCCTTAGATACTGTTATTGTTATAGATGTATAAGTTTGTTTTTTCTAAATCTGCAGCTCCTTATGAAACTGAATTGCCTAATGAAGATTTTAGAGTCGAACAACTTGCCTCTATTTATCTTGCTCCTAACAATGCTTTGCAGCAATACATGGAGGACCACGAAAGTGAGGTCTTTATGGAAGAGAGAAAAGAGACTGGCGATATTCTTCTTCGTCAACCAGCGATGCTGAAACATAATTTACCTGTGGAAGACTTGGGTACCATGCTACTACCCAAGGAGGATCCTGTTTTTGATTTAAAACCTTTACCTGATGATCTTAAATATGCTTATATGGATGATAAGAAAACATATCCTGTTATTATTAGTTCTAAACTTTCAGGTGAAGAAGAGGAAAGATTACTGGACCGTGGAGCTATTCGAGATACTCTTGATGATTTGAAAGGGATTTCCCCTGATATATGTCAGCATGCTATTAATATTGAACCAGATGCAAAGCTAGTTGTTGAACATCAACGCAGTTTAATTCCTAATATGAAGGAAGTGGTATGAAATGAGGTATTAAAACTTCTTGATGCTGGTATTATTCATCCTATTGTTGATAGTAGATGGGTAAGTCATGTGCATTGTGTCCCTTAGAAAGGAGGAATTACTGTTGTGCCTAATGAAAATGATGAGCTTATTCCTCAAAGAGTAGTAGTTGGTTATAGGATGTGCATTGATTTTAGAAAAGTTAACAAAGTTACTAAGAAAGATCGTTATCCTTTACCTTTTATTGATCAAATGCTAGAAAGGTTGTCAAAGAAAACTCATTTTTTGCTTTCTTGATGGTTATTCTGGATTTTCTCAAATTGCTGTTAGGAAACAAGATCAAGAGAAAACAACTTGTACTTGTCCTTATGGAACTTATGCTTATAGGTGTATGCCTTTTGGTTTGTGTAATGCTCCTGCTACATTTCAAAGATTCATGTATGCTATTTTGATGGTTTTTTAGAACAAATTGTGGAAGTATTCATGGACGATTTCTCCATCTATGGGACTTCTTTTTATAACTGCTTGCACCATCTTGATAAAGTTTTGCAGAGATGTGAGTAAACTAATCTTGTTCTTAATTGGGAGAAATGTCACTTTATGATTAATGAAGGAATTGTTCTTGGACATAAAATTTCTGAAAGAGGTATTGAAGTTGACAGAGCTAAAGTTGAAGCAATTGAGAAAATGCCCTGTCCCAGGGATGTCAGAGGTATTCGTAGTGTTCTTGGTCATGCTAGTTTTTATAGGAGGTTTATTAAAGATTTCTCTAAATTATCAAATCCTCTTACTAATCTTTTCCAAAAAGATGTACCTTTTGTTTTTGATGATGATTACAAAGAAGCTTTTGAAACTCTAAAAAATGATTTAATTACCACTCCTTTTGTTCAACCACCTGACTGGAATTTACCTTTTGAAATTATGTGTGATGCTAGTGATTTCGTTGTAGGCGTTTGATGCATGTAAAATGCATAGATGAATTTTGCATATTTTCACATGGTTTTCTATTACATATTGCATCATATAAGGGTATAATTCAATGTTTTATAGTATTTTGGGGTTAAATTACAAAGTCTCTCAACTTTTATGGAATTAACCCTGCCTGTCAGAAACCCCGTTTTCTATATTTTTGACGTTTCAGGGGGCTATTCGAGATACTCTTGGAAGGAGAAGACTTGTGGGCAAAGGATCCACGAGAATTGGGCAAGGAGGCCCAAAAGAGGACCCTCCACGCGGCCAGATTCCTTGGCCGCGTGAGAGGCCCCCTTTTGGCCCCTGTGGCCCCAATTCCTTCCATCTTCGACTTACCGACTCCGTCTTGACCTAAAACCGACTATAAAAAGGGTCCCCCATACCCTTACGGAGAGGAGCGCTGCCGAAACACCGAAACACCGAAACAGAGACCTGGAGTTCCAGATTGGAGGGGGAAAACTCTGGCGGGGCGCCGCCGGTGTGATCTCCTACCCCTGCAACGTCATCACCATCGACATCTCCATGAAGAGGGAGTATTCCACCCCAAGGCTATGGGTTTGTGGAAGTAGAACTTGTATCCCTATCTCTATGTGCTTCACTAATTAGATCCGTATGAGCTGCCTCACATGATTACGGGCACCGTTGTAATTCCTATGTGGTGGATCTTTTCTAAGAGTTATTGAATCTCAGATTGCAATTGTTTCTCTTGAGTTATTTGAGTAGATGTATCTTATGTACCCCGTTCTTATTTGCTAGCTTTGATCAATCTAGTTCTTGAGAGCGTGTGTGGGGTGATGGGTGCATTAGTTGGAGTAACGGGGGGTGGCTAGTGCTGTGAAAGTGACAGAAGTTCAGCGATCCACTTAGGTTTTGTTAAACCTTTCTTAGTTACCTCACTAGGGATAAAAAGGAGTACCTTGTTACCGGGGATTTGAAGTGACACTAATCAATCTCCATGACTAGATCTAGCAAGTTCTTACTTCAACTTCATGTCACATTGCTTAAAGCTATACTCTGGTTTTTCCTTAATTATAGAGGTGTTATGATTTATTTCGCATCTTGGTGGAGTATAAGAGGGATCAATATGACCGTAGAGATCTCTATGCTAGGACGTGATGCCCATATGAAAGTACTCAATGTTAAACATGTTATTGTAATCTCACATGTAATTCTTTATGTCCACCGTCTACCACTTTATTTGAGAGAATGCAAGTGTGAAACCATGAACCCCGGTTCTATTTTAATTATAAGAAAACACTCTAGTTACTTTGCTGCAATTTACTTTACTTGCACTTTACTTTACTTGCATCTCCAATTCGAATTTACATTATCTCCATCGCCACTTGCATCACAAAAATACAAAAACAATCCATTGCATATTTATTTTCTCATTTGCATTTAGTAGTAGATTTAATTATTGCACATTTACTTTCAGTTTTGCATTGCAATTTAGAAGTCTCATACCTTGTGCTTGACAACCACTTGGTGAGGTTGAGGGCACAAAATTCTCTACTTGTTTGCAGGATCCTGGAGGAAGCTTGGAAGACAACTGCTGAAATATTGGCTCCCCAAGAGTTCGATATAAACGCTCGAGTCACCCTCGTGGGGAAGAAGGTTTTCCACTAGCTACACACTCTGCACTTGGATTCTCAACCTAGCCATCAAGCGTTTTTCTGGCGCCGTTGCCGGGGAGCCATAGGTGAAGGAGTTGTCCAAGGGAGCTCACAAGAAGTCTTCATCACCAACAAGGTGTGCAAACACCTAAGCTTGGGGAGGTTGCACCTACGTGAGTACCGTCCTTTCTATCTCCACCTTCTTTCAAGTAGATTGTTTTGTTTCTTGTCTTGTTTTTGTTTTTGTTCTTGTTTTTGTTTTGTCTTGCATATTTTATTTTAGTTTGCATTTTAGCTTTGCATTTAGTTATCTAGTTTATTTAGTATTTCGAATTTGCCTAGTTACTTTACTTTTCAGTTTTGCATAAAAAATTAAAAATTACATAAAAACTGTTAAAATGGGTGATAGAACTAAATTAAGTGACTACAAAAATACACCCAATGACCAATTCATTGCTAGGCCAATTACTACACCTGAAATACAAGCTGAAAGCTATGAAGTAAGTCCTAGTTTATTGAATTTAATTACTAGAGAGCAATTTGGTGGTAGTGCTATGGAGGATGCCTCTATGCATCTTCATGATTTCATGGAAATATGTGATATGCAAAAATTTAAAAATGTGGAAAGTAGTGTTTTAAAACTGAAATTATTTCCTTTTTCACTTAGAGGAAAGGCTAAAGAATGGTTACTTTCACTACCTACAGCTAGTATAAAGTCTTTGGATGATTTAAAAGAATCTTTCATTAAGAAGTATTATCTTCCCGTTAAAATTTTGCAAAATAGGAATAATATCCTCTCATTTAGGCAAAATGATAATGAACATGTAGCCATGGCATGGGATAGAATTATAATAATTCTTAGAACATGCCCATCACATGGAGTAAATGAATGGACCATACTACACTCTTTTTATAATGGTCTAAACTACATGTCTAGAAATATACTTGATTCTGCTGCTGGAGGTGCCTTTATGAGTAAAACAGTAGGAGAGGCTAAGAGCATATTAGAAAGCATATTGCAAAATTATAGTCAATGGAATACTTAAAGAGCACCCAATCCCACTAATAAAATAAACTCAATTGAAGAAACCAATGATTTGTCTTCTAAAATGGACACTATTCTTGCTTTTATTAATAAACAAAATATGGATAATGTGCCTTTGCAGGAGCTAGTTGGTAGTAATTCTGAAAGTGTGGATGTTAATTTTGTTAGGAATTATGGTAGAAATGGTTTTGGTAATGCTTACAATTCATATAGTAAACCTCCTTATGTGCCAAATAAACCTTTTGTTCCATATCCTAATGCTAATGAAAATAAGTGGAAGCCTTCTAGTGAAATTTTTGAATCTAATAAATTGCTTATGGAACAAGTTGCTAGTCACAATGCTATGATACATGAGTTAAATAAGTCTATTGCATCCGTTAGTAGTGATATTAAAGGATTGCAACTTCAATCTTCGAATTTAGATAAAGCATTGTCAAAATTAGCTGATAATCAAGCAACTCTATTAAGCATGTCAGCAGGAAAGCCACAAGCACAACCTAGTGTAGGAATGAATTCTATTACTATTGCTGCTCCTATTATTGAAAATATTGATCATATTGCTGAGAATACAAGTGAGCATGTCCCTACTAGCTTAGAAGAAACTTTGAATGAAATAGTGAAGTACCCTGAATATTTACTTCCATATATGTCTTATCTTGCTAGCAAAGATGAAATTAGTTCTCATGAATCAAGCATGCTAGCTAAATTAGAGAGTAAAGTAGAGGAAATTATGATGCTTACTGAAATTAAGGATCCATTGCTTGATTTAGAAAAAAGTAGCTTGCAAGAACTTATTGGTACTCTACAAAAATTTGCTAGTGATCCCACTATAAATGTTAATCAACCTGGCTTTGGATCTTATATTGCTAATCATGTCTTGCAAGAAAAAATTGCTAGGTACAAGAATGAGTCCATGATACCTCCTAAGCTTGGGGATGCATGGATCCCCAAGGTGCTAGTTTCAATTGGAAAAGAAATTCACCATGCTATGTTAGATCTAGGTTCTAGTGTATCGGTACTCTCTAAAGAATTATATGAATTGCTAGAACTAGAAAATTTAGAAAAGTGCTCAAGTGAATTTGTCCTTGCTGATAACTCTACTAAACATGTTGTAGGACAAGTAAAAGATGTTATGATTGAATTGCACATGACTTTCGTACCCGTTGATTTCATTATTATGGATATGGGGGATGAATCCCCTAGTCCTATTATTTTGGGTAGACCTTTTCTTCGTACTACAGGTGCAATCATAGACTCCAAGGAAGGGAATGTCAAGTTTTAGTTCCCTCACAAGAAAAGCATGGAGCACTTCCCAAGGAAGAGGGGCACGCTGAAGAACAAGCTCCCTCATGAGGTTTATCCCTCTTGATTATCAAGTAAGTAAAGCCTAGCTATATGGCTATAAAGAAAGCGCTTTACGGGAGGAAACCCGGTTGTTTTTGTTTGGATTTTCCTAGTGTACTCTTGCTGTCTCAAGAGATTAGTTTTTTTGTTTTAATTCTGGAGTTTTCAATAAAGAGTCAAGTCAAACCCATTTGGACTTATAAGTTGCTATCCTAGTGCATGAAATTTCTGTTTCAGCACGAGTCTGCTCACCGTATGATTTTAAGTTTTTTATTGGTATGTAGGATTTAGCTAATTTTTTAGTATGTTCTGCAACTTTTCGTCCTCTGTGAGCACAAAAATTGGCTTAATTTTTTGACGAGTCTAGCTTAGGGAAAAACGTTCGTTTTGCTGCTGCTGCTTTTCTGGACAAATTCTGCCTTCTTTTGTTTTATGCACTCTTTGGGCTTCGGAATCGAATTTCCATGATTCTTTCAAGCAAGAGAGTGAACATACAACATAATGAACCTTACTGTCTATCTACTGGAGCATTTGATTTGGAATTTTGCACAGCAAGCATGTGATTTGTTTGTCCTTGCTAATCTCACCCCATAGAAAAAGAATGGGAGAAACATGTTTTGTGAAGTTTTTTTCACAGGGAATAGAGGAGCTGCGCCTCAAGACATCCAAGAATGGTGAAATCCATAAGCTTGGGGATGTGATGAACACCCCACTGGATATACACTCTTTTGGTTAGCACACGTCTACTTTCTGTTTTTCTAAGCAAAGCATTTATCGTAGAGACTTGAAGCGTCTAGTTTTTGTTTTTATTTTTGTTTTGATAAGACCACCACCATCATTTTATACGAGATTGAGATACTGGAGTTTGGGGTTGGAATTTATTGGATGCTAGTATTATGACTTGGAATAGGGATGCCATGGTTGATTTGAAGAGCTACATATGTTTGCATGATTTATAGGCTTTTTATGTGTAGAAATTTGCAATAATGTTGTCTTGAGCTATCTCTTATTCATGTCCTTGATGTTAATTGCTGGTTTATTTATTTTTTCATGAAATGAGTAGTTCTATGGACATATGCATGCATAATATCTGGTCAACTATCTCCCTCTTGCTAGCCCAAAAATTTAAAAATTCCAACAAGTAAAAACTTGTTTCCAACACTCCTTAGCCAAGTATTTCCAGTGAGTCCACCATATCTTCCCATTAGCTTCATTGCTATTCCGAGTATGTTCACCATGTTATTGTGTTATTTATGTTCTAAATTAAGATATTCACTTTATTAATTGTCATGGGTTGAACTTGGGATAGTACTCTCACGAACTTTTGAAGGCACACTTTACTTTTTATGCATCTAATAAACATGACCCAATAATGGGAGCCACAAGTTTTGCGTTTGACAAGTGTGTGGTTGGTAGCTAGCTATAAACGTGTATCACCGGAAAGCTTTCAACATTGCACAATTTTTTTTTACATTTGGTTGATATCATGTACTTTTGTTTTTGGACTCCTGCCATGCTGAAATGAAATAGAGGAATAGTAAGTTTTGATGAGTAAGTATCTATATGACTAGAGAAACGCATTGGGCCGCTAATCCAAGCCATGCTTTATCATGGTGGAAATTTACTTACAACTTGAGTGACTCTATAACACATCCTATAATAAAATAAGAAGCTATGCATAATAGTGAATGAAAATAAAAAGGATGATGAGTCTACTCCGTTTGTTCATCTTGTCATTGTAACATGGGATTGTTTCCATGTCATGGGGCAAGAGGTACCTCTTTGCGGTTCTCTATGATGTCATTAATACTTATTATGATTTTACAAAGATTATTAGGAATCTTAAGTTGAATAATCATGGAGTAGGTTTTCACACTCACGGGGCATGAGGCTTTCAACCACCTTGTCATTCTCATTACTTCAATACTCACAATTTTAAGATGCTAGTGATAAAGGGGCAATGAGAGTCCTAGATCAATGGATACCACATTTCAATTAGTAATTTTAGTTGAATAATTTAGAGGCTAAATAAGACTTGATCATCTTTTACCTCTACTCAATTTTCTCCAAAGTGTCCACCATATTTTCTATTATCCATTATGCTATTCTTTGACCAATATAGGATTTTATTTTTCATTTTGTGTATGCATTTGGTCCATAGTGCTTTTATTTCATTATACACTTTGTGAACTTTCATGAAGCATCTTTGCTTGCATATTTGATATTTCTTACAACATGAATTGTATATTGCTACTCATTTCTAGTATTAATCATTTGATTATATGTAGCATGAATAATCCTCCTTGATATCCCATGATTGTTTCAATATGCAAAACCCATCTTAGTTTTATCACCTTCATACTCGAGGACGAGCATGGGTTAAGCTTGGGGATGTTGATGCATGTAAAATTCATAGATGAATTTTGCATATTTTCACATGGTTTTCTATTACATATTGCATCATATAAGGGTATAATTCAATGTTTTATAGTATTTTGGGGTTAAATTACAAAGTCCCCCAACTTTTATGGAATTAACCCTGCCTGTCAGAAACCCCGTTTTCTATATTTTTGACGTTTCAGGGGGCAAACTTCCGCGAAATCACCTGAAAATATGAGGGGGTCATTTTATTGGAAGGAGCGGGCAAAGGATCCACGAGAATTGGGCAAGAAGGCCCAAAAGAGGACCCTCCACGCGGCCAGATTTCTTGGCCGCGTGAGAGGCCCCCTTTTGGCCCCTATGGCCCCAATTCCTTCCATATTCGACTTACCGACTCCGTCTTGACCTAAAACCGACTATAAAAAGGGTCCCCCGTACCCTTACGGAGAGGAGCGCCGCCGAAACACCAAAACACCGAAACAGAGACCTGGAGTTCCAGATTGGAGGGGGAAAACTCCGGCGGGGCGCCGCCGGTGTGATCTCCTACCCCTCCAACGTCATCACCATCGACATCTCCATGAAGAGGGAGTAGTCCACCCCAGGGCTATGGGTTTGTGGAAGTAGCACTTGTATCTCTCTCTCTATGTGCTTCACTAATTAGATCCGTATGAGCTGCCTCACATGATTACGGGCACCGTTGTAATTCCTATATGGTGGATCTTTTCTATGAGTTATTGAATCTGAGATTGCAATTGGTTCTCTTGAGTTATTTGAGTAGATGTATCTTATGTACCCCGTTCTTATTTGCTACCTTTGATCAATCTAGTTCTTGAGAGTGTGTGTGGGGTGATGGGTGCATTAGTTGGAGTAATCGGGGGTGGCTAGTGCTATGAAAGTGACAGAAGTTCAGCGATCCACTTAGGTTTTGTTAAACCTTTCTTAGTTACCTCACTAGGGATAAAAAGGAGTACCTTGTTACCGGGGATTTGAAGTGACACTAATCAATCTCCATGACTAGATCTAGCAAGTTCTTACTTCAACTTCATGTCACATTGCTTAAAGCTATACTCTGGTTTTTCCTTAATTATCGAGGTGTTATGATTTATTTCGCATCTTGGTGGAGTATAAGAGGGATCAATATGACCGTAGAGATCTCTATGCTAGGACGTGGTGCCCATATGAAAGTACTCAATGTTAAACATGTTATTGTAATCTCACATGTAATTCTTTATGTCCACCGTCTACCACTTTATTTGAGAGAATGCAAGTGTGAAACCATGAACCCCGGTCCTATTTTAATTATAAGAAAACACTCTAGTTACTTTGCTGCAATTTACTTTACTTGCACTTTACTTTACTTGCATCTCCAATTTGAATTTACATTATCTCCATCACCACTTGCATCACAAAAATACAAAAACAATCCATTGCATATTTATTTTCTCATTTGCATTTAGTTGTAGATTTAATTATTGCACGTTTACTTTCAGTTTTGCATTGCAATTTAGAAGTCTCACACCTTATGCTTGACAACCACTTGGTGAGGTTGAGGGCACAAAATTCTCTACTTGTTTGCAGGATCCTGTAGGAAGCTTCGAAGACAACTGCTGAAATACTGGCTCCCCAAGAGTTCGATATAAACCCTCGAGTCACCCTCGTGGGGAAGAAGGCTTGCCACTAGCTACACACTCTGCACTTGGAGTCTCAACCTAGCCATCAGCGTTGTTATTGGACAACGTATAGATAAGAAATTGAATGTTATTCATTATGCTAGTAAGACTCTTTATTCTACTCAACATAATTATGCTACCACTGAAAAGGAGTTCCTAGCTGTAGTTTTTGCTTGTGATAAATTTAGACCCTATATTATTGATTCGAAAGTCACTATTCATATTGATCATGCTGCTATTAGATACCTTATGGAAAAGAAAGATGCTAATCCTAGGCTCATTAGATGGGTGCTGCTTTTACAAGAGTTTGATTTGCATATTTTAGATAGGAAGGGTGCTGAAATCCTGTTGGTGATAATTTGTCTAGATTGTAAAACATTGCTTATGACCCTATTCCTGTTAATGATAGTTTTACAAATGAACATCTTGCTGCAATAAAAGTAAGCTCACGAGATAGTCCTTGGTATGCAGATTATGCTAACTTTATTGTTTCCAAGTACTTGCCTCCAACCTTTACAGCTCGGCAAAGAAGGAAATTATTTAATGACTTGAGGCATTATTTTTGGGATGACCCACACTTATATAAAGAAGGAGTAGATGGTATTATGCGAAGATGTGTTCCAGAATAGGAACAACGAGAGATATTGAGAAAATGCCATGGTAGTGCTTATGGAGGACATCATGCTAGAGATAGAAACACACAAAAGGTTCTACACTCAGGTTTTTATTGGACTACTATCTTTAAAGATGCACGAAAGTCTATTTTATCTTTTGATGAATGTCAAAGAGTTGTTAATATTTCTAGACGTAATGAAATACCTATGAGTTATTCTCTTGTTATTGAACCATTTGATTGTTAAGGTTTTGACTTTATTGGTCCGTTTCCTCCTTCTAATGGTTATACTCATACACTTGTTATTGTTGATTATGTTACTAAATGGGTAGAAGCTATACCTACAAAGATTGTTGATGGTGAAACCTCATTAAAAATGCTTAAAGATGTTATTTTTCCTAGGTTTGGTGTGCCTAGATATCTTATGACTGATGTAGGTTCTCACTTTATTCATGGTGGTTTTAGAAAAACCCTTGCTAAATATGATGTTAATCATAGAATTGCTTCAGCTTATCATCCCAAACTAGTGGGCAAGTAGAATTATCAAATAGAGAAATTAAATCTTTCTTGCAAAAGATTGTTAATAAATCTAGGAAAAATTGGGCTAGTAAGTTGAATGATGCTTTATGGGCCTATGGAACTACTTATAAAAATCCTATGGGTATGTCTCCTTATAAAATGGTTTATGGAAAAGCTTGTCACTTGCCTTTAGAATTAGAACACAAAGCTTATTGGGAGTGAATGAACTTAATAAAGATTTTAAACTTCCCGATAAGAAAAGGATGCTTAAGTTATTTAGATGAATGGAGAAGTGAAGCCCATGAAAATGCTAGACTCTTTAAAGAGAAAGTTAAAAATGGCATGATAGGAGAATTCTTAAGAGAGAGTTTCATGTTGGTGAGAAAGTTCTATTGTACAGGTCTCGTCTCAGATTTTTTGCAGGAAAATTACTCTCGAGATGGGAAGGACCTTTTGTTATTGAAGAAGTGTATCGTTCGGGTGCGATCAAAATTGTTTCCCTTAAAGATAACACTACACAAGTGGTGAATGGGAAAATACTCAAACATTATATTTCCGGAGATTCTTATGATGAAGATGTTGATACTATTCAAGTGGTGACTCCGGAGGAGATCATTAAAGAGAAGATTCTAGAAACTGCAGAGTCTGTTTTTGAATAGGCAAGAATTTTGGTAAGAAAAAGTTCGCGTTTTACCGTCCAATTTATATTTTTGATGTTTATGGAAAATCTGAAAAATAATGAGCCGAAAAAGGGTAGGAGGCGGTTCCTGAGGGCACCACACCACCTGGTGGCACGGACCCACCCCTGGCCGCGCCACCATATGGTGTGGGGACCTCGGAGCCCGTCTCCGACCCGTTTCCCCCCTACACTTTCCTTTTGTTACGTAGATTTTTGCTATATAACCCCCCCGGACCCCCCGAGGTCCGTATATCGTTTTCTCGTCGTGTTTTTTGTTTCGATCTGATTCTATCAGGACCTGTTTTCAGTTTTGGAAGCACCACGGTCTCCTACAACAACAACAAGGGGAAGGGACCTAAGGAAGATGATATCCAAGACCCCGAGCTGGCGGAGGAGACCGGGAGTGGAGCTGAAGGAGATGTAGAAGAAGACTCGCGCGTATACCCACGAGCCACCATTGCAAGCATTGGAGTGGTAGCAACCCCCTCCAAATTCAAGCAAGGGGCGCGGATGAGCACTGGAGGGAAGGTCCCACATCAGTTTTTAGCTCCAAGATCACCATCCTCAGACATCAATAACCCCTTCCATACTCTAATCTATAAGCATCAATTTCAGAGGGTACCTGAGGCAGAGTTTCCCTCTAGTTGGAATTTGGATCGTACTAACAATGGAGGGGGAGGAAGCTCTTAGTTTAAAGAAGAGTGGGGAGTAATTCCAAGAGTTGGGAATCACACCCGGATAGGTTCATGAACCGTATTGAGCACAATACGGAGTTGATTCATATTCTCACCTACAAGATTGATGAATTAAAGGAGTTGATTGAGAAGCTTATTAAGAATTCACCACCACACTGAAGGAGTAATTCATTCCTGGTATTGGCATCCCCTTGTCTTGTTCTAATCTTGGGGGAGTGTCGCGGTATCACACCTTTATCTTTCACCTTTTTAGTAGACTCATATCGTGAGTAGAGAAGTTATCATATAGGATGGTTTACAGTATGGAAGTATCTCTCCATTTGTTGGTTATCGATGTATCCCTTGGTGTGAGTTTCCTTTATGAAATATTAATGAGAAGTTTTATCATTTACTTTCTCCACACCTTATTTTAGTTTGCAATTTTTGTTATATGTTGATATTGTTGTTAGTATTGGTATAAATATGGGAGCATCAAGTTAATCGGTTTGGTTTTGGCAAACTTAGCATTGGTTAGTAGCAACAATACTTTGAGGCTTAAGTAGAATAGAGGGATATGCATTTAGATATATTATTCCATGATCTTTCTTTCTTGTTGGCTCATAAGCTTAGTATTCTCAAGTTAAGATCGTTTGTACTTCCAAGGAAGATTGCATGATTGTTTATATCACATGTATATTTGCTTGTTTTCCCTCAACTCTTATGCTTGCTACCCAGCCTTGCTAGCTAAAAACCTGTACTGAGAGGGAATGCGTCTCGTGCATCCAAACCTTGAGCCAAAAACCATGCCACTTGTGTCCACCATACCTACCTATATGTGGTATTTAACCGCCACTGAAAGTAAATTTCTCATGTGCTACCTTTAAAACCTTCAAAATTATACCTGTTTTAGCTCATGAGGATGTACGTAGATGGTCTTTACTTTACTCGTTGATTGTAATTTACACACCTGGACTAGTGGCACATCCGCTTATCCAACTGCTAGAAGAGCTGGCAACGGGGTTCCCAGCCCCAAACTTAATTACTATAAATTCTTTTCACTCTTTATTCCCCTGATTTATCAGTCAAAGCATAATTGTGTAAACAAAAGAGAAGAGGGATGATCTACCCCAGTAGCGTCCTTCAATGGGAGCCACTCTTGTAAGGTCTAGTTGGCTTGTGACTTAATGTATTGTTTGCTCGCTAATTCGTTGACATAGACATACACCTCTCTCAAAATTGTTTTGGTCACCTCTGTTTATGAAATAAAAAGCTCTAGCACATGAGTTAATCCTTGCTTCCCTCTCCGAAGGGCCTATGTTTTACTTTTATGTTGAGCCGGCTATGTCTTAAGCAAGCATTTGAGTTGTTGTGATCCAACCATTTATATGTTGATTTGTTCAATCATGCCCTTTATCCTTCCTTGTTTAGTACAATGTTTTTATCTGAATGAATATCACTTTAAAAGTTATCAATGACTGAAAAGAGTCTGTTATGATTGAGCATGTTAAACTCTACAATATAATCTCTAATATAAAGACTCTAATCGAAAGATAAGTACAATCTGTTAATTGTTCTCTGAGCAAGAGCAAAGTTTGCCATCAACAATTATGATTTCCCTTTTGTACCTTTATTGTGACTCCCTCTACTAGTTTCAAGTTAATTAATATGAGAGGAAGTCGTTGTGTAGAATGACTTGTGTATTGATAAATGTGATGCTTCTTGTCCGTATTTTATTTATTGACACTTCACTCCATAAACCTGTGGGCATGTTTACTGAGTTCAGTTTCGCTTGGGGAT
Source organism: Alopecurus myosuroides (assembly GCA_028641055.1). Classification (NCBI taxonomy): domain Eukaryota; kingdom Viridiplantae; phylum Streptophyta; class Magnoliopsida; order Poales; family Poaceae; genus Alopecurus; species Alopecurus myosuroides. Next base: position 181,525,092 of record CM054062.1, read on the forward strand.
AAGCGAGGTCTAAGCTCGGGGGGAGTTGATACATCCATTTTGCATCACTATTTTATATTGTAATTTACAGTTATTCATCGATATATTTCATATTATGATGCACTACTTATGTTATTTTATCTTATTTTGCATGTTTGATAATTATTGGAGAATAATCATGGGGACCAGAAATCAGCTGGAAAAAGCACCATCAAGATACCCTATTTTTGAAGACCAGTAGAAGATGGGGGACATCGGAGAAGTCTTAGAACACCAGATGAGGGAGCCAGCCACGAGGGGAGCCAGAGGGGGGCCACCAGGGGCCCACACCAACTAGTGGCGTCCCCCTTGGTCGTGCCGCCACGTGGTGTGGCCACCCTGGCCCACCACTAACAGCCCCCTCTCGCGTACTTCATCCCCAGGCAACCCTAAAACCAGGGGAACAATCGAGGAAATATTCCGCCGCCTCCTCGGGGAGGAAAACAACAGAGAGAGAAAAGCTCTCCGGCAGGGAGAAATCTGCCGGGGAAATTCCTCCCCGGAGAGAGGAAATCATCGTCGTCATTGCTCCGGGCATCATCAAGATCATCATCGTCATCATCATCACCACTAGCACGATCAAACTCACCATCCACCTCTGTTCAACTGTAACAATTAGGGTTCTATATCGTTGTTTTTCACTAGATCTCTCTCCCAATGTGGATTACTTGTTAGTAGTTGATGCTTAGGAGGTGTTTGCACTTTATGACCAGATTGTTATTCATCATTATATCACCTCTGATCAGGATCCATATGATGTCTTGTGAGTAGTTTGTTTAGTTCTTGAGGACATGGGAGAAGTTAAGATGTTAGTAGTGGAATTATGTTGAAGTAATATCTAATGGTTTGATATTTAAGTTGTGGTTGTATTCTTCCAGTGGTGTCATGTGAACGTCGACTACATGCCACTTCACCTTTATGGGCCTAGAGGGATGCATTGTGGGTTTGGCTACTAATTGTGGGGTTGCCGGAGTGACAGAAACCTAAACCCCGGTTAGGAAACCGATGCGCAAGGGAGTGTAGGATCCTAGAGTTTAAGGTTGTGGTTAGATTTATCTTAATTACTGATGGTGCAGATCTTGAACTCGTTGGGATACCCCAAGAGGAGGGTGTGATGAGCACAACGGTAGGAGTTTTCCCCTTAGTTAAGAACCAAGGTTATTAATCTAGTAGGAGAAAGAGACCTTCGGAAGGTTGATGCCACTGACGGTGGTGATGGCTCACTGGTGTCAGCAACAACGTGGAACCTGCACACAACACAAACAAAATACTTTGTCCCAACGGTACAATGAGGTTGTCAATCTCACCGGTCTTGCTGAAAACAAAGATTAGACGTATAGTGTGGAAAATGGTGTATGCTTGCAGTAAGTAAAGAAAGCAGGAAATTGTGATGGCTTGTCTAACAGTGTAAGAAAATGGACCGTGGTTCATAGGTTAACTAGTGGCGTCTCTCCATAAAAGATAGCCTGCTGGGTGAACAAATTACAGTTGGGCAATTGACAAATAAAGGTTCTACCATAGTGCACATTCATGACATGATGACTACTATGAAATTTAGTGCAGGCATTACAAGAATATACATAGAACGTAATCCAACTGCATCTATGACTAATAGTCCACCCTCAGGTTATCATATGAACCCCCTTAGGTATTAAGTTGCAAGCAATAGATAACTGCATTAAACAAAGTGTGTAATGTAAGCAATGATTGTACACGCGGGCACTCTCACCGCTGTTTTCTCCCTAGTGGCAACATCACATCCTCCCCCTTCACGTTTCTGTCACTCGAGTAAGGCGAAAAGGAGGCATGAACCCACTATCGAGAATAAATACTCCCTCTTGGAGTCACTAGCAACTACTTGGACAGAGCAACCACTAGCAACGGAAAGCATGCAAGATCACAAATAACATATGCAAATAAAGACTTGTCGCACCCGGACTTCTAGAGGATACTCGCAGTTCCGTTGAACAGTAGTGGATTGGATTACGGGGCTTACCGGCACCCGCATCTCTTACGAGTAGGCCAACACACGTATGTGTGACAACCAACCCCTATCTGTTCATCGTCTACGTAAACCATCTCATAGAAATCAGGATACTACCATTGACGTACTTCATACCATACACACATGGTACGTCAACGGCGTTAAACGAAATGATAGCACAACATATCTCTAAGACACAAAAGATGGGAATAAGTGGCAAATAGCTCTCACTAGAGCAGAGATAGCAAATACAATCATCCAGAGGACACATGTCCCAACATAACATCATTACATCACAGCGGAAGCATCCAAAATGTCTGAGTACAGACAAGATCCAAATAGGCTTAAGAAGCCGGAAACGAAAAGACGAGGCCCATCCACGAAGTCTCGGATCCTGCCCGGGTCCGCTATCTACTCGTCAGCAGCCTCGTCGAACTCCACGTAGTAGCCACCATGGGGATCCTCGGAATCGTAGTCTGCGGAAACCACAGCCCCAAAGGGGTCAGTACATAAACGTACTGGCAAGCAAGACTCACATTTCACCAAAGTGTAACCCATCAACACCAAGCACAGATGCTTTGGGTTCAACGGAAGAAAGGGTGATATAAAATATGCGGCAGCGAGCTGCACTAACCAACTACAGAAACATACTATAACTTCTGGCTAACAGAAAAGGAGATAAGATAGTGTATCGTAACCAACTACAACTAACCACCAAACAAACCCATCCTGGATCTCGCCCCTTATCCAAAGAAGCAATCCGAGGATAACTCACACAGTTGGATTAATGATGGTTCAGGTTATTGTGTCAATAAACCTATTACTAGTCAAGTTATTATAGTTAGATGTAAGTTGTCTGAGTACTTGTTAGCCAGTACTTTCTCCAAGTCGTCACATAACCGCGGACAACACGGCTTCTCGAGAAGATTCATCCCTGCAGGGTGTGCTCCAGTACCCGTACACACTCGAGCCACCAACTAAAACTCAGGTGGACTCAACACGACTCGAACCATCTCTACAACCTGTCCTAGGAGCCACGGAGCTATAAGGTCCCGGCCAGTCCGACCTAACCTAAGCGCAAGGGTGAAAACCACACCCCCCGGCACCACAGGCCTCGCCCTATATGCATCATCATAAACATCACCAACAGTAACCATGGGAGCGACCCATTCATGCTTATGCGCAAATGGAACACCCGAACTAAGTGTGGCTCTTCGGACAAACTGCGGATCAGGTCAAAGTCGAGGGGGGTTCCATACTACCACCCGGATGCGGTGAGCACGCTCATCATGGATCAGTAGACAAGACCCTTCTCCTAATTAGGGTCGACACTAGCAGGCCTCAAAATCACGCCGGGCCTCCTGCCGGTGCCTTATCATCAAATTATTATTACCCATAACATTAACAGATTGATTGATTAACATCGAGCCCCAGAACATAATAAAATATGATAACAGAAAGTAATGGACAACAGACTCGAGCAGAAACAACCCTAGGCATGCTAGTAAGACACGGGCACAAGCAACGGGGTTATAGGTGTGGAGGTGAGGCTATATCAGGTTTAAGGATAACATGTGATAGGTTCGAACACAAGCAACGATTCATAGGGCTAGCAGAATAGACAACGGAAAGTATCGGTATCCAATGTTGAAAGGAACACGATGGTTCATGTGAGTGAATACTTGCCTGCAAACTCAGTAGCCTGGTACTGAGCTAAATCCTCAGAAGGGGTGTCGTAAGATCGTCTGTCTCAACGTCGTCGTCTATTCGAGAAGAAGCAAACAAACAACGCAGATAGACAAACAATCAATAACATGGCATAATGCACAATCATGGGATGATGCATGTCAATTTAATTGATGCACCAAAATAAACTAGTTGACAAGATCACATGTTTAAATGGACCCCACAGGCAATTTGGATTGCATATGGAAAGCCCATGAATTAAGGTTGAAATAATTGTTTTACAACTAATCAACAGGTGAAAGTGGATTAGTATGATGCATGGATGAGGAAAACATAAAAATAACAACAATAGAAACAATTAGAAATAAGGTTTACCAAGTTTGAAATTTTATTTCTTAAGTTATAGAATTTTGGTTCCTTAAAGGTGTTACACAAGCATTTGTTGTTTTCACCAAATTTAATTGTTCAAAACAGATAAAAAAGGTCATATTTGGAAAGAACACAAAATTTTAGATGGAAAACATATTTCATTTGTTGAATTTGGATTTAAAATGAGCAAGTTATTAATTTGGCAATTTTAATTGCATTAAATAAGAAACAGTTGTTTTCAGCAATTTAAATTATTCAAAATAGAAAACAAAGTTGATATTTGCAAAGTTCATGAAATATGGGATGGAAAACATATTTTACAAGTTGGAATTGGATTTGAATTGCCCAAGTTATGAATTTTTGCAATTTAAAAGGTTTAATTAAAGCATTGAATTATTGCACCACTTTTAATTAGGAAAACATTAAACAAATTGCATTGAAAAGGTTCAAAACATGTAGCAAATGTTTCACTGAACATTTTGAGCTATTAAACATAATTTTTGGGTTATTAATGAATTTATTATGCAATTTTCCATAAACATTCTTATTCTGCCCTTTTTAGTAAACAGAGGGAAACATGCTCAAAATTAATTCAATTGTGACCAAATAAAATACCAATGTGTAGAGTTTGTTAAGACAAATTTTTAGAGCCCAAGTTTGCTTAAATTGGATGAGCAGAACTAAAGTTATGAAATTCCAAAGTTTCCACTTTTTATTGCATTTTCAGTAATTAATTATTTAGTGCAAAAATTGTTACAGCAACATATTGCAAACTTGACATTAACAGAAAGGGCCCAAGATTATGAATCCACAGGATTTTGAATCATTCAAATTGGAGTAATATTTAATTTGATATTGATTTTAGAGTTAATGCCTCAGATCTCTGTTTCTGAAATTCGGGCAGAAAAAGAAAAAAAACAGAAATATAAGGTGGGGCTTTGGGGGATCGAACCCAGGACCTGGGCTTGCGCGCAAGGGGCTGTGCCAGTTGGGCTGCTGCTGTGGTGTTGAAAGGGGACAGCTAGCAGGGTAGTTAAGGTTCAGAATCTGCATCTGAACAATTCGGAAAATAAACAGAAAAAGGTGGGGGTTGGGGATTCGACCCTGCGAGCTCTCGCTTGCGCGCACGGGTGTGCTGCCAGTGCGTCTCTGTCCGGTTCGTGATAGATAAGGGGCAGGTGGGGGGGATATGCTTCCGTTAGGACGTGGCTAACTGAAATTTGATGCAGATTCAGAAACTGTACCAGCGACGGAGGGGATCGTCCGCCGGCGGCGAGCCGCGCTCGCTGCTGCTGTGCGGCGCGAGTGGGCGTGCGTGCGGGTGCTCGGTGGGCCGGTGTGCGTGGGCCACGAGGGGCAGAGAGGAGAAGGGAGAGGGAATCACGGGAGGTGGCGATGGAGGAGGTTGACGTACAGAGGAGCAGCTCGGTGCAGGGAGGAGGCGACGGTGGCGGAAACGGTGGATGGCGGCGGCGACTCGATGAACCCCAGGGGAAATGGAGGACACGGCGAGGTAGAGGGGAGTGGGGCGGTTCCGTTCCCGGCCTTAACACGGCCGGGAGGGCACCGTGGCGCCGGCGACGAGCCGGAGAGGGAGGCGGCGGTGGTGGCCTTTGGGGAGGATACAGAGAGGGAGCAGGGTGCAGCGAGAGAGAGGAAGAGATGGCGGCGCTCGAGGGAGAAGGTGGAGGTGGAGGATTAGGGCTAGGAGGAGCTCGAGGGCAGGCTAAAAGGGAGGAGGGGAGCTCGGATCGGCCGTTGCCCTCTGCAACTGTCAACGTGGTCGATGGGGATGAACTCCGTACAGGAGGTAGAAGACAACCGAGGGGGTACCAGGCCTTTGGGCAGTTGGGCTGGCCCAAAGGGCTGGCTGCCCTTTCCCCCCTCTCTCTTGCTTTTAATCTTTTTCTTCCTTTTTTTTTTGCAGATTTGGAAAAGGAGAAAGAAGAGAGGTTTTGGTGGTTGGTAAATTTTTTTTTTGGGATAATTTGGATTGATGAAATATTGTGATAGCAACAAATACACACTTTGGTTTTCCAAAATTATTTTAAATATGTTGCTTGTTTGAAAATTAAATGAATTGAGCAATTTTTTTGTATCAAAAGAAATAAATGAACCTTAAGCCAATTTTAAGTTTTTTATTACAATTTTGGTGGAACAATTTATTTGTTTGTTTTGTAGTTTTTTATTTGAAACATGTAACATAACAAGTATGAACAAAATTTGAATCTTTTGTTTGGAATTCAAATAGAAAACAGATGGAAACAAATGAAATCAAAACAAATGCAAGCAAAAAGCAATGACTATGATGACATGATGCAAAGCAATAATAAAACAAGAAACAAATATCTAGGGGGAGATTTTCATACTTGGGATGTTACAAGACTATAATAAACTTGGCATCAGTTCAATATTCATCGGATCCCAGCAAACACAACACATAGAGTTACATAAGATCAATCTCGATCATGTTAGGCATCTCACGAGATCTAAACATGGAGGGATATGAGGAGGAGACAACCATATAGCTACTACTATGGACCCGTAGTACAAGGATTAACTACGCACACATCACTCCGGAGGCAGGCATGGTGATGTAGAGGCCTCCGGTGATGATTTCCTCTTCGGCAGGGTGCCGGATACAGCTTCAGAAGCCCCCTGATCTAGGGTTCACGGTGATGGCGGCTGTGGAACTTTTCGGGCATATTTGATCAGGTGTCAAGGGTTTTCCATCCGGGGGGAATAAATAGGCGAAAGGGCAGAGGCGGTGGAGCCCTGGGGGCCCACACCACCCCCTGGCGCGACCAAGGGGGGCGCCACCCCATGGAGTGAGCCCCCTGATTCCCCTCTTTGGTCTTCTGGATGCTTCCGGGGAAATAGGCACTTAGGGCTTTGTGGGGGTCCAATTCCGAGAATATTTCCAGAACAACTTTTCTGAAATAAAAAACAGCAGAAAACAGGGAACTGGCACTTGGCATCTTGTTAATAGGTTAGTCCCAGAAAACGTGTAAAAATGACATAAATAAGGGAGAAAACAAGTAGCAATTGACATAATATCATCATGGAGCAATAGAAATTATAGATACGTTGGAGACGTATCAAGCATCCCCAAGCTTAGTTCCTACTCATCCTCGAGTAGGTAAACGATAAAACAATAATTTCTGAGGTGACATGCTACTTACATAATCTTGATCATAAAAATGTAAAGGCATATGCAAGCTGAGATCATAGAACTTCAAACACAAACATGATAAATAGAACTTTAATAATAAAGGAAATCAATCATGAAGAGTATCTCAAATAAAGGATCATGAGAAATAATGCAAACGAAGATAAACGTCTGTTTCGAGTATAGAGAAATCACGACAAAGTGATATTTCGCTAGTCCTTAAGAGTGGGGCAAAACATAAATATCACATCATGAAGTAATTATTGATGTTTATGGGACAATGCACATAGAACTAAGAATGGCAAAAATGCGCTCTCAACTGTGCATAAAGTTAGAAGATGGAGAATCAACATAAAAGTAAAAGAAAGACCCTTCGCGGAGGGAAGGGATCACTCATGTGCTAGAGCTTTTTATTTTATTAAACATAGGTATTAAAAGTTTGACACTCCTCCCATCCATCTTTCACAAACCATGGCTAACCGAATCGTTGGGTGCCTGCCAACAATCACATACCTTGGAGGAGTGTCTATATTTTGGGAGATCTATGCTAATGTCAACGAATGGTAAACAGAAAATACAGTACGTCACAAGCCAACTGGATTCACAAGAGCGGCTCCCATGTGAAGGTCATCCCTCTTTCTCTTTTGTTTACACAATTATGTTTTGACCGATAAATTAGGGGCAAAAATAGTGAAGAGATTTTGTGTGTATTAATTTGGGGCTGGGCACCCCGCTGCCGGCTCTTCTAACATTTGGATAAGCAGATGAAGCCACTAGTCCAGGGTGTGAAACCCAATCAACAAGTTAGATAAAGATTCTCTATTGACGTCCTCATGAGCAAAAACATGAACATAAAGCAGGAGTAATTTTGAAGGTTTTAAAGGTAATACATGAGCAATTTACTTGGAGTGGCAGTTAAATACCACATGTAGGTAGGTATGGTGGACACAATGGAAATTTTTTTGTTTAAGGGAGTTTGATGCACGATTAGAGCTCATATTCAGTACATGTGGAGGCTAGCAAAAGACTGGGAGCGACAAATCAAGAGAGCATAAGAGCCATAATCATGCATAGCGACATAAACATCATTAATTAAAGCATAAGTGGTATCATAGATCAAAAACTAAGTGGTCATGGAGGCTATTCTTGACTGGTTTGTAGTCATAAACATGGTGTGAGCATGCGCCAAGTCAACCAAATAAAACATTCGAAAGAGAATACCAAAAATTTATGCTTCCTTATGACAAGAACAACTCATGAATCTTTCAATGGCATATTAAATACTCTCAGATATTTGAGGCTATTCATGCTACTCAACATCACAAGGCTTTAGAACTAAAATAACATTTAGCATGGCATGAAAAAGTTCTAGCAACAGTCTATACGAGCTTCTACTTGCACTGTTATAAATTCTACTTTAAGCAACAGTTTCTTCTCCCAACAAGAACCACACAAGATATGTTTAAAAAAATACTCTTTATGATACAGCAAGCAAACATGAGAGTACTCACATAATACTACTAAAACTAACATCTCTAATAAGAGATGCATGCAAAACAGGAGCTAAATAAACGCAGCAGCCAGACAAAGATTAAGAATACAAAGTATTCCCATGAAAAAGCGGAGCGTGTCACTATCCAATAAAAGAATGCTGGGGTCCAACCAAGCTTATTGCAAAAGTAAAAACAAACTGAAAGCAAAAACAAAAACAAAATGAAAGCAAAAATAAAAGACGCTCCAAGTAAAGCACATAAGATGTGACCGAATAAAAATATAGTTTCATTAGAAGTGACCTGATAATTTGTTGATGAAGAAGGGGATGCCTTGGGCATCCCCAAGCTTAGACGCTTGAGTATTCTTGGAATTTGCTAGGATGTACCACCGGGGCATCCCCAAGCTTAGTCTCTTCACTCTTCTTGATCACATCATATCATCCTCTTCTCTTGACCCTTGAAAACTTTCTTCACACCAAACTTCTCACAATCTTCATTAGCAATGTTAGTGCAATCGAAATAATAAATTCACATGGCTCAGTTTCAACACAAGTATAACAATCAAAAACACATTAGATACTTTCACAACTTCTTTTAAAACTCTTTTTCTCAAAAGAACACCAAAAGAAAGCGATTAAGATGCAAATGCAATTATTGGTAGAAATCTGCCAAAACAGGACAACAGGTAAAGATGATTTTTTTAGAAAAGCTTCTGTTACTCAAATAAAAAAGTGGTCAACTAAGAAAAGTTGTGTATACAGCCCAGTATTACGCACAAAAAAACTCAGGTCATTTTGAATTTTCTGTGATTTTATACGGAATAAACAGTGGACAGAAGAAATCTGTTTCCTGCGCAGAAATCCGAAATATAGCCTCAACTTTCCACTAGAGGCTTTACTTGGCTCAACAAAAACTCAAAAGAAAAGGTACATCAGGGTTTATGAGGAAATAGACAACACCCAGGTGCAAAGCACACAAAATAAAACAAAGGAAAACGGGTTGAAAATGGAGAAATAAAACGGGTTGTCTCCCGGTAGCGCTTTTCTTTAACGCCTTTCAGCTAGGCATAGAAAAGTGGAATCTCGTGGATGCTCACATAAGAAGTATGAATTGAAGTAAAAGAGAAAATCATGAAGAAAATATAAAACAAATTTAAGTCTAACCCACTTCCCATGCATAGGAAGCTTGTAAAGAAATAAATTAAAAAAGCTCAAACTAGAAATCATGGGAAGGTAGAACAAGAGCAACTTGAAAACTTTCAACAAAAAGAGAAGTGTTCTAGTAACATGAAAATTCCTACAACCATATTTTCCTCTCTCATAATAATTTTCAGTAGCACCATGAAAAAACTCAACAACATAACTATCACATAAAGCATGTTTGTCATGGTCTAAAATAACACAATTCATATCAAGCTCCAAAACAGTGGGATCAAAATTTAAAATCAGCTCCTCTTTTCCCCCACTTTTAGCAATATCAAAACGAGATGATTGATCACTCATAAAAGGTATAGGACACATTATAGAAATCCTATTTTCAGTAGCATTATAATTTATAACATCAAGTAACATAGGACCATCATCAAAAGCATTATCATAAGATTTATCCAAGTAGCATGGATTATCACACATAATAGTAGCAATATCATTCTCACAAGTTTCATTCATAGTAGTATCAAGGTCACAAGTATAGAAAGTACCAATTTCATCAAATAATGTATGAGTTAAAGAGTTACTATTTTTGGGAGGTTGACATGGGTAGCTCCATTCTTCCTCCTCTTGATCATCACTCTCCTCCTCTTTTTCATCCAATGAGCTTCCAGATTCAGCAATTTCTTCTTCCATAGGCTCCTGGAAGGCATTAGTTACTTCCTTAGGTTGTGAGAATTTATTAAGATATTCCATTATGTAGAAATTCCAATCCTTGTAATTATCAAAGCAATATTCAAGTATAGCATAAATCTCATATTTATAAGGTGCATCATTAATACTTTCAAGCAAATAGGCAGTTTCGAATGCACCCTTCCAAGAAATAAATTCTTCAATTTGTTCCACGTCATATAATTCATAATTTCCTTTAACATAAGAATATATGGTAACATTATCAGTATACTCACATTGAAAAGGGAGGTTTTTATACCTCCTACAACAGCAAGATTTATCAAAGCAATAAGTAACATTATAGGTGGAGCACAACTTTTGGCATAGTCATGTAATTTATTAATTTTCTCCCATAAGTGTATCCCTTCTGTGACAAGCGGTGTTACTTATAATGTTTTTGTTGTTCATACGTGAACCCACCTTTCCTAAAAGATCTAGTTTCAAAGACATCAAACATTGATAGCAAGCATGATAAAGCAAAAATAGCAAGAGAATGCTTCACTTGAAAATACTTGAGTTGCTTTCTATGCTATAAAGTAAACTATTTTTTTGTGTTTTTGAAAAAGAGAAGCAAAACAAGACAAAAATAAAAAAAGACAACAAACAAAATAAAGAGGTTGAGAGTGAGAGACTCCCCTTGCCAGAAGACTTCCTTCTCCCCGGCAACGGCGCCAGAAAAATTCCTTGATGGTGCAGATCTTGCACTCGTTGGGATACCCCAAGAGGAGGGTGTGATGAGCACAGCGGTAGGAGTTTTCCCCTTAGTTAAGAACCAAAGTTATCAATCCAGTAGGAGAAATAGGACCTTCAGAAGGTTGATTCCACTAACGGTGGTGATGGATCACCGATGTCAGCAACAACGTGGAACCTGCACACAACACAACCAAAATACCTTGTCCCAACGGTACAGTGATGTTGTCAATCTCACCGGTTTTGCTGAAAACAAATATTCGACGTATAGTGTGGAAAATGGTGTATGCTTGCAGTAAGTAAAGAAAGCAGGAAATTGTGGTGGCTTGTTTAACAGTGTAAGAAAATGGACCGGGGTTTATAGGTTCACTAGTGGTGCCTCTCCATAAAAGATAGCATGTTGGGTGAACAAATTACAGCTGGGCAATTGAAAAATAAAGGTTGCACCGTAGTGCACATTCATGACATGATGAATACTATGATATTTAGTGCGGACATTACAACAATATACATAGACCGTAATCCAACTGCATCTATGACTAATAATCCACCCTCAGGTTATCATCCGACCCCCCTTAGGTATTAAGTTGCAAGCAACAGATAACTGCTTTAAACAAAGTGTGAAATGTAAGAAATGATTGTACACGCGGGCACTCTCACCGTTGTTTCTCCCTAGTGGAAACAACACATACTCCCCTTCACGTTTATGTCACTCGAGCAAGGCGAAAAGGAGGCATGAACCCACTATCGAGCATAAATACTCCCTCTTGGAGTCAGTAGCAACTACTTGGCCAGAGCAACCACTAGCAACGGAAAGCATGCAAGATCACAAATAACATATGCAAATAAAGACTATAATCAACTTGGCATAAGTTCAATATTCATCGGATCCTAGCAAACACAACACTTAGAGTTACATAAGATCAATCTCGATCATGTTAGGCAGCTCACGAGATCTAAACATGGAGGCATATGAGGAGGAGACAACCATCTATCTACTGCTATGGACCCGTAGTCCAAGTATGAACTACTCACGCATCACTCCGGAGGCAGGCATGGTTATGTAGAGGCCTTCGGTGATGATTTCCTCTCCGTCAGGGTGCCGAAGGCACCTTCAAAACCCCCCTGATCTAGGGTTGACGGTGACGGCGGCTGCGGAACTTTTCGGGGATATTTGATGAAGTGTCTAGGTTTTTCCATCCGGGGGGGGGGGGAATAAATAGCCGGAAGGGCAGAGGCGGTGGAGCCCTAGGGGCCCCACACCACCCCCTGGCGCGGCCAAGGGGGGCGTGCCAACCCATGGTGTGGGCCCCCTGATGCCCCTCTTCATCTCCTCTTCGGTCTTCTGGATGCTTCCGGGAAAAATAGGCACTTCGGGCTTTGGGGCGTCCAATTTCGAGAATATTTCCAGAACAACTTTTCTGAAATAAAAAACAGGAGAAAACAAGGAACTGGCACTTGGCATCTTGTTAATAGGTTAGTCCCGGAAAACGTGTAAAATTGACATAAATAAGGGAGAAAACAAGTAGAAATTGGCATAATATCATCATGGAGCATAAGAAATTATAGATACGTTGGAGATGTATCAATTACTTTCTTATAATTGCGGATGCTTGCAAGAGGTATAATCACAAGTATGTATTAGTCCAATTTGGGTGGTGCATTAGCATAGGTTCACCCCACACAACACCTATAAAAACAATAAATATTACTCTATCGTATGAAGCAAAAGCACTTGACAAAGTTCCCATGTCTCGTCGAGAACGTTTATTCATCATAAGTAAAACAATCGTCTTGTCCTTTGCTGTAGAAAGGGTTGGGCCACTTGCTGCAATTGTTGTTACTGTCTTTTATTTACTCGCACTTTATTTATCTGCTATATCAAAAACCACCAAAAACCTGTCTGCTGGTGTTTACAGTGAATCCTCTATCCAAACTTCTTGTCAACACCTTCTGCTCCTCGTTGGGTTCGACACTCTTATTTATCGAAAGTACTACGATACACCCCTATACTTGTGGGTCGTCAGAGACCGAGGGGGCGCCCGAGGCATCCACACCATGTGGTGGTGCAACCTAGGGGGGGCGCCATGTGGTGTGGGCCCCTCGTGGCCCCTTTCCGTCTCGTCTTCTGACTCCGGGGGTCTTCGGGTAAAATAAGAACTTTGGGATCTTTTTCGGGCATTTTACTTAAAGTTCATTTGCTGCACAAAAATGAGACGCCCGGGTAATTCTGATAAAAACAACGTTAGTCCGCGTTAGTTACATTCAAAACTCACAGGGTCAGAGGAAAACAACAGCAAAAGTGTTCGGAAAATTAGATACGTTTTAGATGTATCACTGATACTGAATCTCAATATGCTTGGCCTTGCCATGAAGCACCGGATTATGAGAAATTTTATAGCACTTTCACTGTTGCATAAAAGAGGCATTGTCTTTATTTTAATTCCAAAATACAATATACATTGCCTCATCCATAATAATTGAGAGAAACAACTTGCGGCGGCAATATACTATGTTTCCGTGGAGGAGGTGGCGATTCAATTTTGTTTCTTGGAATACCAACACACAGGTGACCTACCAAGAAAATGGAAAGCACCCGAGGTTGATTTTATATACACCTTGTCACCTCCCCAATCCGCATCCGAATATTCCACAAGATCAATACTTGTATTTGACGGGTACCAAAGAGCATGCCTGGGAGTGTCAGCCAATGACCTAAGAATACTTTTGACCATAATCATATGGCTTTCCTTGGGGTTAGATTGGAATCTTGCACACAAACCGACACTAAACATAATATCCGGTCTAGATGCATAGAGATAAAGAAAAGAACCAACCATAGAACGATAGAGTTTTGGATCAAACAGTATACCTTCGTTATCTATTTTAACATTCACGTTTGTTGCCATTGTAAATCCTAATGGCGTAGCATTGATCATATTAAATTTCTTGAGCATGTCTTGAATATACTTGGCTTGGCAAATGAAGGTTCCCTCATAATATTTCCTGATCCCAAAACCGAGGAAAAACTTCAATACACCCATCATAGATATCTCAAACTCACTTGTCATTAGCTTAGAAAATTGTTCTACAAAAGCCACATTGGTAGATCCAAATATAATATCATCAACATATACTTGGCATACAAAGAAATGTCCATCTATAGTCTTTGTAAAAAGTGTGGGATCAATTACCCTAATTATGAAACCACGGTCTACTGAGAACTTCTTTAGATGATCATACCCAGCACGTGGGACTTACTTGAGGACATACAAAGCCTTATGGAGTAAGTAGACATGCTTAGGATACTTGGGATCTTTGAATCCCGGAGATTGTTTAACATATACCAACTCACTTAGGGGACCATTTATAAATGCACTTTTAACATCCATTTGATTCAAGATTAAGTTATGACTAGTGGAAAATGCAAGCAAAATACGAATGGATTAAAGTCTAGCCACGGGAGCAAAAGTTTCACCATAGTCAACTTCCTCGACTTGAGAGTAGTCATGAGCAACCAAACGAGCCTTTTTGCGAATCACTTTCCCATGAGTATATTGCTTGTTCTTGTACACCCTTTTTGTCCCAATGACATTATGATCCTTGGCTCTTTCCACCAGAGACCATACTTTGTTTCTTTCAAATTTGTGGAGCTCTTCATGCATAGCTTGAACCCAATCTTGATCTTCAAGATCATCATACACCTTGATAGGTTCAACATGAGATACATAGGAGTGGAGCCCACAAAACTTGAGTACTTTACCACGTGTGGATACACTTATTCCCAACCACCAATAACATTCTTTTGGCAATGTGAATTTTGATGCAATCTTATGGCTTGACGAGACATTATGCGAATGAGAGAGTCATCGGGATTCTCATTTGGAGGTACATACTCACCATTCCCTTCATCAAGGCCATGATCTACCCAGAGTGGAGTTCTTGGTGATGAGTCACCAATATCATGACCACCATTATTGTTGGGGGGTCTTTATCACTTCCTTGATGAGTGGTATCAATTTGAAGGTCTTGTTATTGTTCTTGGTCTACCGTTTGATCAATGGTTGATGTAGAGGGATCCACTTGCGTAGATCTTGTTCCATCCTCCTTCGCCACAAGGTGTCTCTCAATGGGTATAGGAGGAGTTATACCCTTGCTTCATATGGCTATGGAGGAAGGTTCATCACCTACATACACCATCACAATAAATTTTCTCCACTTGGGATCCATTATTCTCATGAAACTCCTAGATTCTTCAACACAACAAGTGGCTATGTTGAAGACTCTATAAGCATGAGAGTTCGTGGCATAACCAACAAATATGCCTTCAAAAGTTTTAGGATCAAATTTAGATAATCTAGTGCCTTTAATGTAGACTTGGCATTTGCACCCAAAAACTCGAAGGTACTTGAGATTCGGTTTGTTACCTGTTAAGAGTTCATATGGAGTCATGCTAACCATCGGACGGAGAAAGAGACACTTGGATAGATGGCAAGTAGTTTTGATGGCTTCGTCCCAAAAGTTATATGGGGATTTGAACTCGGCCATCATAGTTCTTGCCATATCAATGAGTGTACGGTTCTTTCTCTCCACCGCACCATTTTGTTGAGGGGTGTACGCAATGGAAAATTGATGTCTTATCACCTCATCACTCAAGAATTCATCCATGGTGTAGTTCTTGAACTCCGACCCATTATCACTCCTTATTGCCAAGATATTGGTATCATATTGACGTTGCACTTCTGTGGCCCAAATAATGAACTTTTGTTGGGTATCTGATACATCCGAAACATATCTCCTTTTCTGAACACTTTTCTTATTGTTTTTCTCTAAACTTGTGAGTTTTGGATACCACTAACACGGAATAACGTTGTTTTCAGCAGAATTACCTTGGTGTCTCGTTTTTGTGCAGAAAAATCAACTTTTGGGAAATTGCCCGAAAAAGAACCCATTGAGCTTATATCACCAGAAGACCCCGGGAGCCACAAGGACACCTGGAGGGGGGCAAGGAGTGGCCCAGACCACCCCTGGGCGCCCCCTAGGCCTCACCGCTGGTGGTGTGGGGGCTACATCCACCCCCTCGGGCTCCCCTTTCGACTACATATGCCATGTAAACCTAAAACGAGAGGGGGTTTTCCATATTCCACAGAAACACAACAGATGCCCGCCTCCACCTCGAAACTCAATTCGGGGATCAGAAGTTCTGTTCCGGCGCCCTGTCGGGACGAGGATTCGGAGGAGATCATCGCCATCGTCACCGCCACCTCTTCTCCATCAACCATCCATGATCCCCACGTCCATGTGTGAGTAAACACCACTGTAGGTTAAGAGGGATGGAAGGGATTGGATGAGATCGATCATGTAATAATGCCAGATTGTTAGGGCATAGTGCCTAGTATCCATTGTTAGTGTTTTCTACCGTTGTTGCAACTTTTTATGCTTAATGCTTGTCACTAGGGCCCGAGTGCCATGATATCAGATCTGAATATGTTATTATTTCATGAGTATAATTATGTTTCTTGATCATATCTGCAAGTTGTTTACACATGTTATTGTCCGGAACCCGAGGCCCCAAAATGACAGAAATTTGGACAACCGAAGGGGATGGTTTTGATGTGAGGATCACATGTGTTGATGGAGTGTTAATGCTTTGCTCCAGTGCTTTATTAAAAGGAGAACCTTAATTACCAGTAGTTTCCCTTGAGGCCCCGCTGCAACGGGCTGGTAGGACAAAAGATGTTGTGCAAGTTTCTCATTGCGAGCACATATGACTATATTGGAACACATGCCTATGGTTCTCCTAGAACTTGGATGCTTTATTATTATTATTATTATCTGCAATGCCCATGTTTAGATTATTACATGACCTATCTTATTCATGCAACGTCCGTTCATCCATACCCTCTATGCCTACGGTACTCCCATCCCGCTGTTTCCCGCGATTGCTACTGTTGTTACTATTTTATTCCCGCTGTTATTTTACTACTACTGGTGCTATAAAACTGTTACCACTAATAAATTGCTGCGAGCAAGTCTACTTTCAGGTGCAGCTGAATTGAAAACTCAGTTGTTAAGGCTTATAAATATTTTTTGTCTCCCCATGTGTCGAATCAATAAATTTGGGTTTTACTTCCCTCGAAGACTGTTGCAATCCCATATACTTGTGGGTCATCAGTATCACTCTTCTTCTTAATAGGGAATACCCATGTGTATCATGTATAGTCATCAACAATCACCAAGCAATTTTTATTCCCACCAAGACTATCATAAGTAGGAGGACTAAATAAATCCAAATGAATAAGCTCAAAGGGCCTCTTTGTTGAGATGATTGACTTCTTGGGGCGATTTTTCGCATGCATCTTTCCGATAATATAAGATCTATAAGGGCGATCTTTGAAAAAATTCACACTTGTTAGTCCTTCCTCATGCTCACCCTTCACAAGAGTTTGTAAATTTCTCATACCGACGTGGCCCAAGCGGCGATGCCAAAGCCACCCCACGTAGGGCTTAGCCATTAGACATGTGGCAATATGAGTAGTTTCTTTCAAGAAATCCACTACATACATACCGTTTTCAACAAATCCAACAAGGCTATGTTAAGAGAAAGAGTGTGAAGGGCAAGCACATGATGAGCTCCAATACACATGTATAACCACATTCACAAAGTTGTAAGACAAAAAGTAGATTGTAGTCAAGGGACTCAACAAGGAGGACTTTCTCAACGGATACATCTGGAGAAAAGACCACTGATGGGATGCCTTGACGTGAGGCTGACGTTGGTAAACCCCAAGAGAAAGGTTGTGAAGAGTGTAGAAGCAAGTTTCCCCTCAGAAAAGAAACCAAGGTTGAATCGACCAATAGGAGGACAAGCAATCTCTGAAGGTTGATGCAGCTGAGGTGGCAGGGCGCACAACCGGTTCAGCAGCAACGTGGAACCTACACAACACAATCAAATCACTCTGTCCCAACGTAGCATCGAGGTTGTCATTCTCACCGGTTTTGCTGAACACAAAGAGGTTAAATGTATGGTGTGGAAAACAGTAGGAACAATATGAAAGCAGTAGGTGTTTTATCAGTATGAGGAAAATGGACCGGGGTCCACAGTTCACTAGTGGTGTCTCTCCGTGAAAGATAAATAACATGTGTGGTGAACAAATTACAGCTGGGCAATTGACAGAAATGAAGGCTGCACCATAGTGCATATGCAAGACATAAAGATTACTATGTGATTCATGCGGGCATTACAACAAAACACATAGACCTTCATCCAACTGCATCTATGTCTAATAATCCACTCTCCGAATATCATCCAAACAAACGTTGGGTATTAAGTTGCTAGCAACAAATTATCGCAGTAAGCAAAGTGTGTAATGTAAACAATGTAAATTAGGTAAACACCGTTGTTTTCTCCCTAATGGCAACAACACATCCTCCATTCGTCACATTTCTGTCACTCGAGCACAGATGCAAAGGAGGCATGAACCCACTATCGAGCATAAATACTCCCTCTTAGAGTTACTAGCATCTACTTGGCTAGAGCATCTACTAATAACAGAGAGCATGCAAGATCATAAATAAAATAAGCATGAAGATAACATGATAGATTGATAATCAAAAGACATAACATTCAACATTCATCAGATCCCAGCAAACACAACATGTAGCATTACATAAAGATGATCTCGATCATGTGAGGCAGCTCACGAGATCTAAACATGAGGTACACAGTGGAGAGAAAAACCACCTAGCTACTTCTATGGAACCGTAGTCCAGGGATAAACTACTCACGCATCACTTCGGAGGAGGGCATGGTGGTGTAGACCCCTCCGGTGATGAATTCCCCTCCCGACAGGGTGCCGGGGAGAGCTCGAGAACCCTCCCGATCTTGGGATGACGATCACTACGTCCTCAGGTGTTTTTCGGGACGAAGTGGTATATCTTTAGGGTTTACGTTTCGGGGGTATAAATAGGCGAAAGAGCAAAGGTGGTGGAGGCCGGGAGGCCCCACACCACCCAATGGCACGATCGGGGGGGGGGGGCGCCCTATGGTGTGGCCCCCCTTCGGGTCTCTTCGGGGCTCCATCGAACCTTCGAGAATTCTAAGACTTCCGGGCTTCGAATTTTCTAATTCCGAGAATATTTCCAGAACAACGTTTCTGAAACTAAAAACAGCAAAAACAGGGAACTGGCTCTGTGGCATTTTGTCAATAGGTTAGTCCGAAAAATCGACAAAAATGACATAAAGTGTATAGTAAACATGTGGGAAACAATAAGAAAACAACATGGAACATCAGAAATTAAGGATACGTTGATGACGTATCAACATCCCCAAGCTCAGTTCCTACTCGTGCTCGAGTAGGTAAACGATAAAAACACATAATTTCTAAGGTGACAAGCTACCAACATAAACTTGATCATCAATAATGTAAAAGCATAAGTAAGCCGAGATCATAGAACTTAAACACATGCATGATAAATAGAATTTTAATTAATAAAGCATAGCAATCACCTTGCATCATGATAAGTAACACAAATAAAAGATCAGGAATAACAATGCAACTAAAGATATACGTTTGTTTCAAGTATAGAGAAAACATGTCAAAGTACTATTTCTCTAGTCCTTAAGAGTGGGGCAAAACATAAATGCCAGGACACCTTAAAAGTTCACGAAGAAGACTAGAAAAAATAATTAGGGAACAAGCAATAACAAATCATGAATCAATTAATAATGTTTTTGGGACAAATGCACATAAAACTCAGAATGGCAACTATGCTCTCTCAACCGTGCATAAAGTTAGAAGATGGAGACTCAACATAAAAGTAAAATAAAGGCCCTTCGCAGAGGGAAGCATGGATTACTCATGTGCTAGAGATTTTATTTTATTAAACATAGGTATAAAAAGCTTGACACTCCTCCCAACCATCTTACATAAACCATGGCTAACCGAATCCTTGGGTGCCTGCCAACAATCACATACCGTGGAGGAGTGTTTATATTTTAAGAGAGGTGTATGCTTATGTCAACGAATGATAAACAGAAAATACAGTACGTCCCAAGCCAACCAGACTTCACAAGAGCGGCTCCCATAAAAGGACGCATCTGGGTAGAAGGTCATCCCTCTTTCTCTTTTGTTTACACAATTATGCTTTGACTGATAAATCAGGGGTAAAAATAGTGAAGAGAATTTGTGTTATTAATTTGGGGCTGGGCACCCCGCTGCCAGCTCTTCTATCATTGGATAAGCGTATGAAGCCACTAGTCTAGGGTGTGAAAGTCCATTCAACAAGTGAGATAAAGATTCTCTATTTATGTCCTCATGAGCTAAAACAGGGGCACAAAACAAGAGTAGTTTTGAAAGTTTTAAAGGTAACACATGAGCAATTTACTTTGGAGTGGCGGTTAATTACCATATGTAGGTAGGTATGGTGGACACAAGGGGAAAACTTTGGTTTTTGGGAGTTGGATGCACGAGTAGAGCTCATACTCAGTACAGGTGGAGACTAGCAAAAGACTGGGAGCGACAAATCAAGAGAGCATAAGAGCCATAATCATGCATAGCGACATAAACATCATTAATCAAAGCATAAGTGGTACCACAAGTTCAAAAACTAAATGATCATGGAGGCTATAAGTGACTGGTTCATAGTCATAAACATGGTGTGAGCATGCGCCAAGTCAACCAAATAAAACATTCAAAGGAGAACACCACAAATTTATGCTTCAATATGACAAGAACAACTCATAATTCTTTCAATGACACATTAAATACTCTCTGCTATTTGAGGCTAATCATGATAAAAAATAACCACAAGACTTTAGAATTAAAATAACATATAGCATGATATGAAAAAGTCTAGCCACAGTCTATACAAGCTTCTACTTGCAGTGTTAAAAATTCTACCTCAAGCAGCAGTTTCTTTTCCCAACAAGCACCATACAAAACATGCTTTAACAAAAACTCCCTAAATGATACAGTAAGCAAACATGAGAGTACTCACATAACACTAATATAACTAACAGCTCTGAACAAGAGATGTAATGAAAATAAGAGCTAAACAGGAATTTTGCAGCAGCTAGAAGAAAAACTAAGAATACGGGCATAACGAGTATTCAAACGAAAAAGCGGAGCGTGTGTCTCTCCCAAAAAAAGGATGCTAGGGTCCAACTATATTATTGAATAAATGAAAACAAAAGAAAAGAAAGGAAAACAAAAGAAAAACAAACAGATGCTCCAAGTAAACTTCATATGATGTGACTGGATAAAAATATAGTTTCACTAGAAGTGACCTGATAGATTGTTGATGAAGAAGGGGATGCCTTAGGAATCCCCAAGCTTAGATGTTTGTGTCTTCTAAATATATGCTTGGATGAACCACGGGGGCAGCCCCAATCTTTGAACTTGCACTCTTCTTGATCACATATATCACCCTCTTCTCTTGACCCTTGAAAACTTCCTTCACGTAATACTCAAACAGTAATTCACATTAGAGGGCTAGTGTAAAAATACATGGGTTCTGTATTGCACAAGTTCTGTTGATACTTTTAAACATAAGCTACATCCACTGATGTTTCGTGAAGCAAAGAAATCCACTTGACATCACAAAAGAGCAAATGCAAGAAAAATGGAAGAATTTGTCAAAACCAGAACTCTGTAAAGACGAATGTTTTTAGGCACTTAGGTTGCTCAGATCTAAAAACTTAAAGCACAAAAAAGTTGCGGAATTAGCCTAGGAATAAGCAGAAGAAATTTCAGGTCATTCTAGTTTTTCTATGATTTATACGATTGTTTACGGTGGACAACAGAAATCTGTTTCCTGCGCAGAAATCCGAAAACCAACTCCAATTCTCATCAGAAACCTTACTTGGCACTACTAAAACATGAAAAGAAAGATAAAAATGAGTTGCTACATAAGTATACAACCCCTTGACTCAAAGAAAACATAGAAAAACAAAGCAAAAATAAAATCATGGGTTATCTCCCGAGAAGTGGTTTTCTTTAACGCCTTTTAGCTTTGTTATTGTTTTGCTTTTTACTTGCTTTATCATGCTTGCTATGAACATTTTATGTCTTTGAAACTAGATCTTATTGGCAAGGTGGGTTCACGGATGAACAACAAAAATATTGTAAGGAACACCGCTTGTCACAAAAAGGGATACACTTATGGGAGCAAATTAATAAATTTCATAACTATGCTAAAAACTTGTGCTCTACTTATAATGTTACTTATTGCTTTGATAAAGCTTGTTTCTGTAGGAGGTATAAACACCCCCTTTTCAATGTGAGTATAATGATAATGCTGCGATATCTTCTTATATTAAGGGAAATTATGACTTTTATGATGTGGAAGAAATTGAATAATTTATTGATTGGAAGGGTGCATTTTAAATTGCTTATTTGCCGGAAATGATGTTGCACCTTATAAATATGAGATTTATGATATACTTGATTTTTTTTAGATAATTACAAGGAAGGAAATGGCTATATTATTAAACATCTTTATAAATGCTCTACACCAAAGGAAGAGACTAATGCCTTGTAGGAGCCTATGGAAGAAGAAATTGCTGAATCTGGAATCTCATTTGATGAAAAAGAGGAGGAGAATGATGATCATGAGAAGGAAGAATGGAGCTACCCATGTCTGCCTCCCAATGATAGTAACTCTTTAACTCATACCTTGTTTTATGATAATCCATGCTACTTTGATAAATCCTGTGATAATCCTCTATTTATTCCAACTATTGATATGCATGATAATGAGGAAGTTTGTTTAGAAAATTTATACCATAATGCTCTAGATGATGGTCCTAAGTTACTTGATGTTATAAATTATAATGATACTGAAAAATATGATTGCTATAATGTGTCCAATACCTTTTAAGAGTGACCAATCATCTTGTTTTGCTATTGCTAAAAGTGAGAAAGAAGAGCTCTTTATTTTTAATTTTGATCCCACTATTTTTGAGCTTGATATGAATTGTGTGCTTTTAGACCATGACAAACATGCTTTATGTGATAATTATGTTGTTGAGTTTGTTCATGATGCTACTGAAAATTATTATGAGAGAGGAAAATATGGTTGTAGGAATTTTCATGTTACTAAAACACCTCTCTTTTTCTTGAAAGTTTTGAAATTGCTCTTGTTCTACCTTCCCATGATTTCTAGTTTGAGCATCTTTAATTTATTTCTTTACAAGATTCCTATGCATACGAAGTGGGTTAGACTTAAATTTGTTTTATACTTGCTTATTGATGCTATCTTTTCCTTAATTCAGATTTCTTATGTGGGCATCTTCTTTGTTTCTATGCCTAGCTAAAAGGCGTTAAAGAAAAGCACTTCTTGGGAGATTACCCATGGTTTTATTTTTTGCTCTGTTTTTTTCTGTTTTATTTGAGTCAAGGTGTTGTTTACTTCTGTAGAAACTCCTTTTTATCTTTATTTTCTCGCATTTTTTGTGCCAAGTAAAGTCTCTAGTGAAAGATGAGGTTAGATTTGGATTTCTGCGCAAGAAACAAACTTTTGATGTCCATCGTTAAATTCATGTAAATTCATGAAAATATCAAAATGACCTCCAAAGTTTTGTGCTTATTCCTCAGCTAATTCTGAAACTTTTTATAGCTTTGCGTTTTTCGATTTGAGCAACATAAGTGCCCCAAAAAAATTCGTCTTTACAGACTGATCTGGTTTTGACATATTCTGCCTTTTTACTTGCATTCTCTCTTTTACTACGTCGAGTGGATTTCTTCGCTCCACAAAACATCAGTGGTTGTAGATATTTTTTTAAAGTATTAATAATTCTTGTGTCCATGGAGAACATGTGAATTTTTGATTATGCACTAACCCTCTAATGCGAATTACATTGAGTTTGGTGTGAAGGAAGTTTTCAAGGGTCAAGAGAAGAGGGTGATATAATGTGATCAAGAAGAGTGCAAACAAAATTCTTGGGGATGCACCTGTGGTTCATCCCAGCAAATTCTAAGAAGACTCAAGCGTCTAATCTTGGGGATGCCCAAGGCATCCCCTTCTTCATCAACAACTTATCAGGTCACTTCTAATGAAACTATATTTTTATTCGGTCACATCATATGCACTTTACTTGGAGCGTATGTTTTTTTCATTTTTTTCATTGCTGCAATAAATATAGTTGGAACCCAGCATTCTTTGTGTGGGAGAGAGACACGCTCCGCTTTTTCATATGTATACTCGTTTTCTTCCATGCCCGTATTCTTAGTTTTTCTTCTAGCTGCTGCAAATCTTTTTAGCTCCTATTTTTCATGCATCTCTTATTCAGAGCTGTTAGTTCTAGTAGTTATGTTAGTACTCTCTTGTTTCATTGATATTAGTTGGAGATTTTGTTGTTTGGTGTTTGATGGAAATAGAAAATGCTACATGTGGTAGATGGTATGTTGGAAAAGACTTGCATGCTCTAGTAGGCCATTAAACTGTTTCACTTGATTATTTGCTGTTGTTTTGAGATATTAATATGCTTAATGGTAAACCTGTTGGTCTAGTAAAGTAAAAACAATTAATGGTTGGTCTAGAAGCTTGAAACTGTGCCACACTCAAAAAACCAGTTGACCGTATAATGCTATATGACTTCCTCTGTGGATAACAATCGTAATGCCTTTCTGTTACGCGCTACGGTCGAGGTAGCCAACAGTGACTTGTCACTGCCACAGACCCTCTTGGAGTGATCTTCATTATGCCTTGTATAATCGAATTTCTAGATGGAATCTTTTAATTGTGAGTTCTAAGTTGCGGTTTTTTTGGCACTTCCACCATCCATATTTGCTAGCCTCTTCGGTACTGTGCATTGCCCATTCTCACATTGAGAGTTGGTGCAAACTCCACGGTGGGAGGACTTTTTTCTTCTACACATAATCCCAAAATATTTTCCTCAAAACAGCCACCATACCTACCTATTATGGCATTTCCAGAGCAATTCTAGGATATATTGCCATACAACATCCATCATCATCATCATGTTACTTGTTACATGTTCCATTGTTACTTTGCATACTGCTACACTGGCAGGAGCATTTAGTTTTTATACATCGAAGATATTTCAGTTTGAGATATGAGTACTAAAAGTCTGATGATTCATTGTAAAATAGAGTGTTGCCCCTACCAGTGAGGTATATATATAAAAAAAGAAAAAAAAGAGAGAGAAAAATCCCAAAAGAGAAAAAAAAGAGGGGAAAAGAGAGATAATAAAGAGAGAGGGGGCAACACTACTATTATTTATTCCACACTTGTGCTTATTTAGCACCAATACTTCAGTTTGGAGAGAGTTTTCATTTTATGACTTGCATAACTATGTGGGGAACTTACATCATAGAACTTGGCTTGTATATTCCAATGATGAGCATCCTCAAAAGTTATCTAGGTCTTTGTGAGCAAGAAAGTTGGATGCACCCCACTAGTTCCATTGGAGAGCTTTCATACACTTATAGCTCTATGTGCATCCGTTATGTGGCAATCACTACTCCTTACATAGCTTCGATTATAAGGCTTCCTCTTGTCTAATGATCACTTTCAGCTATGTGATACTTTCTTCCATTGACCTTCCAACCCCCCCCATAATGTTCTTTTAGCCATACCATCCATGTGCCAGAACCAATACAGAACGCTTGCTTGGTTTGAGTGCACAAATAGCTTGATGATTTTTCCACGTGCATATTGTTGTCACTTGACTTGATCCTAACTGGAGTTGTTGTAAAAGTTGGATTCTTAGGATGATTATATTGTTGTTCTTGAAGCTTAAATAATCTCTAATATACTTTGCAAAGTGGATTTTTTTGGTATTGATTCGTTAAAGAGTTTTACTTTGTTCTTCCTAATGGTTTATACATTACTCTATATCAACTATAAACCACAAACTTTATTCATTTGATCTTAGCTTACATACGCTTTTACATTATGATGATCAAGTTTATATTGGTAGCATGTCGCCTCAGAAATTATTTGTTTTTATCGTCTACCTACTCGAGGACGAGTAGGAACTAAGCTTGGGGATGCTTGATACGTCTCAAACGTATCCATAATTTCTGATGTTCCATGTTGTTTTCATGCCTTATGCTACATGTTTCTTATACACTTTATGTCATTTTTATGGATTTTATGGGACTAACCTATTGACAAGATACCACAGAGCCAGCTCCTGTTTTCTGCTGTTTTTAGTTTCACAAAAACTCTCTAAATGATACAGTAAGCAAACATGAGAGTACTCACATAACACTAATATAACTAACAGCTCTGAACAAGAGATGTAATGAAAATAAGAGCTAAACAGGAATTTTGCAGCAGGTAGAAGAAAAACTAAGAATACGAGCATAACGAGTATTCAAACGAAAAAGCGGAGCGTGTGTCTCTCCCAAAAAAAGGATGCTAGGGTCCAACTATATTATTGAATAAATGAAAACAAAAAGAAAACAAAAGAAAAACAAACAGACGCTCCAAGTAAACTTCATATGATGTGACTGAATAAAAATATAGTTTCACTAGAAGTGACATGATAGATTGTTGATGAAGAAGGGGATGCCTTAGGAATCCCCAAGCTTAGATGTTTGTGTCTTCTAAATATATGCTTGGATGAACCACGGGGGCAGCCCCAATCTTTGAACTTGCACTCTTCTTGATCACATATATCACCCTCTTCTCTTGACCCTTGAAAACTTCCTTCACATAACACTCAAACAGTAATTCACATTAGAGGGTTAGTGTAAAAATACATGGGTTCTGTATTGCACAAGTTCTGTTGATACTTTTAAACATAAGCTACATCCACTGATGTTTCGTGAAGCAAAGAAATCCACTTGACATCACAAAAGAGCAAATGCAAGAAAAATGGAAGAATTTGTCAAAACCAGAACTCTGTAAAGACGAATGTTTTTAGGCACATAGGTTGCTCATATCTAAAAACTTAAAGAACAAAAAAGTTGCGGAATTAGCCTAGGAATAAGCAGAAGAAATTTCAGGTCATTCTAGTTTTTCTATGATTTATACGATTGTTTACGGTGGACAACAGAAATCTGTTTCCTGCGCAGAAATCCGAAAACCAACTCCAATTCTCATCAGAAACCTTACTTGGCACTACTAAAACATGAAAAGAAAGATAAAAATGAGTTGCTACATAAGTATACAACCCCTTGACTCAAAGAAAACAGAGAAAAACAAAGCAAAAATAAAATCATGGGTTATCTCCCGAGAAGTGGTTTTCTTTAACGCCTTTTAGCTTTGTTATTGTTTTGCTTTTTACTTGCTTTATCATGCTTGCTATGAACATTTTATGTCTTTGAAACTAGATCTTATTGGCAAGGTAGGTTCACGGATGAACAACAAAAATATTGTAAGGAACACCGCTTGTCACAAAAAGGGATACACTTATGGGAGCAAATTAATAAATTTCATAACTATGCTAAAAACTTGTGCTCTACTTATAATGTTACTTATTGCTTTGATAAAGCTTGTTTCTGTAGGGGGTATAAACACCCCCCTTTTCAATGTGAGTATAATGATAATGCTGCGATATCTTCTTATATTAAGGGAAATTATGAATTTTATGATGTGGAACAAATTGAATAATTTATTGATTGGAAGGGTGCATTTTAAATTGCTTATTTGCCGGAAATGATGTTGCACCTTATAAATATGAGATTTATGATATACTTGATTTTTTTTGATAATTACAAGGAAGGAAATGGCTATATTATTAAACATCTTTATAAATGCTCTACACCAAAGGAAGAGACTAATGCCTTGTAGGAGCCTATGGAAGAAGAAATTGCTGAATCTGGAATCTCATTTGATGAAAAAGAGGAGGAGAATGATGATCATGAGAAGGAAGAATGGAGCTACCCATGTCTGCCTCCCAATGATAGTAAATCTTTAACTCATACCTTGTTTTATGATAATCCATGCTACTTTGATAAATCCTGTGATAATCCTCTATTTATTCCAACTATTGATATGCATGATAATGAGGAAGTTTGTTTAGAAAATTTATACCATAATGCTCTAGATGATGGTCCTAAGTTACTTGATGTTATAAATTATAATGATACTGAAAAATATGATTGCTATAATGTGTCCAATACCTTTTAAGAGTGACCAATCATCTTGTTTTGCTATTGCTAAAAGTGAGAAAGAAGAGCTCTTTATTTTTAATTTTGATCCCACTATTTTTGAGCTTGATATGAATTGTGTGCTTTTAGACCATGACAAACATGCTTTATGTGATAATTATGTTGTTGAGTTTGTTCATGATGCTACTGAAAATTATTATGAGAGAGGAAAATATGGTTGTAGGAATTTTCATGTTACTAAAACACCTCTCTTTTTCTTGAAAGTTTTGAAATTGCTCTTGTTCTACCTTCCCATGATTTCTAGTTTGAGCATCTTTAATTTATTTCTTTACAAGATTCCTATGCATACGAAGTGGGTTAGACTTAAATTTGTTTTATACTTGCTTATTGATGCTATCTTTTCCTTAATTCAGATTTCTTATGTGAGCATCTTCTTTGTTTCTATGCCTAGCTAAAAGGCGTTAAAGAAAAGCACTTCTTGGGAGATTACCCATGGTTTTATTTTTTGCTTTGTTTTTCTCCGTTTTATTTGAGTCAAGGTGTTGTTTACTTCTTTAGAAACTCCTTTTTATCTTTATTTTCTCGCATTTTTTGTGCCAAGTAAAGTCTCTAGTGAAAGATGAGGTTAGATTTGGATTTCTGCACAAGAAACAAACTTTTGATGTTCATCGTTAAATTCATGTAAATTCATGAAAATATCAAAATGACCTGCAAAGTTTTGTGCTTATTCCTCAGCTAATTCTGAAACTTTTTATAGCTTTGCGTTTTTCGATTTGAGCAACATAAGTGCCCCAAAAAAATTCGTCTTTACAGACTGATCTGGTTTTGACATATTCTGCCTTTTTACTTGCATTCTCTCTTTTACTACGCCGAGTGGATTTCTTCGCTCCACAAAACATCAATGGTTGTAGATAATTTTTTAAAGTATTAATAATTCTTGTGTCCATGGAGAACATGTGAATTTTTGATTATGCACTAACCCTCTAATGCGAATTACATTGAGTTTGGTGTGAAGGAAGTTTTCAAGGGTCAAGAGAAGAGGGTGATATAATGTGATCAAGAAGAGTGCAAACAAAATTCTTGGGGATGCACCTGTGGTTCATCCCAGCAAATTCTAAGAAGACACAAGCGTCTAAGCTTGGGGATGCCCAAGGCATCCCCTTCTTCATCAACAACTTATCAGGTCACTTCTAATGAAACTATATTTTTATTCGGTCACATCATATGCACTTTACTTGGAGCGTATGTTTTTTTCATTTTTTTCATTGCTGCAATAAATATAGTTGGAACCCAGCATTCTTTGTGTGGGAGAGAGACACGCTCCGCTTTTTCATATGTATACTCGTTTTCTTCCATGCCCGTATTCTTAGTTTTTCTTCTAGCTGCTGCAAATCTTTTTAGCTCCTATTTTTCATGCATCTCTTATTCAGAGCTGTTAGTTCTAGTAGAGTTATGTTAGTACTCTCTTGTTTCATTGATATTAGTTGGAGATTTTGTTGTTTGGTGTTTGATGGAAATAGAAAATGCTACATGTGGTAGATGGTATGTTGGAAAAGACTTGCATGCTCTAGTAGGCCATTAAACTGTTTCACTTGATTATTTGCTGTTGTTTTGAGATATTAATATGCTTAATGGTAAGCTTGTTGGTCTTGTAAAGTAAAAACAATTAATGGTTGGTCTAGAAGCTTGAAACTGTGCCACACTCAAAAAACCAGTTGACCGTATAATGCTATATGACTTCCTCTGTGGATAACAATCGTAATGCCTTTCTGTTACGCGCTACGGTCGAGGTAGCCAACAGTGACTTGTCACTGCCACAGACCCTCTTGGAGTGATCTTCATTATGCCTTGTATAATCGAATTTCTAGATGGAATCTTTTAATTGTGAGTTCTAAGTTGCGGTTTTTTTGGCACTTCCACCATCCATATTTGCTAGCCTCTTCGGTACTGTGCATTGCCCATTCTCACATTGAGAGTTGGTGCAAACTCCACGGTGGGAGGACTTTTTTCTTCTACACATAATCCCAAAATATTTTCCTCAAAACAGCCACCATACCTACCTATTATGGCATTTCCAGAGCAATTCTAGGATATATTGCCATACAACATTCATCATCATCATGTTACTTGTTACATGTTCCATTGTTACTTTGCATACTGCTACACTAGCAGGAGCATTTAGTTTTTATACATCGAAGATATTTCAGTTTGAGTTATGAGTACTAAAAGTCTGATGATTCATTGTAAAATAGAGTGTTGCCCCTACCAGTGAGGTATATATATAAAAAAAGAAAAAAAAGAGAGAGAGAAAAATCCCAAAAGAGAAAAAAAAGAGGGAAAACGAGAGATAATAAAGAGAGAGGGGGCAACACTACTATTATTTATTCCACACTTGTGCTTATTTAGCACCAATACTTCAGTTTGGAGAGAGTTTTCATTTTATGACTTGCATAACTATGTGGGGAACTTACATCATAGAACTTGGCTTGTATATTCCAATGATGAGCATCCTCAAAAGTTCTCTAGGTCTTTGTGAGCAAGAAAGTTGGATGCACCCCCACTAGTTCCATTGGAGAGCTTTCATACACTTATAGCTCTATGTGCATCCGTTATGTGGAAATCACTACTCCTTACATAGCTTCTACAGAACGCTTGCTTGGTTTGAGTGCACAAATAGCTTGATTATTTTTCCACGTGCATATTGTTGTCACTTGACTTGATCCTAACTGGAGTTGTTGTAAAAGTTGGATGCTTAGGATGATTATATTGTTGTTCTTGAAGCTTAAATAATCTCTAATATACTTTGCAAAGTGGATTTTTTTGGTATTGATTCGTTAAAGAGTTTTACTTTGTTCTTCCTAATGGTTTATACATTACTCTATATCAACTATAAACCACAACCTTTATTCATTTGATCTTAGCTTACATACGCTTTTACATTATGATGATCAAGTTTATGTTGGTAGTATGTCGCCTCAGAAATTATTTGTTTTTATCGTTTACCTACTCGAGGACGAGTAGGAACTAAGCTTGGGGATGCTTGATACGTCTCAAACGTATCCATAATTTCTGATGTTCCATGTTGTTTTCATGCCTTATGCTACATGTTTCTTATACACTTTATGTCATTTTTATGGATTTTCTGGGACTAACCTATTGACAAGATACCACAGAGCCAGCTCCTGTTTTCTGCTATTTTTAGTTTCAAAAAAATTGTTCTATTAATATTCTCAGAATTGGAGGAAACAAAACCCAAAAGTCTTAGAAAGTTGTCACGTACACGGAGTCCGGAGGAGAACCGGAGGGGGGCCTCAGGCCCCCCACACCATGAGGCGGTGCGCCCCCCTCTGGCCGCGCCCAGGGGTGGTGTGGGCCCTCTGGCTGCCCATCGATGTCGCCCTCTCGCCTATTTATACCTCTCGGAGGGTTAACCCTAAATATAGGAGCCTTTTCCACCAAAAAAATCTACAGCCGCCGTCATCGTCAACCTTAGTTTGGGAGGTAACTGGAGCTCTCCTCGGCACCTTGCTCAGAGAGACAATCATGACCGGAGGGCTCTTCATCACCATGCCTACCTCCGGAGTGATGCGTGAGTAGTTCATCCCTAGACTACGGGTTCCGTAGCAGTAGCTAGATGATTGTTCTCTCCTCTTTATGCCTCATGTTTAGATTTTGTGAGCTGCCTAACATGATCAAGATCATTTTATTGTAATGCTACATGTTGTGTTTGCTAGAATCCGATGAATATTGAATGCTATGTCCAATGATTCTCAATCTATCATGTTCTTTTCATGTGTATGTTATTTATGATCTTGCATGCTCTCCGTTACTAGTAGATGCTCTGGCCAAGTAGATGCTTTTAACTCCAAGAGGGAGTATTTATGCTCGATAGTGGGTTCATGCCTCCCTTTCACTCACGCTCGAGTGACAGAAACGTAACGGGTGGGAGATGTGGTGTTGCCATTAGGGGGAGCAACAATGCTTTGTCTAAGGATGATTTTATTTTTTACATTATACACTTTGCTTAATGCAATTATCTGTTGCTTGCAACTTAATACCCAAGGTTTGCTCAGATGACACTCTGAGGGTGGATTATTAGTCATAGATGTAGTTGGATAACAGTCTATGTATCTTGTTGTAATGCCTGTATGAATCACATAGTAATCATCATGCCATGCATATGCACTACGGTGCACCCTTTATATCTTTCAATTCCCCAGTTGTAATTTATTTACCCAGCATGTTATCTATCTGTTTTGGAGAGACACCTCTAGTGAACTGTGGACCCCGGTCCATTTCTTTACACTGATATACAAACATTGCAACCGATGTTTTCCTACTGCGATTATTGTTCTCTTTTATCTACTGCAAACAAATACTATTTTCCACACTATACGCCTAATCCTTTGTTTCAGCAAAACTGGTGAGATATAAAACCTCACTGCTTCGTTGGGGAAAAGTAATTTGATTGTGATGTGTAGTTTCCACGTTGCTGCTGAACCAGTAGTGTGCCCTGCCAACATCAGCTGCATCAATCTTTAGAAGTGATTTCTTTCTCCTACTGGTCGATTCAACCTTGGTTTCTTTCAGAGGGAAGACTTGACGCCATCAATCACTCGAGTTTAAGCTCTTGGGGTCCTTAGGCTTGTATCCATTCTCAAAGATTCTCCATATTTACATTGAGTAGCTACACACATAAGACTTCATGGAAGCTTTCCAATTAGTAAATCGGGACCTATCTACTAAAGGAGGTGCACCAAGATTGTTTACATGTGGATGTTGGACATTAGGAGCATTGTTGTAAGCAAAACCAAAAGCATTTTCATTGTTTTTATCTTCTTGCTTAGATGCCTCGGTATCTTCCTTAGAAGGTATAGGGGTTCTATTTTCATTTAAAATAACATTGTCTAATGAGTGTCTAGATCAAGATGTAATTTCTTTTCTTAGTCCCTCTATACTTTTTTCCGAATTGTCAATCATGATTTGAATTAGATTTTGAATAGCATCCATGGTGACAGGGTCATCCATCCTACTCTTTATGCAGTAAAACCTACAGATGGCACCCGTAGGGTTCAGGGCACACCCGACCCCTCTCCCCGTCCCCGCCACCCGCCCCCAGACCCGCCGGCGGGTCCAATCCTCAACCATACCCGACACCCACCGGGTTCAAGAGACCCGATGGGGACCCGCGTCTCCTGGCCATATCTGAAGTAGGCATCATCGAGCGGAGGAGGCAGAGCTGCCCAAAGCAAGCTCGGGAAACAGGGAGGACTGGAGGAGGTTGCCGACTCGCCGGCGTGGAGCAGGGGCCCGGCTGGGAGGTCGCCGCATGCACGGGGTCGACAGAACTTCAGAGGACGGCGGCGGCTACACGTGCCCACGCTGCTGTAGTGGCGGACGCAGATGCTTGCGGCTTGCCAGGTGGACAACGATAGGCAGCAAGGTCCAAGGAGAGGGGATCTAGGGGAGGCGGCCATCAGCGCATGAGGTGGAGGAGGAGATGTGGAGCGACGGGGTCACGGGTCAGTTGGTGCCGTGTGCTCGTTGTGTGGCCAGGGAGAGAGACTTAGAGAGCATTTGGTGGGAGGACTTGAGAGGGAAAAGAGAGAAAGGCAAGGGGGTGGCTGCAAGATGGCATAGAATATTAGATTTACCCGGGTATGCGGGTTCGCGGGTCCGGGTTTGGCACCCCCATATCTGCCTCCGCTAGACCCGGTGGGTCTGGTTCTTTACCGCTAAGCAGACCCATGGGTGGAGATTGTCACCAAACCCTCCCCATTTAGGACGGATATCCGTTGGGTTAGCGGGTATCGGGTACCCATTGCCATCTGGAGTAAAATCTTTACTAAAGAGAGGAGGCTCTGATACCAACTGAATGATCGTGAGGGTTAACTAGGGGGGGGGGGTGAATAGGTTAACTAAAAACTTTACTTCTTTTTCGATTAAAGATTATTGCTCAAATATAGTTTTTCTAGATTATGCAACTAGGTGAACAATCCTATATGATGAGCAAATAATACTAGCACAAGATATTCAATAAACTAAGCTAGTAGCAATAAGTAAAGGTAACTTCATAAATAACCGAACACAATGACGCGGATATTTATCCCGAAGTTCACTTCCCAATGGAAGCTAATCTATGTTAGAGCGGTGCGGTACCACCAAAGTGGAACACCGAGTAGCCGTCAAATGGCACATTGTATCTCCTTCATGTCCAACCACCAAAGTGGATGGGGCACGAATCACTATGTTGCCGTTGACGTTGACAACTAGAACCTTTAAAAGGAC
Source organism: Alopecurus myosuroides (assembly GCA_028641055.1). Lineage (NCBI taxonomy): Eukaryota > Viridiplantae > Streptophyta > Magnoliopsida > Poales > Poaceae > Alopecurus > Alopecurus myosuroides. The sequence continues at coordinate 181,559,753 of CM054062.1, forward strand.
GAGACACAATCCACAACTTGGAGGGTCCTCACCAAATCTCACAAGCCTTCAAGACTCTGAGCAACAAGTTCCACGAGCTCCCAAACCTTCGGGGACACCAACAAGGCTCCAAGCTCCAATGAACTTAGAGCAACAAGGTTCTAGGTTCCAATGAACCAAGAATTTCAAGGTCCCTAAGGTATTAGTGGGGTGGTTACGAATCAGTTGTAGATCTAGTGGCTTTCCTCCAAATCCCAAGAGATCAAGAGCTTTGGTGGGGTATTTGAGGAGATCTATGAGTTTCGAGGTGGTCGCAAATGGTGAATAGAGAAGTTTCGTGACACTTTCTAAAGGTAGGAGAAGACTCCTTTCTATAGTAGTCGGTAACAAGTGGCTGTTGGGGGGGGGGGGTTCCTAGTCATGCAGGAAACCCGGCCTGCGAGCCCGGCCAGGCCGGCCAGCAGCCATAGCCGCCCGACCTAAGAGCAAGATGCTTGTCGTGGGCCCGCGTGGAGGCGCTGGAGGCCGGCCAACAAACTGAAGAGCATGGCCTAGGGAGGTAGCGAGGCCGGCTATAGCCCGGCCTGGATCGGCTTGCCAGATGACCGTCTTGAGCCTATTGGGAGCCCAGCCTGGGCCGACGTTCCTGTGCCACAGGCAGGCAACCCAACAGAGCCTCCCGGCCTGAGGAAACATCTGCCCGGCCAGGTCGGCTAGACAATTCTTCCTCTTCTCTTCCTTTCGCATTTTCTTCCTTTTTGCAAAGTTATCCATGTTGACTTTATCACCAGTAAAAGCATGGAGATGCTTGTTTTACTTCCTCCCTTATTTGTATGCCTTTAACCTTTTGCATGTTTCCTAAAATACTTTGGCAAACGGTTAAAACTTTCACGTGTTGCGATCAAACACCAAAATAAGATTAGGGGACAAATGTCCTTTCAAGGTGGAGCGATAGGTGTGCATATGAAATCATTATTATTGGTACTAGTAAAGTCACAAATCTGAGTGATATCATTGTTAACCATGCTTGCAAAATAAAACAAGATGAACTAACAAAGCAAGTAAATGACTAGAAATTAGAAAACTGTTTTTTTTTACTTTTTAATATAAGAGAAACAAAGCTAAGCAATAAAAAAAAAAAGAGAAAGCGGAAGTGTGTAACTCTCCTAACTGAAAGGTTGAAGTGCCCGGCAACAGCGCCAAAAAATATCCCTTGACGAGGTACTTCTTGCTTATGATGACTTTGAAATTCCCAGCAACAACGCTGGAAAATAGCTTGATAGAGTCGTTAAAACGAGTCAATTTTGTTCCCTCGGCAGCGGCACCAAAATGAGTTTGCTTGTTCACGTGTACCACACATTCGTAGGGAGATCCCAAGAGGAAGGTATGTGATATAGTGTAGCGGTTTTTTTCCCCAGTTATGGAACCAGCGTTATCAATCCAGTAGGACTTTGAAGTCTCTCAGTAGGTTGCTTGTTGTCTAGTGCTTCAACAAGCACGAACCTGCACACAAACACAAACTCTCTCTTGCTCCTAACTTACCGAGAAGGTTGTCAATCTTTCCGTCTTGCTGAAAACTAGAGAATTAATTGCATCAAATGGTTGGAGAATATTAGATAAAAAGGAACATCGAGCAAGTGATGATGAAAAGTAACTAAACGGGGTTGTAATCAATGAGGAAAATAGGTTCGAGGGTCATAGTTTCACTAGTAGTGTCTCTCCTAAGAACAATAAACATGTCGGGTAAACAAATTACAGTTGGATAATTGACACATCATTAACATATAACAATACTATTATGACGAGATAAAGTTCACGGGTTCTAACATTGTAGGCATTACATCAAGATAAATAGACCGCCATCCGACATCATCTATTACTCAAAGTCCGGCTTGAGGCAACAATCTAGCAAATCTCGTTGGTATTAAGTTGTGGTAACGAAATGATTGCTTGTGTACAAAAGGCAGATCATTAAGAACAATATGTATTGTACAAATAATTCCCATCCCTAGACAAGAACATCGTTTTTTTCTCCCTATTGGCAGCAAAAAATCCCCCTCCCCCCGCCGCACGTTTCTGTCACTCGGATGCAGGTTAAAGGAGGGATGAACCCACTATCTAGCATATGAACCCTCTCTTGGAGGTGCATACAATAACTTGTCCAAGAAAAACACACACACCGGAGAGCATTGTAAGACAAGATTAAAAATCTCAAAACATATAGGTCAATCATCTCAATATGACATGAACAAAATAATCATAATCTCATGGTTCATCGGATCCCAACAAACACAACATGTAGCAATTACATAACAGTAATCTTGATCATGTAGGGCAGATACAAAGATCTAAACATGGTGGAACATAGTGAAGATAACACCATCTATCTACTGCTATGGACCCATAGTATTGGGATGAACTACTCACAACTTCTGTCCGAAGGCAGTCATGGCGACGTAGAGGCCTCCAGTGATGCCCCCCCTCTTCGGCAGGGTGCCAGAGAAGCACTCCAGAAGACCTAGGTTGGAATTTTGAGGTGATGGCGCCTTTATATCTGTTTCGTGGAAAATTTCTCCATCCCCGACGTTTTTAGGGTTAAAGGAAATTTATAGGCAAAGAGGTGACGGGAGGCAGTGCCTAGGGCCACGAGGTGACCTCATGGCGTGACCTAGGGGTGTCGCACCTGGCACCCCTTTGGTGACCCCAAGACTCCCCTCCGGGTCTCCTTTGGAGTCCTTCTTCCTTCCGGGCAAAAAAATAATATCCGTAATTTGTCAGCATATTTGGCGAATATTTTCTTCGAAGCTTTCTGAAACATAAAAAGACATGAACGGGCTCTGGGTATCTTGTTAATAGGTTAGTCCATAAAATCATCCGGAAAGCGAAAGAAAACATGGAAGAAAATAAAGAAATCAAGCATGGAGCATAAAAAATTATAGAGACATTTGGGACGTATCAAAGAGTTTTAAAAGAAGTTGTAACAATAGCTAATTTTTAAATTGAGTGGTTGTCTTGTGTCACAACTGAAGCAAGTGGATGTATTTATTTGATACACTAACACCGGTAATGAAGATTGTTCAAAGTTTTGTGTGGAGGAAGTTTTCAAGTGTAAGGAGAGGAGGATGATATGAGAAGATGAAGGATGGACAAAAAAAACTCAAACTTAGGATGCCCAAGTAACCACAAAGAAATATCCAATAAGTACAAACGTCGAAGCTTGGGGATGCCAAGGCATCCATTTCTTCATCAACAAAATTATCAAGTCACCTTTCAAGACATTATATTCTTATTGCTCTACATACTACATGTTATTCTTGGAGCGTCATTTTATTTTGTGTTCACTTTTGTTTTGATTGCTTGCTGATATTAAATGGTTGGATCCTAACATTCTTCTTTGGAGAGAAACACGCTCCACTATATTGTTTATAATATTCTAGTTTTCACTCTTATTATTTGTGAGTGTTCAATTTTTGCTACTGCTGTTTTTACCTCTTGTTTTCCTTTCATATTTTGTTTGGATCTTATTAGTTTGTTATATTTATATATGATTATCCCTCTGATATTTATTGAATACTTGTTAGTTCCCGCTCGGAGATGGAGCCCACCATCGCCGTCAACCGCGTGGGTGGCGGCATCCTTCGGCGGCAAGAGCGGGCACGGAGGAGAGGGAGGCGGCGGATCTAGGGTTTCGCCGAGCCGCCGCTCCTGGGGCGGCATGGGGGATGTTTTTCCTCCTTTTGTGAAGGACTTAGAGCAAACCCAACGCCCCCCAAACGGTCTGATTTGGTCCCCGCAGACCGATTTGGGTAAAAAACCCATTCCAACGCCCCCCAAACGGACCCAGTGGGGACAGGCCGAGTTTCCCCCAAATGTGGCCCAAGTTTGGTGTATGTTTGGGGTGGTCCGCGGACACAGAAGTGTCCCTCCTGGCCCGCCCGTTAGATAGAAATTCCCCTACATACACCCCCATCCAGCCAGGCCGGAGGCGATGAAGGCGCTGCCCTGGCCGTAGTTCGTCCGGCTCCTCCTTTGCACATCAGAAAACACCGCCGCCGGGACCCACCGCCTTAACTGGAAGTTGCTGCCGCGGCTGCCGTGCCCGGGAGCGATCTGTCTTGCTGCTACCGCCGGCGAGCGCCTCCTAGTTTGCTGCTTGGGCGTCATTGGACCTGTGGATTTCCAGCGGCCCAAAGCTGGCAGCTGGGCTCACCTGAGCAGGGGCATAGATCCAAGGGAGGTGAAAAGGGGTCCTCGTTCCCTCGACACCGTCGCCGGAGCTTGAAGCCCGAAACCTGTTCGGCGTATTGCCAAAGGTATGCGCCATAGTTCGCACCGAACCAATCTGTGTTTTTTTTTCAATAATTTGGTCTATCTATTGTTGTAGATGGATGATTCGGACCACTTCTTCTACAACTATTTCATGGACACTTCGGATGATTCGTCCAACGACGATACCGCCGTTCTCATGACCGCTGCCGCCATGATCCACAACTTCAATGAAGAATCACTTGGGAATTACGTTGGCTCGGTGCCTGGCCACGTAGGGGCTCTAGAACAGAACAGAGAAGGGGGCACAAGCAGCCATGGAAAGATTTTTTCCATCTAGCGAAACCAACATATTCTGCAAATGTGTTTCGTCATTGGTTCTGTATGCCGAGACCTTTGTTTCTGCGGATTTTTGAAGGAGTCGTGGAGTATGACGATTACTTTGAGTCCAAGTTTTATGCTATAGGCAAGCTTGAGTTCTCGTATTATCAGAAATGCACCCTAGCAATCAGGATGCTTGCATATGGAGTTGCAGGTGATCTAGTTGATGAGTACTTGCGCATGAGTGTCAGCACTTGCATAGCTTCGATGCTCAGGTTCTGCAAAGCAATGGTAAAGATGTTTGGCCCATAGTACTTGAGGGAGCCAACTGTTGAAGACACTCAAAGATTGTTGTAGTTCAACGAGGTAAGAGGTTGGCCCGGGATGCTTGGCAGCATAAATTGCATGCACTGGGAGTGGAAGAACTGTCCCTTTGCTTGACATGGGCAGTATAGGGGAATAGAGGGAAAATGCACAGTCATACTTGAAGCCGTGGCATCTCAAGATCTATGGATATGGCATTATTTCTTCGGCATGGCTAACACTCACAATGACATCAACATTCTTCAGCGTTCCCCTGTATTTGATAGGCTTGCCGAGGGCAATTCTCCAGCGATCAGCTATGAGGTCAATGGGCACCAATACACCAAGGGATACTATCTTGCTAATGGCATCTACTAAATGGTTTACATTTGTGAAGACAATTTAAAAACCTGAAGGTGAGAAAAGGCAAAGATTTGCTCGACAACAAGAGTCTGCTAGTAATGATGTGGAGAGAGCATTTGGTGTGCTCTAATCTCGTTGGACGATTGTTCGACACCCTGCTAGAACATGGATCAACAAGACGTTTTGGGAGGTAGGTGATGACCTCTTATGTGATCATGCACAACATGATCGTCGAGGATGAGTGTGATGACATGTTCTATGACCAGGAGTAGGAATTTCAGGGTGAATTGGTTGCTCCAATACCTGGACTAGCAACTTTTAAGAAGTATATGCATGTGCATAGATCCGGGATCAGGCCACCCACAACGCTTTTCACAAATATCTGATCGGAGCATATGTGAAATTTCATAGGAAATTTAGCTCGGTTTCCTATAATTTGCTCCAAACATGTGTTTATTTTTATTGCACTTTAAATTTGCATAAATAAACTTTAAATTTGTGTTGTACGATTTACATGACATTTATACTGTTATGCTGAACAAATTAAGTACAAACGACACCTGGGGGATGGGGAGGGGGCGTTGGAATGTTTCGGTCCGATTTTGGGGCGTTGGGTCCTTAGCTCCTATCTGTATCGTAACTAAACAAGTGTCGAACCAATCGGGCCTCGCATCAAGGGAACGGGGTTTTTGTTTCTCTCTCCTAGGGCTAAGGCGGCGGCCATGGCGACTGCCTCCTCCTAGGGTTTGAACCAAGTTTTGTGTCGCTCCTGCGCGGGCGATCTCGATCTAGTGCCCTCCCTCTCCGTGGTGTGCCCTAGAAGGCCCTCCGATCGACTCTCTGCGCTGACTCGGTGCGATAAAGGGGTGGTCATAGACTGCTACCCGCCCTTGGTTAGAGGCGTGATCGGGGAGGGCTGACGATGACGGGCTCCTTGGGGGTGAACGGTGCGGGCAAGGCGGTGGTGATGGCTCCGGAGAAGGAGTCGGAGGTAATTCAGGGGGGGGGGGTTCAGGCCTCCCCTCCGAGGGCGGCGGCGACCGGATCCGAGGATCACGTCTCGGAGATGATGGGGTGCCTCAAGCTCACAGCAGCGGAAGCGACGACAGTGATCCTGGACGATGGCATCGAGAACGTCCCGGTCTACTCACAGTGGGCGATCGTGGGCAAGGTTCTGGCTCCAAACACGTTGCATATCAGTACGATCTCTGCCGCGCTGCGGCCGACGTGGGGTAACCCGCGCGATCTGATCTTAAACCCAACGGGTAATAATCTTTTTGTGGCCGAGTTTGAGACAAAAGCTGATAAGACCCGCGTAATGGATGGCCCTCCATGGGTCGTTGGCAAGCATGCAGTGCTGTTTCGAGATTTCAACGTTGATCTGAAGCCTAGTGACATGGTGTTTAATGGTTTGAAAATCTGGGCTCGGATAATTGATTTACCGTTCGGGTATATGCACAAGAAATGTGGTGAGATAATTGCCGGCTCTCTCGGCATTGAGGGTATGGTCCCGAAGGTGGACTGTGATGCCACGGGAAGGTGCTGGGGCAGCCATATGCGTGTCCGGGTGGAGGTTGACGTGGATAAACCGCTCCGCCGGGGAGTCACGGTCACTTCTCAACGCCGGAACGCAACGGACTGGTTCGGGGTTTAGTATGAACACCTACCCCATTATTGCTTCTCGTGTGGAATAATTGGCCACTCCTCCACAGAATGCAAGAACCCCGGGGAAAGGGATGCGGATGGGAAACTCCCGTACTCGGCGGATAGGCTGTTGGCTCATGATGAGAGGAGGAAGAAGCCCCAGGGAGCAAGATCCTCTAGTGACTCGGTTTCGGCTGAACAGGGACGGACGCCATCAAATTTTGCGAATGAAAAGCCAAACCAGTCGGCTGTGAATGGTGGATCAGCAAGGCAGCGGAAGAAGAACGAGGAGGCTGAGGTATCTTCTCCTAAAAAAAAAGAGCCAGCCTCGTGATCGCACTAATGGTGCCCGTTCAAATAAAGGCTCGGGCCAAGGAAAGGAACCCACCCGTGGTGGTGGGGCTTTGGCTTTGACAGTGGGTCAGAAGTGCAAACCACAGCAGCAGGTTTACCGTGCAAAAACACCTGAGATGAATGAGGAGGACAACGGAAACACGTTGGCTTTGGTTGTGCACCAAAGAGCATCTGGTCAAAGAAGTTCTGTAGGTTGTTCTAATGAGGACCAGAGTGGTGACTCCTGTAAGAAATTGAGGAAGACAAGTGATGTTGGATCGGCGGATCAGGCGGGTTCTGCGGAGCAGGCCCGCCAGACGCAATGATTTACCTATGCTGGAACTGTCGTGGTCTCGGGACGGACGCGGCGGTTGGCGAGCTTCGCTGGTTGGTGAAGACTCATCGTCCCACCCTCCTCTTCTTGTCGGAAACCAAGATGAGGGATTCTAGAGTTAGAGGCTTCATGTGGTTGCTTGGCTACTCTGGATGTTTTGCTGTTAGCAGCGTAGGGATCAGCGGTGGTCTGGCCCTTTTCTGGTTGTCGTCGGTGTCAGTGTCTATTCATATTTTCAGCAATCGGTGTATTCATACCTTGGTTACACATGAGGGAGGCATGACGTGGCGTACAACCTTTGTTTACGGGGAACCCAAACGCGATCATCGTCACGTGTTCTGGGATCAGCTTCGTGTTTTGTGCAAGAATTTGAAGGGCCCATGGGTCTGCTGCGGTGATTTCAATGAGGTACTGAATCAGGACGAACACTTGGGTCCTAGGGACCGTACAGACTTGCAAATTACGGCTTTCAGAGATTGCTTGCAGGATTGTGGCCTTATGGATTTAGGGTTTGAGGGACCTAAATTTACTTGGTCCAATAGGCAGGACGTTGAGACTCTTGTTAGAGTGCGTCTCGATAGAGCAGTAGATAACAATGCTTTTTCTCAGCTATTCGAGAATTGCATGGTGGACAACCTAATTACCACTTCGTCTGACCACTATGCCATCCTGGTTAATCTGTCCAAGGACGGGAGAGAGCCTAGAACATCGACGGTCTCGTTTTCCTTCCGTTATGAGGCCATGTGGAGACGAGCTCCCGATTACAAGGAAGTGGTGGAGTCTGCGTGGGTGGCGAGCAGCGAAGGGGCCCCTTCCCTCGACTCCACCTGGGCCACGTTGAACCGAATGGCGCCTACTCTGAAGGATTGGAGCAAGGCCACCTTCGGGTCTATTCACAAGAAGATTCACAAACTTGAGAACAAGTTGTTCCTATTGAGGGGAGCTCAACTCTTGGATGCTAGTGTGCAGGAGGAACGTGATATTGAGCGCCAACTTTGTGATCCGTTTGAGTGCGAGGAAATTATGGCACGACAACGGTCACGGGTGGAGTGGCTCCGTGAGGGAGATCGCAACACAGCCTTCTTCCATGCAAGAGCTTCAGCTCGCAAACGCAGAAACAAGGTGTCATCACTTGTGCAAGATGATGGCTCTATTTGTGATTCACAGGGAGGGATTAAAGGTATGGTTCATCAATTCTATGAGAAACTTTTTACCTATGATAATTGTGATTCAGTGGATGCAGTCCTTGATGCCATCCAAGCTAAGGTCACAACTGAAATGAATAATGACATATGCAAACCTTACACGGATGAGGAAATTGAAGCTGCTCTCTTCCAAATGGGTCCAACGAAGGCGCTGGGACCGGACGGTTTCCCGGTAATGTTCTATCAAACCCACTGGGATTTCTTTAAAACGGAGATATGTCATGCAGTGAGGAGTTTTCTGTGTGGAGGAGAGATTCCCGAGGGGCTATGTGACTCGATAATTGTCTTGATCCCCAAAGTTGCCAAGCCGAAGCATCTCAAGAATTTTCGTCCTATCAGCTTATGCAACATCCTCTAAAAAATTGCCTCCAAGGTTTTAGCAAACAGGTTGAAGGTGATTCTCCCGGATATTATTTCTGAGTATCAGAGTGCCTTCGTTCCGGGTAGGCTCATCACTGATAATGCCCTGATTGCTTTTGAATGCTTGCACACTATACGCAACCAAAATTCCAACAGACCCTTTTTTGCGCTTGAAACTGATATGATGATGCGTACGATAGGGTTGAATGGAATTATCTTCATGGTTGCCTTTGCAAGCTTGGTTTTGACCCCTCATGGATACAAACGGTGATGAGATGTGTAACTTGTGTCCGGTATGCTGTTCGTGTTAATGGAGAGCTAACGGAGCCTGTGGTTCCATCAAGGGGCATTCGACAAGGGGATCCAATAAGTCCATATCTATTTCTTCTTTGTAGGGAAGGTTTGTCAAGTTTGCTGCAACAAAAGGAGGACCGGGGTGAGCTCTATAGTATTCACAATGGTAGACTCGTCCCTCCTATATCACACCTACTGTTTGCGGATGACAACATTTTCTTTGCAAAAAGCGATGATAGGAGTGTGGAGACTCTAAAGAACACTCTCAAGGTTTATTGTGATGGCTCGGGCCATAAAATTAATCTTGATAAATCCTCGGTTTTCTTTGGTCATCATTGTCCAGACCAGGTGAAAAATGATGTGAAGGCAATTTTGGAGGTGCAGAGTGAGGTGCTAAATGATTTCTATTTGGGGATGCCTACGTCTGTGGGTCGATCCCCTTGGCCACCTTCAATTTTCTCTACGACAAAATTTGGAAGTACCTAAATGGATCATCGGGAAGACCACTGTCTAGAGCGGGCAATGAAACGCTCCTAAAGGCGGTGGTTCAGGCCATACCCACTTTTGTTATGAGTTGCTTTCAGCTTCCTCAAGCCTTATGTGACAAGATCAAATCAGTAATTTCTAACAGATGGTGGGGTGTTGAGGAAGGGAAGAAAAAGATGCACTGGCGTTCGTGGGGCTGGTTATCAACACCTAAGACGCTGGGAGTCATGGGTTTTCGTGATCTGGGTTTATTCAACCAAGCAATGCTTGCCAGACAGGGGTGGCGTCTCCTTACCGAGCAAGAATCTCTCTGTGCTAGGGTGCTAAAGGGGCGTTATTTCCCGGTGAGCGATTTTTGGCATGCTGCTAGGCCGAGGTCGGCGTCCTATACTTGGAGGAGCCTGCTTCATGGGAGGGACCTGCTGCTCCAAGGTGTGCGATGGGGCATTGGCAATGGTAAACGGGTGAAGATCATGACTGATAACTGGATTCCTCAAATCCCTCCAGAGAATTTGCGCTCCGTTTCACCAATCCCAAACTTGGCTACGGTCAGTTGTTTGTTGGAAGATGATGCATCGACTGGAATCTGGAAAATGTCCACGCTTTTTTTCGAACCAGGGATTGCTGAAAAAATCCTTCAGGTTCCCATCTCAAGGCGCGCGGAAGAGGATTTTGCCAGCTGGCCTTTTACAAGGCATGGTACCTACTCGGTGCGATCAGGGTATAACCTAGCACGCTCGGCCAAGTTCCTCAAGTGGCGGAGCGAGTCAGGCCAGGGTATCAGCTCACATGGCATGGACTGCGAGAAACAATGGAAGACGCTTTGGAAGGTGAAGGCTCCGGAGAAGATGCAAATCCATCTTTGGCGCTTCATACATGACTGTCTTCCAAGTGGTGTTCAATTGATGAAACGGAGAGTGCCGGACACATGACCGTGTATTTTCTATGGTTGTGTCGAGGGCATTGAGCATGCAATGCTCTTCTGTCAGTTCGCGAGCACGGTTTGGCGGGAGGTTAAAAAGCATATCCACTTACGTCTTGAGCGCAAGAACTTCGCCACTCCATCCCAATGGCTTTTCGACTTTCTGGAGAGGGCCTCTGATCTTCAGGCGACCACGTTGGTGGTCACCTTTTGGCAGATATGGGATGCTCGGAATAACACTCGGAACTGAAAGGAGAAGCCTGACCCGAGGGGCACGTGTGCGAAGATTTTCGCTTTTGTTGACTTAATAAGATGGCAATGGGACAATAACCTTCAGGTTCACATGTGTGAGACCAAAGCCCCATCTAATTGGACTCCGCCGCTAGAGGGTGTTGCATACGTGAATTCTGATGCTGCGATCTTCGAGTCTTTTAGAAGGATGGGGGCGGGGATTATAATCCGCGATCATACTGGAGGTTGCGTGGCGGCCTGCCATCAACAGCTCCGGGGGTTTGCACCGCCCGAGGAAGTAGAGGCCTTGGCCCTTCGGAGAGCTGTTCTTCTAGCTCGAGATGAAGGTTTTGACAAGGTGATCTTTGCGTCGGACTGTTTATCACTAGTTCAACGCTTGAACTCAACGATGATGGATAGATCGACGGTGGGCATCCTGGTTAGTGGAATCAAAGCCTTGGCTAAATCCTTTTCTTCGGCTTCCTTCGTTCATGTGAGTCGTAATTTTAATGTAGCAGCGCATGTATTAGCTAAATCCTTTGGCTCTGTTACCTCGAGTGAGGTTTTTCATTCAGTCCCGGATTGTATTCGGGGAACAGTGTGTACCGATATTATTTGATCAATAAAGAGGTGTTTTATGTCAAAAAAAAAAAGTGTCGAACCGAATCATGTGTAATGGTCAAGCAAAAGGTCGTGCTAAAATACAGGGTTTACCTTTCACCGTACGTGTCACTCTCGTCATTTCTTTCTTTTGCTAATTCGCTCTTTTTTTTTTAAATCTTTCATGTATCCTTCTTGTATGTATTGCGCAACCAAAGATCTGCCGCCAGCTTTACCGACCGTGTCGAGAGGCGTAGCCTGGTAGCCACGTAGCTGGAAAATTAGGGACAGGTCGGCACTGGGCCAGTTAATTAACAATTTCCGAGTAATTAAACTGCAAGCATGGAACAATCCTTGCAGTTTCAGCGGCAAGCAGAACCCCTGTCACACTCACACGGCGATTAGCAGCCGAGCGATAGTATTATTAACAACGGCGTCACCGCATTCGAAACGCTGTACGCCGCAGTTTATTTCCTTTCTTAGTTTCCCGTTGATGTGAACGTGGACGTGCAGTTTTCTCTGGCAAGAAAACGACCGACGTTCAAGTGGCATGTGTCGTTGTCGTGATGCCGTCTACGGTCTCCGGGTCCGGCCCGCTCGGAGAAACCGTACGCGCCGCTAGGCTAGGTAGACCGACGTCATTTGCTTCATCTGGAAGTTGCGGCAGTTTTCCGCGAGCTAGCGGCTGTGAACTTGCGATGGTTTTCCAAGTCAGCCAAGACTTTGTCACACTGATTTGAGACCGATGTTGTTCTAGAAACACAAGGAGAACTAGTCAAAAAAAAAAAAAAAAACACAAAGAGAAGCTGGCGGTGACTGAGATCAGACGCGCGCACTTACTTCAGACTGTAGACGTATCCCTAGTATTATTACCCAAGTATAAATAGACATTTTTTTAGAACAAGAATAAATACATTCACTGCGTACCAGAAGTAGCAGAATAGGCTTTATCCGGCAAGTCGGTGCTTCCTTTTCGAGTTTTCATTTCTTGTTTTGCGTCACGTCAGACCTCATCTGCAAGTAGGCAAGTTCCAATCCTAGGCGGACGTCAGACCTCATCCGCAACTGCAGGTCGGCAGGTTCGAATCGCCTAGGCGGTTTTACAAAGGAACTTATCCATATAGAACTGTGACGGCTCAATTTTCTTTTGTGGAATCCACTTTGGTTCCCCGTGGATATATGCACTGGTATTTAGAAAGGCAATTCACAATAAAAACTAAAACGGTTTTGTTAAATCTCATTCGACTGAGATTTTCTTAAATCTTATCACTTTTGAGAAAAGTGCAACCGCAGTTAAAAAAAGTGCAATTACACCTTTCTGAATAGAAATGTGTAATGGATTCAGTTGCACATTTCTGCTCAAAAAAGTGCAATTGCATTTTTTTAAGCTGTAATTGCACTTTTTTGAATTGACCGAGACTTAAGAAAAAATCAGTCGACTGAGACATAGGCGGCCCCGAACTAAAATTACGCGGATGTACCTTCGCGTTTTCTGTGATCATAAAATTGTTTCACGAAAAACAGGCGTTTTTTGTGGCATGTGTAAAAGACAAAAAAGAATCTCATAAAATGACTTATTTTATCACCATTTTATCCTTTTAAAAATGGTGATAGAATATCTCGAATTTTAGGAAAAATACTTTGTGAACACATGAAATGTTAAGGTTGAGCCATTTTTTTAATATATATTTGGTGTGTATGCATGGGGAACCAAAACACCTCTCCTTATAGTCATACGTATGAGGAGTAATTAAGATGGCAAAACTGAGGCCGTGTCGTGGCTAATTTAAATTTTGGTTTTACTAATTCTAAAGTATCCAAGAATTAACTAAATTTCAGTCGTATATTTAATACAGACATGAGAGATGCAAGAGTTAGAGCAACTCTACCAGAGACCGAAAAGGCTGCACAAGTGAAAAATTTCGTCAGACTATATGGGTTGAGCCTTTTTTTTGGGGGCCAAAACAGCGCCCGTATGGTTACTCGACCCATAATCGGTTTTCAAGGACATGTAAATTGAGCCTTCCAGACTCTATTTCTACCACATAGAGGGCTCGACTCAGTTCGCACCCTGGTTTCTGCCGCAGCCACCGCCGAAATCAAGCACCCCACCGCCACCGCCAGCAAGAAATTAAGCCCCCCTCCCCCTGCGCAAATCCCTTGCCGCCAACCAGCATGTGACTGAATCCTCGCTCAATCGGGTGCCGCGGCGGCTAGGGCGTCGCCGGAAACGATTCCTACAAGGAATAAGGTCATCGCCTCTGATTCGGCCCGGGAGTGCTCGGCTCGCCGGTACACTAACAACGGCATGGCCCCCCCGATGTCCCTCCTCTACCGCGCACTCCCGGGGTTTGACCGCAAGCTCACGGGGCCGACAGAGGAGCCCCCCTTGGACGGATACGACACGACGTCTTCGGCCCTGAATTTCTCCTTTGGTCTTCATCGAGGACGGCTCCGTGGAAGGCGTTGTCGCCATGGTGTGCGCCCGCTCACGGCGGGAGGAGGAGGAGCTCCGCAAGCGGCGCCGCCCGTAGGAGGCCCTCAACGCCAAGCTCCTTGAGCAGGGGCTCGCCCAGGAGCACGCAACGAAGGAGAAGGAGGCCGAGTGAAGCCGCGTCAAAGTTGAGCATGACTACAACTTCGTCAACCTCGGCTCCGATGCGAGTGAGTGCACCGCCGCGTCTCCGCTGCACCCGTTGGTCCGGTGAGCCGCCAGTAGCTAGGACTAGGGTTTAGGCGTCTAATTAGGTTGCTGAACTCCGTGATCATGTACTATCTTGCGACAATGTCTGAACAAATCATGATCGTGTTGAGTTATTGAGTTTATAGTCTACGATGCATTTTAAACCACCTGTAACAGCAAGAGAACCCGCCCAATATCTCGCGTTTACAAGGCTGGAATAAATGCTCCGCTAGAGATGCTCTTATAATCGTGTGCAACCGAGAAAAAATGTGGAGGTGATAGAACCTATACAAGACTTTTCCCGTTACAAAAAAATCTCATAAGTATAGCTCTATTGGTTTAGGTCAGAGTACACTGATAAAGCCTCCGTTCAGGTTTCTGGGTCCCCTTCCCATCTTCAATTAACCAGCAATGGGCGGCACCGCGCCGCACCGGGGGGATCCCTCCGCGTGCACCTCCAACCTCCCCGCGCCGATCCTCTCCTCCCGCCGCCGTCGCCGGAACCATCAGAGGGAAAAGCCCCCTTGGCGTGGCAGTGGCGGTGGTCTTCCCTCGGCCCCAGATTTGTGGGGGCGGTGGCGCTCTTCTCCGGTGGATCGGTGGCGGTGTTTGAGTATAGTGGCAAACGGGCGCCTGGGGCTAGCGGCGGAGGTAGACTGGCGGTCACGGCGGCGGGCGATCTGGGTTCAGATGGGCTCGGCCGTCCCGTCGCCGTGCTATCTTTCCTCTGGCTGTTGATGCTCCAGTCCTAGGCTGGCCCTTCAACACGAGGACGTTCGGGGCTTCGGTCCTGGGTGAGGTGGTGGCAGCTCCCTCCTTCGTCGGTGGTAGTCGGCTGTCCCGGCAGCGAGGGGAGATGCGTGTTTGTCAGTGAAAATCGTGCTACGACTCCAGTCGTGGTGGGCGATGACGGTGTCTACGTGCCGTCACCTTCTTGGAGACATCACTTTTGCATCTAGCGTATAACCTCTCGCGCTGCTACAGGCGAAACCCCAGATCCGATGATTCCGGGTCGGACAATGGCGGCACTCTATGTTGCTCTCCCTCTTGGGGGAATTGTTTTGGAGCAGTGGTCGGATAGAGGTGGTAGGAAGTGGAGCGATGTACTTGTACAACCTCGACAACATCGTTTATCGACGGTATGTCACAACAGGGTCTAGGTGTCGGAGGCTGATACGTCTCCACCTTATCTATAATTTCTGATGTTCCATGTTGATATTATGCCAATTTCTACATGTTTTCTATACACGTCATAGAATTTTTATGCATTTTCTGGGACTAAGCTATTGACAAGATGCCACGATGCCAGTTCCTGTTTTCTGCTGTTTTTGTATTTCAGAAAAGTTGTTCTGGAAATATTCTTGGAATTGGACGAAACAAAAGCCGAAGTCCTTATTTTTCTGTCACGTACACAGAGTCCAAAGGAGACTCGAATGAGGTCTGGGGGGCAGCCACACTAGGTGGCGGCGCGGCCCGCCTTGGCCGCGCGGCCACGTGGTGTGGCCCCCTGGTCGCCCACAGACATGGCCCTTCCGCCTATATATTGTATTCCCCGGGAAAATGCTAAGTACATGAGCCTCCATCCACGAAAAGTTCCGTAGCCGCCGTCGTCGTCAACCCTAGTTCGGGAGAATTCTGAACCTCTTCCCGACACCCTGCCAAAGAGGGGAATCATCACCGGAGGGCTCTTCATCACCATGCTTGCCTTTGGAGTGATGCATGAGTAGTTCATCCTTGGACTACGGGTCCATAGCAGTAGCTAGATGGTTGTCTTCTCCAATTTTGTGCCATCATGTTTAGATCTTGTGAGCCGCCTAACATGATCAAGATCATCTTATTGTAATGCTACATGTTGTGCTGGGTTCCGATGAATATTGAATACCATGTCAAGTTGATTATAGATCTATCATATATGTTATTTGTGATCTTGCATGCTCTCCGTTGCTAGTAGATGCTCTGGCCAAGTAGATTCTTGTGACTCCGAGAGGGGGTATTTATGCTTGATAGTGGGTTCATGCCTCCAGTAATCTAGGAGAGTGACAGTACATTCTAATATGGTGGATGTGTTGTTGCCACTAGGGGCAAAACAGCAATGCTCTGTCTAAGGATAATTGTGTTGTTTGCATTAGGCACTTTACTTAATGCAATAATCTGTTGTTTGCAACTTCATAGCCAAAGTTTGCTCGGATGACGTCCTAAGGGTGGATTATTAGTCATAGATGAAGTTGGATAATGGTCTATGTATCATGTTGTAATGCCCAGATGAATATCATACTAGTCATAATGTCATGTATATGCATTACGGTTCATTCTCTATTTGTCAATTTCCCAGCTGTAATTTGTTCACATAGCATGTTATTTATCTGTTATGGAGAGACACCACTAGTGAAATGTGGACCCCAGTCCATTTTTTTACACTGATAATACAATCTATTGCAAACACTATCCTTTTTCACTGCAAACATTGTTCCCATTTCATTCAGTGCGAACAAACATCATTTTCCACACTATATGTCTAATCCTTTGCTTTCCGTAAGACCGGTGAGATTGACAACCTCACTGTTTCGGTGGGGAAAAGTATCTTGGTTGTGTTGTGTGCATATTCCGTATTGCTGATGAGCCTGATAGTGCGCCCTGCCAACATCAGCTGTCAACAACCTTCAGAAGTGATTTCTTTCTCCTACTGGACCGATTAAACCTTGGTTTTTTACTGAGAGAAAATCTTGCTACTGTACTCATCATACATTCCTCTTGGGGTCTCCCAACGAACGTGTGTCCACACGCCATGAAACTCTTTTCTGGCGCCATTGTTGGGGAGGAAGAAGATTTCTGCAAGGGGAGTCTCTCACCCCCATTCTTTTTTACTTTGTTATTGCTTTGCTCGGTTTATTTTATTTTGTCTTGTTTGCTCCTTTATATCAAAAACAATTTTTTTCCTATTATAGTTGTTATTTTTTGTTATCATGTTTTAATCTTACTAAAATGAGTATTCCTAAAGTTGAGGTTTGTTCTTTGGCGCAACAATGGGGAGAAATTTTGAAAGATGCTGGTATACAATAAGTGATGCTCATCATAGATGTGCTAAATTTTTTTTAGCATCATCCTTCTTAGGAATTTTTATGTTGGCATTACTAACTGGTATAGATATGTTCTAGATACTCTTACATGTTAAATGAAAGTTTAGTAAGAATACCACATACTAAAGTTGATAAAACTGAGATCACTTTAGAAGATGTTATGAAAAAGCTAAACTCTCTGGAGATTTTTTTTCTAAATTTCCCTGATAATGCTAGCAAAGTTAATGAATCAATAGTAAGTATTAATAAAAGAATCACTGTTTTAGAGGCTAGCAATACCCATGATAATCAAAACCTCGGGATTGGTAAACTAGAGGAGGCTATGGAAACTTTAAGTTCAACTTTTTCTTCTCTTAAATTTAAGAGGGAGAAAGCTTTTGTGGGAAAAGAGCAAAAGTTCATGTATGTTCCCAAGGTGTCTAAATCGAAACCCCATAATGTATTTAAATTTGATAAAACTTTTAGTGAAATTAAGAGCGATTTACATGTTGAATCATCTTCAGGGGTACCTAAAGTACCAATTGCTAAAACCCGTGTTTTAGAGGAAATTATTGATTTTGATGCTTCTTCACTTGAAAATACTTGATTCTTACTTTCTGTGTCTAGCTGAAAGGCGTTAAAGAAAAGCACTCTTGGGAGATAACCCATATTTTATTTCTGTAATTTTTCTTTTGTATTCTTTGAGTCAAGGTATTGTTTACTTCTGTAACAGCTCCTTTGTATCTTTACTTTTTGAATTTTTGTGTCAAGTAAAATCTCTAGTGGAAAGTTGATGCTAGATTCGGATTTCTGCGCTGGAATAGATTTTTTCTGTCCACCGTTTAATTCGCCATAAATTTCATAAAAAACTAAACATCATGAAAAAAATTGTGCGTGATCCTTAGATATGTACGCAACTTTTCTTAGTTCTGGGTTTTCTAATCTGAGCAACGTAAGTGCCTCGAAAACATTCGTCTTTACAGACTGTTCTGGTTTTGACAGATTCTGCCTTTTATTTGGCATTCTCTTTTTTACTATGTTGAGTGGATTTCTTTGCTCCACGAAACATCAGTAGCTGTAGCTAATGTTTAGAAAGTATTGGTAATGCTCGTGTCCATGCAGAACATGTGAGTTTTTCTATTATGCACTAACCCTCGAATGAGAATCACTTTGAGTTTGGTGTGAAGGAAGTTTTCAAGGGTCAAGAGAAGAGGATGATATAATTTGATCAAGAAGAGTAGCCTAAGCTTGGTGATGTCCCCGTGGATCATCCCAGCAAATTACAAGAATACTCAAGCGTCTAAGTTCGGGGCTGCCCAAGGCACCCCCCTTCTTCATCAACAACTTATCAGGTCATTTCTAGTGAAACTATATTTTTATACGTTCATATCTTACGTACTTTACTTGGAGCGTCTATTTGTTTCCATTTTCTTTTACTTCCTGTAATAAACTTGGTTGGATCCTACCATTCTTGTGTGGGAAAGAGGCACGCTTCACTTTTTCATATGAATACTCGTATTCTTCATTTATTATCTAGCTGCTGCAATTCTAGGTCCCGTTTTCACGCATCTGTTATTCAGAGTTGTTAGTTCTTGTAGAGTAGTACACTCTTGTTTCATTGATAAATTATTTGGAGAGTTTGTGTTTAAATAATTAAATGTTGTTTGGTTGGAAACAGAAAATGCTACATGTAGTAGATGGTATATCGGGAAAGACTTACATACTCTTGTAGATCGCTGTCTTGGATAATTTGGTACTTGGTAATTGTTTTGAGATTTCAAGTAGTTCATATTTAAGCTCTTGTATCATGTGGTCAAAACATATTAGTGGAGAACTACCATAGATCTTGTTGAAATTTGGTTTTATGATTGGTATCTCTAAGGCCTAGATATTTTTTGGTAAAAGGTGTTTGAGTAACAAGGAGGACATTATAGAGTCTTATAATGCTTGCAATTTGTTTTCATGTAAGTCTTGTTGTACTAGTTGATATCTTGTGTTTGCTTCAAACAATCTTGCTAGCCTAAACTCTGTACTAAGAGGGATTGCTTCTCGTGCAATTATAGATCTACCATATATGTTATTTGTGATCTTGCATGATCTCCGTTGATAGTAGATGGTCTGTCAAGTAGATTCTTGTGACTCCAAGAGAGAGTATTTATACTAGATAGTGGGTTCATGCCTCCAGTAATCTGGGAGAGTGACAGTAACTTCTAAGATTGTGGATGTGTTGTTGCCACTAGGGGTAAAACATCAATGCTTTGTCTAAGGATAATTGTGTTGTTTACATTATTCACTTTACTTAATGCAATAATATGTTACTTGCAACTTAATACCCAAAGTTTGCTCGGATGACGTCCCGAGAGTGGATTATTAGTCATAGGTGCAGTTGTATAAAGGTCTATGTATTATGTTGTAATGCCCAAATGAATATCATAGTAGTCATAATGTCATGTATATGCATTACGGTGCATTCTCTATTTGTCAATTACCCAGCTGTAATTTGTTCACCCAACATGTTATTTATCTGTTATGGAGAGACACCACTAGTAAACTATGGACCCAGTCCATTCTTTTACACTGATGACACAACCTACTGCAAACACTGTTCTTTTTCACTACAGTCATTGTTCTCGTTCATTCACTGCAAAAAAAACATCATTTTCCATACTATACGTATAATACTTTGTTTTCAGAAAGACCTGTGAGATTGACAACCTCACTGTTTCGTTGTGGGGCAAAGTATCTTGGTTGTGTTGTGTGCAGATTCCACGTTGCTGCTGAGCCTGGTAGTACACCCTGCCAACATCAGCTGTCAACAACCTTGTCGGGAGTAGGGGTAAGGCAAGTGCTAAAGGCAAGGTCAAGGTGTTGTTTGACCGGGTAGACGGCTACCCGGGTGCTTGCTACCCGGTAGGTTTCTATCCGGCCGTACCCACCAATGGCCAAGAGGAGAAATCAAGGAAGTTATGTTCGTCAGAGTAGAGGAGTTGGTCCGAGTAGAGGGATTGTGATCCTACTCGGGCCAGAAGTCAATGGAGCCGTTCTGACAAGGGATCCCGCGTATCCTGCGTCCGTACCGGCGTGCGGTTCAACTTACGGAGCGCGTGATTATCCGCGCTACGGCGTGGCTACAGTGCGGTAGGCGCTTGTCAAGTCCTGTCACTGACAGAGGGGACATGACAAGGCTAGGGGCCTACCCTATCTCACTGACAAGGTGTCAGGTCCCATCTCCGAACGGCGCGACGACTTCCCGCACCCGCGTCAGCGAGAAGCCGGAGGCGTGCTCTATTCTGCAGTGTGCATGTCCCATCAGTCGTACCTTATAGTCTTTTTCTATTCGGCTGGGCACCAGTATATAAGGTGCCCTGCCTCCTCCTGCGCGAGGGACATTGCTTCACTTCACATCTTTACCAGAGACAGCACTAGAGCTAGAGAGAACTGCTGAGTGGCTACCCGGCCAAGAGGCATACTTTGTACTGTGGCTACTCGGTAAACACACATATAGAGAGAAAGGCAGGAGTAGGGGTGTTACCTCCACACGAGGGCCTGAACCTGGGTAAGATCTTATTGTTTGCAGTACTAGAGACATACTACACGCGGCTACTCGTCGTGTGATCCCTCCCCGATCACCTCCAGCGTCCATCGGCCCCAACCTTTAGCCATCCTATGGCATCTGCCGTGATACCACCACGACAGTTGGCGCCCACCGTGGGGCTACCAGCGGCGCTGGCTGGAGTTCATGTTCGGACGGGACTCGTTTCTGCTACGGGGGAGCGTGTGGTCTGTGGCCTTGTCCACAGATTCGGCTCCTTCGACTTCGTCACCGACAACGCTGGAGATTTTGGCAGTAGACCCATCCCAGCAGGCGGCTCGGTGCTCTCCTTCGGCACGCACCTGGTCTACGTCGCCACCACCGTCATCCGCGAGTTCCCGGAGGTGATGCTCGTCGCGGAAGATCCTCCTGCTGTACTCGCTACCCGCGAGAAGCCAACTGGCTGCTCTGCGGACAGCGTGGAGGTGATGATGACAGGCCCGGCTATCGATGCCGGGAAGGGTGCGGCTGCGGCCGCTGGCGTCATCGAGGAGCCTGCTGGCCCAAGTGCTGGCTCAAAAGTTCACAAGCCCTACGAAGAGCCCCACAACATTCCGGGTTACGTGCCTCCTTCCACGACAACGACGATACCGGCATCCGCCGTGCGGATGGGCATGCCGCCTCCCACCGAGCTTGAGCTCATGACCATGAGGGCGCAACTCGACCAGCAGCGTCAAGCGCTGCTCGCGGAGCACCTGGAGCTGGAGAAGGTTAGGCTTGAGGTTAATCTAGATCAAAATGAGTACAACAGGGCCCACGGCTTTACTCCTGTGGTTAGGAAGCCTAGCAAGCTAGGCGCTACTCGTCGCAACTTGGGCGCTGATATGGCAGTAGTTGGTGGGGCTGCTAGCCAGTCTGCTAGTTTAAACACTGCTACGAGGCCCAAGTATAGTACCCCCGCCAAAACTCGTAGGGCTGCAGAGGCTGTGGCTGCTGAGTTGCCGCATCTCGCCGGCGACGCGCGCGCTAGGCAGCAGGACAGGCTTAATGAGTTAGTGCTAGAGGCTGCTAGGCAGAATGAGGAGTTCCGGAAAGCCAATCCGGGTGCTGGCGCTTCTCAGATTGTGCACTTCTACGGATCAGGCCTCATCGCCGCTTCCCGACAATGAGAGGGACCAGAGTGTGCACTCTGGGAAGAGCAGACAGATGCAGGTGTACGACCCGGCTCTCGCCGCGAAACAGCACGCTGTGCCGCGACAGCCCGGTCAGAAACACACTACTATAGGAGCGGGTTATCAAGCCCATAAAGCTCACAGTAAGAGGCAAGATGGAGACTATGCAGGCCCTTCTCGGCGTCCTGCTGCTCAGCCTACTCGGCAGAGGACGCAGCAGCCAGCTGCAGCACAGCCGCGTGCGGCTGCGCCAGCAGCCAACCCAGTGGTGCAGCCCGCAGTTGTGCAGGAGAACAGATATGATGATGGCTATTCGGCGATGGGGCTAGCCGGCTATGCTGACCCAAGAGATGTCACTGACCGTCTGGGTGACCGCATGTTGGAGCCCAGTGATGCAAGGTACAAGTTGGACCGAATCAATCAGTCTGCTCAGCTCGAGAACAGGGGGCCACCTGGCCCAGATTGCTTTGGTCGCCGCATCATGGAGGAGCCATCCGTGAACCAT
The DNA here is from genome assembly GCA_028641055.1 of Alopecurus myosuroides. Lineage (NCBI taxonomy): Eukaryota > Viridiplantae > Streptophyta > Magnoliopsida > Poales > Poaceae > Alopecurus > Alopecurus myosuroides. The sequence goes on from CM054062.1 coordinate 181,582,342, forward strand.
TTTCAGCTGGCTAGGGGGACCAAATGTTATGATGGCAGCACCAAGCCGGAAGACTGGCTGAGTGACTATGTTATCGCTGTGCACATCGCAGGCGGCAACCGGAGATGGGCTGTGCGGTATGTTCCGCAAATGCTAGAAGGCCCAGCTCGGACTTGGCTCAACAACCTACCCAAGGACAGTATCAACTGCTGGCTAGACTTCTCGGAAGCCTTCATCAGCAACTTCACCAGCACGTACAAGAGGCCGAATAGGCCGCAGCAACTATCCGCTTGCAAGCAGCGTGAAGAGGAGACTGACCGCGAGTATCTTACTCGGTGGAGTACTTTGAGGAACACCTGTGAAGGTGTGAATGAGGCCCAGGTCATCACTTGGTTTGCTCAGGGCTGCAAGCATGGTAGCATGTTATGGCAGAGGTTGCAGCGAGAGATGCCGAGTACGCTCGCCGAGACGATCAAGATTGTAGATACGTATGCACTCGGCGACCCAACTCAGCCTCTGCTCGATTCTCCTGAGCCGAGAAGGAAGAACTATGACAACAACAAGCGCAATGATTTCCGCAACAAGCGCAGAGGCGACCGGATTGATACTCGGTATGATCCCGAGAAGGTGAATGCTGTGACTACGGCTGCTAGGAGTAGCCAAAGGCAAAAGACTGCTGGAGCCCAGTATGGGCAAAACCAGAATCAGGGCCAAGGCATCAAGAAGCCATACAATGCTCCCCAGCAGGGTAGCGGCAACCCGGATCCAGCTCCGAGCTTTATCTTTGAGAACATGAAGGTTGGGCCGTGCAGCTTCCATACTCGGCATCCGAGTAGGCCAGCCAACCACACTACCTGGCAGTGCAGCTGGTGGGACCTAATCAAGACTGAAGACCTGCCCCCTCCTCCTCTGCCGGCTGCGAATGCCAATGTGCAGCCTATTCGGGCAGCTGCTTCCAGGCCTGCAGTGTTCCCGAGAAGGGAGAACGTGAACAAAGTGGCTCAGGGAGCCAACCGCAACTACAACAACGGCAACCGCAACTACAATAACAACAACGGAAACCGCAACTTCGACAACAACAACAACCGCAACTACAACAACAACAACAGGAACTTCAACAACAACAAAAACAACGGCAACAATGGTGGGGAAGACCGCAACCAGTACCAGGAACACCATGAGAGCTACATGATCTTCATCACTGAGCCCGCCGACAAGCAGTCACTGCACAGGCGTGCGATGGAGGTCAATGCTGTGATCCCTGCTGTGCCTCACAACCTGCACTGGTGCAACCAAGAGATCACGTGGTCCAGAGCTGATCATCCTAGGGTGATGCCCAACCCGGGTAGCTACGCTCTGGTGGTGGATGTCAGGTTCAGCAAAGTCCTGATAGACAACGGCAGCAGCATCAACATCATGTACCGGGATACACTGGAGAAACTCGGCCTTGCCGAGAACATGTTGCTACCCAGTAGGACCACATTCCATGGCATTGTGCCGGGAGTATCTTGTGCTCCGACCGGCCGCATCTGGGTGGATGTTCTATTCGGTACCAGGGAGAACTGCCGCACTGAGAGCCTGCAGTTTGAGGTAGTTGATGTTCAGAGCCCCTACCATGCTCTACTCGGTAGGCCTGCCCTCGGCAAGTTCATGGCCTCTACCCACGCTGCATACCTGAATATGAAGATCCCTGGTCCCAATGGAGTCATCACCATCTCAGGTGATTACAAGAGGTCTTTGGAGTGTGCCTCTGCTAGTTCTCAGCTGGCGGAATCCATGGTCATTGCTGCCGAGAAGAAGAAGATGTACGAGGTGGTGGCTATGGCGCAAGCAGCGCAAGTCGGTGCGCCTAGCATGCCGAGTTCCCAGTACGGGACTGCGTTCTAGGCGTCCCAGGAGACAAAGAAGGTCCAGGTTGACCCTGAGTTCCCAGACCATGTTGCCATCATTGGCGCCGGGTTGGGAGAGAAATAGGAAAGCGAGCTCATCCACTTCCTCCGTGAGAATCGGGATGTCTTTGCATGGTCCAATGAGGATCTTCCGGGTGTCTCGAGGGAGTTGGTTGAGCACTCGCTACATGTGCGGCCTGATGCCAAGCCGGTTAAGCAGGCTATGCGCCGCTTTGGTGATGAGAGGAGGAAAGCTATCGGTGATCAGATCACCAAGTTGCTGATAAGCAACTTTATTATGGAGGTATTGCATCCGGACTGGCTAGCCAACCCGGTTATGGTTGAGAAGAAGAAGGAGGACCCCAAGGCCGACACTGCATGGCGTATGTGCGTGGACCCCAACCGAGTAGCTGAACAAGGCGTGCCCCAAGGATCCATTTCCGCTACCCCGCATAGATCAGGTGATCGATTCCACTGCTGGTTGTGAGCTTTTGTCTTTCATAGATGCCTACTCTGGTTTTCATCAGATAGCTCTCAACCCGAATGATCAAATAAAGACTGCCTTTATTACCCCGTACGGGGCTTATTGCTATCATGTCATGTGCTTTGGGTTGCGGAATGCTGGGGCTACCTATCAGAGATGCATGCAGAAATGCTTGCATGATCAAATTGACAAAAATGTGCAGGTGTACGTAGATGACATTGTCATCAAAACGAATAAAACACATACTCTGCTTAGTGATATTGAGGAAACCTTTGCCAACTTGCGCAAGTATAAGATGAAGTTGAACCCAACTAAATGCACCTTTGGCGTCCTGGCTGGCAAGCTACTCGGTTTCTTGGTATCCAGTCGGGGCATTGAGGCCAATCCTTCAAAGATAAAAGCTATAGAGGGCATGTATTTGCTGAGATCCCTGAAGGATGTGAAGTAGTTTACTGGATGTCTGGCTTCTCTGAGCCGCTTCCTGGACAGAATGGGCGAGAAGGCCTTGCCTCTATATCAATTGATGAAGAAGAGTGACAAGTTTGTCTGGACACCACAAGCTGATGTAGTATTCAAGGAGTTGAAAGCCATGCTAGGTAGCACTCCCATCCTGGCTAGTCCGCTACCCAAAGAGCCAATGTTGTTGTATATTGCTGCAAACAACCGAGTAGTCAGTGTGGTGATTGTGGTGGAAAGAGAAGAAGAAGGCAAGACTGTGCAGCGGCCAGTATACTATCTCAGTGAGGTGCTATCCATCTCCAAGCAGAACTACCCGCATTACCAGAAGATGACTTACGGCGTGTACCTGGGCGCCAAGAAGCTAAAGCACTATTTCCAAGAGTATCCCATCACAGTGGTGAGTTCTGCTCCCATCTCGGACATCATGGGCAACAAGGAAGCAAGTGGCAGAGTAGCCAGTGGGCAATTGAGCTAGCCGCGTACGCTCCTTCGTACGCGAGAAGAGAAGCCATTAAGTCACAAATCTTAGCAGATTTTCTGGTGGATTGGGCTGAGGTGCAGTATGAGCCTCCTTCACCAGTAGCCAACTACTGGAAGATGCATTTTGATGGCTCCAAAGTGAAGGAAGGCCTTGGTGCTGGTGTGGTGCTCACGTCACCCAAGCAAGATCAGCTCAAGTACGTGCTGCAGATTCATTTCAAGGCATCTAACAATGTAGCAGAGTATGAGGCCGTGGTACACGGCTTGAAGGTAGCCAAGGAGGTTGGCATGCAACGCATCATCTATTATGGCGACTCGGATCTGGTGGTGCAGCAGGTATCAGGCACCTGGGATGCTCTGGATGCCAACATGGCATCATATCGGTTTCTGGTGCAAACTATGACTGGTTTCTTTGAAGGATGTGAGTTCGAACACATACACCGAGCAGAGAATGACGCAGCTGATGAGCTGTCCAAGTTGGGGTCTTCTCAGCAGTTCATCCCGGCTGGGATTGCCTTGGAGCATTTGAGAAAGCCATCTATCAAACCATCCCCCAACTCGGAGTCTATATTCGTTCCTTCTCTGCCAGGCGAGGAAGCTGTTCCCATGCAGATTGACTGGGAGGCTGCAAAAGAGAACCCGGGGACTGTCGTCTCCTACCCGGGGACTGCCACTTGCAACCCGGGGACTGTCCCTTCTTACTCAGGGACTGCCCCTCCCAACTCGGGGACTGTCGCATTCATCGAGGGGGTCCTTGCCGAGTGCTCGGGGACTCGGGGACTCGTCTCCAACTCAGAAGAGGTATTGGTGGCTGATCCAATGGAAGTGGACGAACCAGTGTTTCCCACGCGGGAGACACCGAGTTGGGTTATGCCCATATTATCCTTTCTAACGTATGGCACCTTGCCGAGTGACGAGGTCACGGCCAGGCAGATACAGAGAAGATCCAAGGGCTACACTATTCTCAACAAGGTGCTGCATAGAAGAAGTCCTACTGGCGTGCTCCAACGATGCGTTGAGCCAGAGGAAGGAGAAGAAATTCTGGTGGAGATAAACCAAGGAGAATGCGGACACCACGCCTCTTCTCGGGCTCTAGTCAACAAGGCTTTTCGGCACGGTTTCTTTTGGCTCACTGCCTTGAAGCAAGCTGAAGATATAGTGAGAAAGTGCAACGGCTGCCAGCGATTTGCAAGTAAGATTCATATGCCAGCTTCCGAGTTGAAGACCATTCCCATTACTTGGCCATTTGCTGTTTGGTGTCTGGATATGGTGGGTCCTTTCAAGCCAGCTAGAGGCAACATGACTCACATCTTGGTCATGGTTGACAAGATCACCAAGTGGATTGAGGTCAAGCCTATTCGGAAGTGCGATGGAGCCACAGCTGTGAGTTTTCTGAAGGATGTGATCCTGAGATATGGCTACCCGCGCAGCATCATTACTGATAATGGCACAAACTTTGCTGAGGGTGCTTTTGCGAGATTGTGCAAGGAGAAGCGGATCCGGCTAGATGTTGCATCTGTTGCGCATTCCGCCTCCAATGGGAAAGTTGAAAGAGCAAATGGCATGGTGCTATCCGGCATAAAGCCAAGGTTGATTGAGCCACTGCTGAAAACACCTGGGTGTTGGCTAGACGAGTTGCCAGCGGTGTTGTGGAGTCTAAGGACTACCCCTAACCGGTCAACCGGCTACACACCATTCTTCCTGGTATATGGAGCTGAGGCCGTGTTGCCCACTGACCTAGAGCATGACTCGCCCCGAGTAACCCTCTACACTGAGGCGGAGGCGAGAGAAGCTCGAGAAAATGACGTTGACCTGCTAGAAGAAGCAAGAGAGCTAACTCTGTCACGTTCAGCTGTTTATCAGCAAAACTTGAGGCGTTATCACAGCCGGAAAGTGAACCCAAGGGTTTTTCGAGAAGGAGACATGGTCCTTAGGCTCGTGCAGCGCACAGCCGGGATGCACAAGCTATCCCCTCCGTGGGAAGGGCCTTTCATTGTGAGCAAGGCTCTGCACAATGATGCCTACTATCTAGTTGACGCACAGGCACCCCAGAAGAACAGGCCGGATAGAGCAGGAGAGGAATCTAAGCGCCCCTGGAATGTAGCTCTACTCCGCCGTTTTCATTCGTGAGCAGAAAGTTGTATGTATCTCCTTAACCGAGTTAAAATTCTAGTAGGCACTCCGAATTCAAACTCGGGGACTGCCCTTGTCCAAATTTGTCCTGTGTTGTTTTACTCTGTGTTACTTTGTCTACTCGGTTGCTCTACTTAGAATTTCATAAGTGTATTTAGTAATGTGTTTAAACCTAAGGGCCAACTCTTCGACTCTGCTGCTGTCCGCAATCCGGCTTCATGGCAAGCAAGAGAACAAGCCAAAGGTCAATGAGCACACGAAAAATTGCTAAGGAGAAGAGAGGTGCAGCAACCGAGTAGGGTGTTCTTCTCTGTTTTTGTTGTCTTTTTTCGGCTAAGTGGTGGGCAGCGTTACTATGAATGTTTCTAAGTGGCTAAGTATTTGAAACTCAAACTTTGAAATCTTGTGACTCGACTACCAAAAAAGCCACAAGTGGCAGGTAAGAGCTGAGACGAAAAGAGAGAGTGGATAAAAAACGCAACTCGGGGACTTGCATATTAACGCAACCCGGCATTGAGCCAGAGTTGCTAAAAACTTCAACTAAATAAAAACTGAGTAGCAACGAACATAATTGTACGGTTACATCTGCACCCGGCATCCCGGGGATCTAATCAAAGTTCGAAGTAAAAGTGTTGCAGGCATCACTCATTGGAAGTCGCGGTGTTGTCCGCGTTGGCGTTGGCAGCATCAAGGTTGGCGGAGGCAACTGGATCAGAGGTCGCGGTGGCAACCGAGATGGGATCCGTGGCAGAGGTGGACGCAGTAGACTGCGAGCTGGGCATCGGGTAGGCACCAGTCGCGCCCAACTCAGGCGCTGGCTGCTGGATCACCATCTCGGTGGTGATGGTGGCCTCCTGAGCGCTGCTTTGTGGCTGCTCGGCTTCTGCGTCAACCTTGGTTTTCCCCTTCTCGGAGGCTCCCTTGGCGGCACCTTCCTCAAACTCGGTCAAGTCCTCGCTGACGGTGTCGTCATCGTCTTCCTCGTCCTCGTCCTCGTCTTCAGGTTCAGTATCTGGCTCGGGGAGGCCGTCGATGTAGGTGGCGGTGTCAGCGTAGGAGGCGATCTCGTATGCCACCGCTTTCCGGCGTGAGACGCAGTCGGAGTTGGTGGTCCACTTGGAGTCTTCACGGATAGTGAGGATTCTGTTGAGATCCAAGTTTTCATACCAGCTAGTGATGAAGTACAGTAGCTGATCAGCTCCTGCCCGAGCAGCAGACGCACGCCATTTCTTCAACTCGGCCTTCACTCCGTTCAGCTTCTCGGCAATCACACTGAAGTTATATGGCGTATCTTGATCCGGCCAGAATAGCTTGTGCAAGTTGAATGCAGTGGACACCATGGAGGTGCCCAGGCCCTTGAGGGAACGGATCTGCGTCTTGATATTGAGAAGATGGTCGTTGATGGTGGACTTGGTGTCGATAGGCATACCAGAAGCAGCTCTGAGCTGTCTGGCTTTCTCCATAGCAGGCACACCAGCAGAGCGGAGCTCAGGGAAGATATCTGCATAGGGATCTATTTGGGATCAGAAAAGGAAGCAGAGAAGAGATGAAACCAGGTAGAAAAGGGCACAGAAGAGAAAAACAAGTCAAGTGCAGAGAAGAGAAAACTCACGTTCTAAATTCACCAGCAGCGCTCCCAGCTTGATCTTCCAGTCATCCTCGTCCGAGATGTGCCTGTCTTCAATGCTGCGCGCGTTGGCGATCTGGAGGACGAGTTGCTGGTTATGTTCCTTGAACACCGAGATCTCCAACTCGAGCGCCTTCTCTTTGGCCTTGGCAGTCTTCTTGATCTATTCCTTCTCGACAACCTGGTTGATGGCATCCTCGAGGGCAGATTTCAGCTTGACCTGCATCTTCTCAAACTCCGCCATCTCGGCGGCGCGCTCTTTCTTGATCTCAGCTTCCCGGGTTTCCAACTGTTGCCGCACCTCGGCAGGCGTGAGGCAGTCTTGGTGTTGCTCCCGGAATTTCTTGTACTCTTCTGCGAGAAGAACAACAGTGTCAGCAGAGTAACCAAGTAAGAAGAAACACAAGTACAGAAAAGGAAAGGCAACTCACCCTCCAGAGTAGCGATCTTGCTCTGGGCAGAGGCAGCAAAAACTTCGCAGTCGCGATGCTTTTCAATCAAGTCGTTGAGCTTGCCTGCAGAGAAAACAACAATAAAGCAAAAAAGCAAACACGGGCGAAACACAAAACGCACAAACCGAATTGCTGAAAGCTTACCTTCAACCTCAGAGATCTGGATAGTGCGATCCAGTGCCGCCTGCTCCACCACAGCAGTGTCCTTCTTCTCGGCTTCAAGAGCCTCAAGACGGTCCTTGGCGATGCGGTGGTTCCAGAGTAGCCGGTGGAACAGTCTTGTCCTCTTCTGGAGGCTATTCTGTAGAGAAGAAGAGAAAAAGTTCAAGTTTTGTGAAGATTTGCCCCGAGTAGACGGCAACTCAGTTGAGTTTTCGCCTACTCGACCCGAATCTCGGGGACTGGGGGAATGGCTAAGAGGAAAAGAAGAAAAGAGAAGAGAAAGGAGAAACAGCAACTCGGGAATTGCAAAAAGAAGATAGAAGACTCACAACATAGCTCTGCTCGACGTCTTCTGCAGCTTTGCGCATGACGAACAGCTTCCCGACCAAGGTGCAGGTGGGGCTTGCGATCGTCATGGGGACAGCACCGACATCCGCCTTGTTCCAGTCGACGCGGTAGTGGTCGATCTGACCCAACTCCAGACCATCCCATTTGGGGTTGCCAAACGCCTTGCTGTTCCAAGCTGGGTCAACAAACCCTACTCGGTCCAAGATCGCGGTGAGGCCTTCTGATTCGATCTCGTTGTCAACTTCCTCACGCGAGAGCAACTCGGGAACTGCTGCTGCCTTGCCCTTGGACTTGGTGCTGGTCGCCATAGCTTGGCCTTCCTAAAGCACTGCCAGTCCTTTCTCTCCCTTTGCCAATGAGATCTCATGGCGCTGGGAGATAGTCATCATATATTCCGGGTAGCTGGGCTTCGCGCGGCCGCCAGCACCTGCGCCTTGATTCTCAACAGGACCAGTAGACCCAGAGGCAGCTGGGTTGGCGCTGGATGTGGGCGCGGAGAGCACTAACTTCTTGCTACGCGGCGGCTTCCCGGATGGCGCGTCTTGCGGCTTGGGGGGCGGCATCTGCTGTCCGGCTTGCGAAGCAGCGCGCTTTGGCTGCCGCCGGACGGCCTCGGTCTCAGACTTAATTATCTTCCTGGGGCTAGGAGCAGTGTCTGGCCGAGAAGCAGGTGGAGGCACTTTGCGAGAAGCAGTTGGCGGAGGTGACGGTGCAGTCTGAGTTGGAGGAGGGATCGGCGCGGTGGGTGGAGTCGCCTGCTGGGTAGGCGGCACAGGGGGCTGGCTACCCGGTGCAGCGTCGGGCTGCACTTGGACCTGGCGGACGGGCTCCACCACTCTCTCTTCTACCCGCTGCTCTGCAGCGGGATCAGGTCTTGTGTCAACAACTTCTTCTACCCGCGGCCCGGCCGCGGGATCATCTTGGGCTGTAGCGGTGGTGTCTTGCTGCGCAGGGGTGTCTTGCTGCTCGGTGGTGTCTTGCCGCTCCATGGCGGCATCATCTTGCTGCTCGGTGCTTTCTTCAGCATTGTCCCCAGCTGAGGCAGCTGGGGGAGATGGCGGCGTCTCGTCATGAGCAGCATCTTGCTGCTGTTGGGGGATGAGATCAACATCATCACCGGCGCCAGTGTTCTCGGCGCCGGTATCGTCATCTACATGGATAGGGGAGGACGCGCGCGTCCTCTCCTGCTCGTCTTGCTCATCATCATCGTCCGAGAGATCTACGAGTCGATCTAGGGGCACGGATGCTTTCCTCTTGGGGCGAGAAGGGGCTGCTGCAGCATCAGCGTCGAGAGGGGCGCTGGAAGAAAGGAAACAGTTCAGAAAGGCAGAAGAAGAAAAGCGCAACGAGAAGCGGCAAAAGAGTGTTACTCGGATGGAACGCTTACCCTTTGCTGGTGGGGGGTTGTCTCCTAGAGGCGACGACTTTCTTTCCGGCTTTCTTCTTGGCTTTCTTCGGGGGAGGTTCTTGGGCACCACTGCCTACCCTCTTCCGAGTAGTGGGAGCAGCCACAGATAGAGGATTAACCTCCAGGGGCTCATCATCGTCGTCCGCCTCAAGATCCTCTGCAGAGTAGAAGAAGAAAGGAATTCAGAAACACAGAAGGGAATCAGAGTGCGCTACTCGCGAGCAGAGAGGTGAACTTAGTCACCTTCGTCATCTTCGGACCAGTCCCGAATAGACGCATCAGCTCGGGACTTACCAGGCTGATTGGCGTGAGGGATGCAGAGGGTGTCTTGGGTGTCGTAGGCGGTCGCATCGTCCTCTTCTCGGTCCTTGGACCAGTTGGCCTCGAAGATCTCGGTATCTTCCTCTCCCTGGCGATCGATGTGCTGTTGAGGCAAACATGAAACACTGTGAGTTGGTTTCTCGGCTAAGGAGTTCTACTCGGAATAGCATGCAAACACAAAGCATATTCAGCTAAGGAGTTCTACTCGGAACAGCATGCAAACACAAAGCATATTCAGTTAAGGAGTTCTACTCGGAACAACATGCAAACACAAAGCATATTCAGCTAAGGAGTTCTACTCGGAATAGCGTGCAAACACAAAGCATATTCATCTAGGGATTTCTACTCGGAATGGCATGCAAACACAAAGCATATAGAGCCAAACGGATATTTGTGATGTCCTACTCGGTGCCGCATGCAAAGATTAAGCATACAAAGCTGAGAAGCCACCTACTCAGTATCAAAGTGCAAAAACAAAGCACAGAAGAATAACCTGTTCAATGGGCTTGAGGCGGCTATACGACGTGAAGCCGTACATCCAGGTGTCAGAGAGCGAGGTCTGCATGATGGATCTGGCCCAGATGGCCACCTCGGCTTTACTGAGCTCGAATGTCGTTGTCCTTGTGCAGTCTCGGGTTCCTCCCATGTAGCACATCTTGTGCGATCGACGCTGGAGCGGGAGTACTCGGCGTGATATCCAGCACGCGATGGGATCATCCTGACGAAATCCTTCCGAGATCAACTCGGTCAGGCGTCGCTCAACCTGGAGGACATCCTCGATGGTCTTCTTGGGGTTGTAACCCCAGTTCTGCTGAGTGGGCAGTGCATTCTTGAACTTCGGGAGCCCTATCCGGTCCTCGATGGGCTTCCCTTCTTCTGCAGCGACATTCTTCACGTACAGGAAACCGCGCTGCCACTTGCGCACGGTTTCCAGTCCCTTAACCCTCGGGTGATGGCCAGTCGTGCGCTGCAGCATCATGGCGCATCCCGTCTGGGTCATCGCGCGGGCGCTCTCGGTGTTCCCCGGATTGGGAACACTCTGCTTTCTGAAGAAAAAATACCTAGCCCATGTATGGATGGTTGGGTAGACGCCTAAGAAGGCCTCGCACACGACGGCGTGGATGGATAGCATGACAAGGGCATTGGGTGGAAGGTGATGCGGCTGGAGGCCAAAATGTTTGAGGAATTCGGAGAAGAAATTGGAGATGGGAAGGCCGAAGCCGCGCTTGAAATGAGAGAGGAAGACGACGTACTCGTCTTTGTCAGGCTTGGGGATAATCTCAGTACCTGGAGGCCTGCAAACGACGCCGGGAGGGACGCGGCGCGTGTTGACGAGCCACTGGCAGTCCTCAGCGGTCACGTCAGATCCTTCCCAGCCGGCGCGTGCGGCCGCATCGTCATCTCCGCGAGGAGCCATGGAGGCGGAAGCGCTTGTGGAAGATTGGAGGCGGAATCGAGCGGAGGCGCTTCTCTCTGTCTCTCTCGCGGTGCGTGGAGCAGCGGCGCAGCGAGTGTTTGCGGTGGCGGTGTGCTCGACGGCGGCGGAGAGGCGAGGGGGCGCGAGATTGGAAAGAACTGGAAAGAGGAGAAGGGAGCGTCGCGGGGGTATTTATCTTGCCCCCTCGAGTTGCCGTTACTGGAAGATTGATCGTGGCATCGATCGTGGGCAACGATCGTGCGACGTGGGTTAAGCGACCGTTGGAAACGCACACAGCGCATAACGCGTGCGTGACGGGCGCAGTTAATCCCACGTCGAGATCGTGGGCATTTGAGTGCGGTTGAGGTGACCTAACGGGCTAGTGGGCCCAGGTTGCAATTACTGGCGCGTGGCCTGCCGTATCCCAGGCACCGAGGCGTCGGGGGCACAGGGGTGTGACACGTGCCCCGTAGCGACACAGAGAGGTGGATTTGGTCCGATTCAACGGGAGCGAGTTCGAAATTTCCCTAAGTCATTCTACTCGGCAGCTCAGGAGAGAAATTGCTCTACTCAACTACCAGAAAGGTTGTCTCGTGAGCACAGTTGAAGAGATTAGAGAAGGAGTTACTGGTTCAAGTTGGAGTGCAACTCGGCGTTACTCATTCAAGGAGACAGTTTGGTTTAAAGCTGGCAGGGCCCAGTGAACAAGTTCGCAGGACTCTACCAGCTTCGGGGACTAATGTCGGGGGGTTACCCCCGAGTAGGGGTAAGGCAAGTGCTAAAGGCAAGGTCAAGGTGCTGTTTGACCGGGTAGACGGCTACCCGGGTGCTTGCTACCCGGTAGGTTTCTATCCGGCCGTACCCACCAATGGCCAAGAGGAGAAATCAAGGAAGTTATGTTCGTCAGAGTAGAGGAGTTGGTCCGAGTAGAGGGATTGTGATCCTACTCGGGCCAGAAGTCAATGGAGCCGTTCTGACAAGGGATCCCGCGTATCCTGCGTCCGTACTGGCGTGCGGTTCAACTTACGGAGCGCGTGATTATCCGCGCTACGGCGTGGCTACAGTGCGGTAGGCGCCTGTCAAGTCCTGTCACTGACAGAGGGGACATGACAAGGTCTAGGGGCCTACCCTATCTCACTGACAAGGTGGACAGGTCCCATCTCCGAACGGCGCGACGACTTCCCGCACCCGCGTCAGCGAGAAGCCGGAGGCGTGCTCTGTTCTGCAGTGTGCCTGTCCCATCAGTCGTACCTTATAGTCTTTTTCTATTCGGCTGGGCACCAGTATATAAGGTGCCCTGCCTCCTCCTGCGTGAGGGACGTTGCTTCACTTCACATCTTTACCAGAGACAGCACTAGAGCTAGAGAGAACTGCTGAGTGGCTACCCGGCCAAGAGGCATACTTTGTACTGTGGCTACTCGGTAAACACACATATAGAGAGAAAGGCAGGAGTAGGGGTGTTACCTCCACACGAGGTCCCTGAACCTTGGTAAGATCTTGTTGTTTGCAGTACTAGAGAGATCCTACACGCGGCTACTCGCCGTGTGATCCCTCCCCGATCACCTCCAGCGTCCATCGGCCCCAACCTTTAGCCATCCTATGGCATCTGCCGTGATACCACCACGACAGTTAGAGGGATTGTGATCCTACTCGGGCCAGAAGTCAATGGACCCGTTCTGACAAGGGATCCCGCGTATCCTGCGTCCGTACCGGCGTGCGGTTCAACTTACGGAGCACGTGATTATCCGCGCTACGGCGTGGCTACAGTGCGGTAGGCGCCTGTCAAGTCCTGTCACTGACAGAGGGGACAGGACAAGGATAGGGGCCTACCCTATCTCACTGACAAGGTGGACAGGTCCCATCTCCGAACGGCGGGACGACTTCCCGCACCCGCGTCAGCGAGAAGCCGGAGGCGTGCTCTGTTCTGCAGTGTGCCTGTCCCATCAGTCGTACCTTATAGTCTTTTTCTATTCGGCTGGGCACCAGTATATAAGGTGCCCTGCCTCCTCCTGCGCGAGGGACGTTGCTTCACTTCACATCTTTACCAGAGACAACACTAGAGCTAGAGAGAACCGCTGAGTGGCTACCCGGCCAAGAGGCATATTTGTACTGTGGCTACTCGGTAAACACACATATAGAGAGAAAGGCAGGAGTAGGGGTGTTACCTCCACACGAGGGCCCTGAACCTGGGTAAGATCTTGTTGTTTGCAGTACTAGAGACATCCTACACGCGGCTACTCGCCGTGTGATCCCTCCCCGATCACCTCCAGCGTCCATCGGCCCCAACCTTTAGCCATCCTATGGCATCTGCCGTGATACCACGACGACAAACCTTCAGAAGTGATTTCGTTCTCCTACTAGTCCGATTAAAACTTGGTTTCTTACTGAGGGAAAATCTTGCTGCTATACTCATCATACATTCCTCTTGGTGTCTCCCAACGAACGTGTATCCACACGCCATCAGAGACTTATTGTTGGACTCGCGCAGGACGGAAGCGTTGTCTGGCATGATGGTGACGTCGACGGCCAGCTTTGCAAGATCATTGCATTGATTTCTAGTGAAGATGGTATGGTGGAATATGGCGGCATCGGTGTATCGGCGTGCATGTCGGTATGCGTCTAGGTCTGGTGGACTGATTTGTGCTCCTGGCTCGCTATTGGGGAGCTTGGGTGAGTCTTCCGGTTAGATGATGCGCGTTGGTGTGCTAAGTCGGAATATTGGCTTCGATTTTGACCACCCCCTTCATCAAGTAGGTTTATAGGTATGACAAATTTGTTGTCATGCAGGTGACTTCCGGCTCATCAATGTAACTCTTTGTAAGACGACGTTAGTTTCGCTTAACTTTTAATAAAAACTTGGCCGTGTGCATCATTTTAATGCAGAGGCTAGGGGTAGAACCTCCGTTTCAAAAAATTAACCAGCAATAAAAGACCTTGTCATTAATTTAAATGACAATGAAAATATATATGTTTTTCTCACTTATCTTTCCGCTAGTATATATATGGTTTGTTTTTAAGACTAATCATAGTGGGAGTATCATAAAGTATCATGCATATGATGCTAGTATATGATACTATTTCTATAATGCATAGTATCATATAGGACTCTCATAGTCATATTTTACTTATTATTTTGTAAAAATCTCAATGTAAATATATGTACAAGATTTATTTATCATCATTTTTTTTTTAATTTTTTGTGTCATGATACGGTATCTCCTAAGCTACTCTAATCTTCTCTCTCTTTTAATTATTTGTCATATTAGATTTTTTATGGGACCAAGTTGCATGATATTAGATATGATATCACCATTATGGTTAGTCTAATAGCATAGACTGTGTTGTAAAAGCCAAATTTATGATATCAATTTATTTGGTATAAGTGATAGGTTTGTTATATTAACTACAACGTGCCAATGCTAAATGCTCTCGTTGCAAATGTCAAATTCTCTAATTGTGTGGTTCACTATATATAAAGTAAAGAAAATATTCTTAGTCTGCTCACCACACTCTAAACACTCTAGTCCCACCCCTTCCATCCTATTATTTTAGTATCTTAAATAAATTTGGCAATCAATCTTCTAGTTTTTCTCCCTTCGAAAAATTTGGCTATGGAACTAACAAAATTTTCTCTATAATCTTGCCAAAAGTCAAAACTCAATTTGGCAACGGTATTTGGCGTACACCGTGGATGCCCCAATGTGCTCCTACTTTTCTCTCTTCCAATTTCCCGTGCACGTGTGCATGTGCTTTTTTATTTTCTAACTATCACTATTGTACGGCGACAATTAATGGAGTGAGTAATGTTGTCTCTCGGACCTTGCATACCCGAACTGTGGAGTATTAACGTCAGAGGAAGAAAATCCCCCGCGTCATGTCTCCCGTTACCCCCGAATCGGGCGGCCGAGACGGATCCCTAGCTCGCCACCTCCTCCCTCCCCTCCACCTCCCCCTTCCAACTGCTGCCGACGCACACCGTCGAGCTAAGCCCGTGCGGTGCCGGTGGCAGCCCGACTTCCTTTCCCCATCACGAGGGGCCCGGACGGAGCGACAATCTTCCTCGACGACGGTGCATCTCGGAGGACATGGCACACCGGCGGCCGACAGTCGCGTCAAGGTCAAGTCTCCACGCATGGAGGCGGCCCTCGGGGACACAGTTTGGGGTCTCTGGCCATGGCGGCGGCGGGGCCGAGCTCGTCCGCCCATATCTGGCAGGCGGGGATGTGTTGGCATGGCGGCGGCATACACCTCCGGAACCTGGGACAGAGAGGATTGGCAAGGCGTGGACCTTGGGCGGCCGCTGGCATAGCTGGTCGTCGACTGCGATGCACCCGGCTTTGGCCAAGATCTGGCCCCTTCAGGCCGAGATCGGGCTGTCTGGGCCCCGCGGTTCGATTAGTTTCAGGGGCTCTTGACCAGGGAGCCCACCCCCCTAACCATGGATGGTTGGGACGTTGGATCGGGCCTGACGGGCCTAGATCTCACCGCCGCCTCACGACCTCTGTAGATTCGACTGTTGGATGTGTCCTGCTCGTCGATCCTCACTCTTAGAGGTACTGGTCAGGTGACCATGTCCATTCTGATGGGCTTGTCGTGGCGATGTTTCGCCCCACTATGGGCTAGATCCACGATGCCAAGGCGGCGGCCTTGGAATGTGGTCTGCGCGGGCATCTCTGCGACGAGCGACGTGGTGGTGGTGATGACCTTGTCTTTTGTCCACGTGGATGGTGAGAAGCGAGTGGCGGGGGATCCTAGTGTTGGCGACGTTTCGACCTTGTCAGCCCCCAAATCGTATCTTGGGAGCCTAACTTGATGGCGGTGGGTGGTCCGAGATACCGGGCAGGGCGAAGGTTTTTCCCTGTGAAAGACCAACGGTCCGGCGCCAACAGCAGCAACGCGGATGTTGTAGGAGGTGCCACAGGGCTTTGGGTCAAAACCTTGGACTATAGTCTCAACTATGGTGGCATGGGTATCGTACCCTCTTGGGGGCATTATCATGGAGATACTGTTTCTTTCGGTGGTGTGTCCGTGACATCGGTGGCAAGTTTGGCTCTCTTGGCTTCTTTGTGTATCCTTGATTTGCTTTATAAGAGGACTATCTCTTCACATTGTATCGGTTTCGTCGTTTGGGTTTGTTTATAAAACAGGACGAAAGGTTGTTTTGAATGTGAGCACGAAAACATGTAACAATGTAAGAGATCAAACGTAGAAGAAAACATCATGCGTGGAAGGTGGCCTAGGGCCGGTGTTGGATGGGGGAGCGGCGAAAGAGACATGGGCTCATGGTCGATGACACACGTCCGATGTGCCTCCAGGAGGTTGAAACAATTGAACATCTTCTTCTCACTTGTTCATTTGCTCGCGTCATCTGGTTCCTGGTTCTCGCGGGTCTCTAGAACCCAGAGGCTAGACCTGGCTCCCACGGCGGATGTTGAGATGTTGCCTTGGTGGACGTCCATCTTGGAAGCTTTGCCTAAAAGCTTGGCTCCCAAGATCCGAACGATAACCTTGCTGGTGTGCTATAAAGGAATGGGAGTGTGTTCAAGGCCAAATCGAAGGCGGCGACGGTGCTCCTCGATGAGATCAGGAAACAAGCGGGGTTGTTGTGAGTAGTTGTTCATCTGTGAATCCTGGCTTCGGCCTCCCCAATAATGTGGATCTTGTAAATGGTTTTTGTACCTTCTTCTATCTTCTATAGAAGAAAAACATCAAACCGACCAAAGGCTTGATTCAACCGGTTTAATACACTGTCGAGCGGTATCGGCACGCAGTCCGGCTGGCCGACCCGGTATACAAGATCGGATCTGAGAAACTCCAGTCTCCAGCTGGGTCAAGCAGTAAGATCTCCACGTAGGAAAAACCCAGCCAGAAATGACGTCTGTGTCTGCCCCCACTTGGCTTGATCTGACCAGGTTCGAGTAATCGGAGTAGAACTCAGCTAAAAAAGGTACTCGTACGATCTAGAACAAAACAAGTTGACATCTCAAGACCAACTAAAGCCGAGATCAAGCTGTCGACAGCAACTTGACGGTAATATAAAAGTTAGATTAATTGGTGGCGGTAATGAACAGGCAAGAGAAAGCAATGGCGCTTCCCGGGGACGACGAGCCCGTGACGCCTTGCGCGCGCACATGACTTGGTTGGTCGTCCACCACGCCGCCACGCATCCCAGCGCAGTATATAACCACCGCCGCGGTGCTAAAAATAGAATCAAGCCCAGCCTTAACTTACAGCAAGAAGCGAAGCCTTAGCTTACACGTCCATCCATCGATCACTCTTCAGTTTTCTGCTGGCCGTAGCAGCATCCATTAATCGCAGAGATGAGCACGGTGTGCGCGAGGCCCGTGGGGTTCTCTGGAGGGGTGAAGTGCCAGCGGCGGCCGCGGGTGAGAGTCTCCGCCGTGGCGGCGGCGCCGGAGAGGTTGATGGCGACGGCGGCGACGATGTACGATGTCCTGGCCGTTGGGACAGCGGCGGGACCGGAGGAGATCAAGGCAGCGTACAGGCGCGCGGCGCTGCGATGGCACCCGGACGCTTGCCCGGGCGGCGCCGACCGGTTCATGAGGGCGCGCGAAGCCTACGAGGTGCTCTCCGACCCGGAGCGCAGGCGGGGCTACGACATCCAGCTGCGCTTCGGCGGTGGCGGTGGCGCCGGGTCGTCCCGCGCGGGGTTCGCGGACTGGGAGGCGCAGCTGGCCGGGCTGCAGTGGCGCGCGGCGGAGGCGCGAGGGGAGACGTGGGGGAACAGGATGCGCCGCGCCGCCGCGCAGACGTCGTCGTCGCACTAGTCCAAACCGCCCAGGCTTTAGCCCTAGCGAAACTGTAGCGTAGCAAGTACAGTGAACAAAAAGTACGGTAACTATATTAATGCTTAATGACTATTCACTCTGATGTGATCACCGTTCTTAAGTGGAAGGCCGAGTAGGTCTCTGCCCTTTTCTGATCATTTCACAAAAGATTTCTATTCGCAAAGTGGGTAACTAAAACCAGCAGCCCTCTTGCGCATTCTAGAAAGGATAATAAACAAAAATAACCATGGGACAACAGAAGTTTCTCGCGGCAAAGCATAAAATAAGATTGCTTTAGAAAAAAGACAAATCTGAAGACCATTAAACAAAGTATGTACAGTACGAGTTTTACACATCACTGGACATTCTAGAGCATCACAATAAACAAGGAATCGTTGCGTACAATGATGGCGGCCTGGTTCCATCAAACATTGTGCCTAGGAATAACTTTTCAGTAGGCAATGACGTTTTTGGGAATCAACATCAACCAAACGCAATCGCCACTGCCATCGCCACCACCTGCCTTCTGGATGATCGTCAGTCGTCATCACAACCACCACCAACCGGAGTTCCAATCTCCAAGAGCCAAGGGGGCCAAAATGTGTACTGTCAGCCAAACCAAACATATCCGATTCGCCGCAGAATGCCCTACCTGGTGTGTACAAGTTCACTCGACCGAAGGAGCATGTCAGCTGGGGCTGGTAGGCTGCTCTTTTTTACAAGTTCAAGCAGCGTAGGAGTGCCACAGAGCCACAACCCAAATCATTTCTCTACGCAAAAGGATTGCCAGTTGACACAGTGCTCAATGTTATGTTCCTGAAACAACAGGGTTAACTTCATCAGTAGAAAGATGGAGTAGACGTTAGAGCTTGTTTGATTTTCCATCCAATTTTGTCAAGCCGGAGTTTTGGAAATGCCTACAAATTTGGCCCCAACCAGCTTGGCTCCAAAATGTGGTGGTGGAGCCAATATGATTGCTGCAAGGTTGCTGCCGAATTTTGGCATTACCAGTTTTTTTGGCAGCAAACCAAATAACAAACTGCCTACTTTTGGCTTGGCAATTGGCAGCAAACCAAATAAGTTCTTTCCCGAATTTTGGTTGCCCAATGGGGCAGCAAACATAACAAATCGCTGATAATGCCTACTATGCCAAGGCAGAGCATATTGGCAGCAAACCAAATAAGTTCTTTCCCAAATTTTGGTTGCCCAATGGGGCAGCAAACATAACAAATCGCTGATAATGCCTACTATGCCAAGGCAGAGCATATTACCTCAATGGGGAGTTCGGGGCCTGCTCGACAAAACATGGTAATCCACCTGAATATGGTGCAAGTTGTTAGAATCAGATGACCTTCATGTACATAGTATCATGACAATCGTATCTATAGTATAAGAAAAGAAAAACATCACAATCATAGACAGTAAAGCTCACCATGTGATCCGGACGGAACATAGGTAGAAATATTGTTGGAGAACCATGATTCAGGCAAACCATCAAGAAAAGAACATGGTAAACTAGGCAAAGCCGCTTGCAACGTGCTCATGTCCATGATCTGCAACTGAAGTGAAATTCAGAAAATTGCTGCCAAGCACTAGGTAAAGGAAGCTGACTAGGACTAGGACCGTCCTTTAAAGAAAAATTAGGGTATTTTTATATTATCATGCACATAGGACAGTTCATACCCAACGCACAAACAGACTATCTAGTTCTCAGTACAAATCACAAGTAAAATGATCTCAGATCTTCAAGGAATTTTACCAAAACACAGATATTGTGAAGTCCAAACCATGTTCAAATTTAAATATGGTTGGGTAGCAGTAGCAATAAAGAAGGACTGGCGTCTGCACAAGTTCTAATTGAATTCCCTAATCAACCAAATCTCAAGAGTCACCACAATTCGAATGATGGCTTGAATTCTCTAATAAACCGAATATCATCAGCACATTTAACAACTACGATGATTGACAACGTATTAATGTCACATGTACCGGACATGACTTTGTGGAGTTGTAAACATATATAAATTTGGCTTATCGGTAGGATGTTATTTTTAGAAACAGGTAACATTTTCTAGCCCTTGTATCTAATGACATAATCCTCATAACTCTCCGCTTACTATATAAACGTCAACACCCACCAATAAATCTAAACCCAACTTTTCCCTTCCCACCTGAACCTCCAATCATGTCTGTTGCGACCGTCATCCTCCCTTCTCATGGCTGTGGCACCACCGCAACTTCGCTACATCCCAACCATCTCTCCACAGCCACGAACCCCTTTGTAAACTTGCTGAACAACTTATCGAGGTGGTAGATTGGTGGAACACAAATGGTGCTGTAGATCCAATTCCAAAGATAAGAAGTTTGACTGATTTCCCAAAAAGGATTCAACAGCTTCTTTTAGCAAATCCAAATATATATAACAGTGCTGTAGATTATTGTTTTTTGTTCATTTTTTAAAGGAACAGCAGTAGAATAATTGTTATGATGAGTTATCTGGGTAAGATAAAGGTTTGAAAACCGGCAATAGGACAATGGCTTGTCCCTGACGTGGAAGAGAGGCTTGAGCAACCACTACTCTATCCTTTCAGTTTTAATTGGACTTAGCTTGATTTATAAGATACAGTCGTATCCCACATGAATACTTAAATATCTTTGTACCTCTAGGTATATTTAAGGGTTCCAGCAAAAAAAATAGGTATATTTAAGGGTCCTACAACTTTTCGAATAGACACACACATGCATATTATTGTCCCTGGATTGTCACACTGGCAGAAAACATAGGAGCCAACGCCCATAACAACAACAGTGACATGCTTTGATGCTTACGGGAACCTTTTACAGTTTAAAGAATTTCAACCAGTTACAAACACCTAACAGTATAGTAAACTTGTTTCTAGAAAGCCATTTATCCACAAAATGAAGCATTATCAACTACCGGAAAAAAGGGATCACAACAGATCTATACAAATTTGTTTGCTGCTTTTAGCCTTCTATTAGCATGTGATACATACAATGCAAAGAGAAATGGAATACCAGATCAGGAGCCTCTGAATCAGTATCAAACGGAAGATCAAATGGATTTAGCACAACCTGATCAGCCGAGTCTCTTCCCTGTAAATCAAAGGTAATGCACAAGATCAAATCACATCAGAGGGGCAGAGAGCAACAGTATAAAAGAAAAATAGTACTCCCTCTGCCCAAATTGAAAGCGTGTTTTGTTTTGGACAGTCTTTGACGCATGACTTTGACCACTTATATATACCGAATTATATTGATTGGAAATGTGTAAATGGTATCGCTGCATTTGTCTTGCAAAATTCTTTCATTTCATATATCTTTATAGTATTGTGGACAAACTATAAGTACAAATCATAGCCAAAGTTGTAAGTTGTTGACCAGCAAAAATCAAGGGCGCCTTACATTTTGGGATGGAGGGAGTATTCTAAAATGGCTAATGTAATAGAGAAGTCATACCAGGGAAGGAAGAGCAGATGTTAAAGATGGCTCTAAGAAAGCAGCAAATGGTGCACTTGGAGCTAATTCATCCATGAACACTTGATGGCTATCCTCATCATGAGATTCCTACAGAGAATAACAGTTAAGATGTTGTATTATTTTATACGCAAAAAAAAAGAAAAAAAAAAGATGTTGTATTATTTATGAACCACATGCAAAATTGAACAGGGAAAAAGGCTACCTTTGAAGCAACAGGGGAAGTGAATGGATTGGTCGTAGTAAGGGAAACATTGACTACATTTTTGCGCTCATTACTTAGTGGTTCAGCAGTAGAGTGATCATTAGTCATCACCCCAGTTGCATCATCAAAAGAATACCACATCTGTGAATACACAACAAGGAGGAACGGAATGTAAGTCAGGGGATAAGCAGCTAAAACTCAGAATCAACAGACCAGCACCATAACGGATAAGAAATAACTTCCTGTTCAATTTCATGACTCCTAAATAAGACCTGAGAACTTATCCTATCCGTTGGTTCTAATACATTACAGCAATTGCAAAGTCATTAATGAGAAATCTCCCAGTTTGTTGGGAACTAGTGCTACCAGCAGCGACATCATAACACTTAACACTCCAAGGTTGAGGAATTACAACAATATAATAGGTTTTGTAAAATTTGTAGCAACAAGGACAAAAAAACTCCACAGTAGAACATAACATCAGACGGCTCTTTTCCAAAATTGCAATTACCTCCACACATTCAAAAAGATGCAACAGAGTGCCACCAGTAGTGACATCATAAAGGCTCCAAGCCTCCAAGGCTGAGTTTAATTAAAAAATATTACGTTTTGAAAGATGTAAAGCATGGCAAAACTGCATAGTGGAACACTGGCTCATAGTACAATTGCTCTTTTTGCTTTCACACATTTCACAAAATTGCAAACGATTTCTTGAAGTTAATTAGCTCATATTATTGCATGCACATGTTGATATGAACAAATAGAAACAGAGGATTAGTAGAGCATGGAAAATGTTCCTTACCCGAGAGCAACTTGTATCATGAGATGTAGTACCAGACTGATTGTCGACTGAAACTTTATCCTTGGAAGGCAGGAACGATGTTGCTCTAACACTTGGTTCGAACAAAAACAGATCATGACCCAGGGTATGTTTACCTATGGCAGCTACAGGAGAGGCCCCAGTGACTCCAGGCTGTTTATCTTTTGGAGGTGTGTCAAATGTAGCCCACCCAGCATTGTCAGTTGATGGAGCTTCCAGTGGCATATTATCAGCACATGGAGTTGTAGGAGGCATATTTGAGAAAAAATCTACAGATGGATAGAAGCCAGTTACATGTTGTCGCTGCAAATTTGTCCGACTAAAGAGATCCTCCTCTGCACCATTTACAGCATCAGAAAAGGCTACAAAACTTGGAGCTACAGAATTTTTGGATTCTTGAGTTCCATGAACATTCTCAGAATCAAAAAACAAATCAGCTAGGCTTGAGTTGCCTGACTTAAGGGACGTGGAATTTATGTTTCCTATTGATGTAGTTCTCTGCAGAAAAAGGTCCAAACTTATTAAGAAAATTTATTAGATACCAGTGCAAGAAAGAAAAGAGGATGAATTTTGAGAGCCATCACCTGGACAGGAGGGCTCAAACACCCATTATCGAAAAAATTAGGCGATTCGGGCGCTGTTCTTAATGTATCGCTCACGCTTGAACCTGAGGAGTCAGAAGTCCTTGATCCACGAGTGTCATTTGCAAATTGGTCCTCAGACATTCTCTCTTGTAGGCTACGTGAATGGTAAGAAAATTCAGACATCTTTCCATCATGCCCTCGATCTGAACCAGGTTTCCTACTTAGCGTTGCTGGTTGCTTTCCACTGCGTCTTTCTTCGTATTGGTAGTCATAAGGTGGGCTCTGTGAAAACGAATGACAGGAACTAGCCCGTCTATGTTCTTCTTCATGAGATTTTTGAATCTGTATAGAGTCCTGTGGAGGAGAAACCATAGATGAACTTTAATCACAGTTAGCACCTGGATAAGTATTCATTAACATCTATGTATACTGCAGAAGTCATGCTAAAGTTTATCACGGGTAAAGTTCCAGACTGACAAAGAACAGTTTTCAGGTAGTCAGACAGTTGATGTCGAAACCTGTTTATCTCTTGGAGGCTTTTCGGAAGATCTTACACCAGCATATCTTCTCTCCACATAAACAACTCTTATGAATTCTCTAAGACTGCCAATGTTACTGTGACAAAAAAAAAGTTGCAGCATGTACCATATCCGGTTATTTAATACATGGCAATGAGTGAATGAAGTTGATTACCTGCTATCAGGTAGGCTCATTTGCTGGGTATCGAAATCCTTGAACAATGATTCTCTGGCTCGCTGTATCATTCAGTTCAAGAGTTAGGACGTGAACCAAAAGGGGCCCCAACCAACAAGCAACCAATTGGATGGATGCCTTTACCTGGTTCCCACCCTTTTGAAGGGCCTCAACCTGTTGCACGGTGAACTTTGACATAGACACCGATTTTACTCGGTGCGTGAACTCGCGGCTGCAAGTGCATCAATGAGTCCGGTGTGTTAGGATTGCAGAAGGCACGGCTACGATCGGCTAAGTCAAACCTTCTTCAGGAGGACTAGAATTGGAATAGATTGAGAAGTATAAATTCACAATGGATAAGTGTGAGGGTGTATACAAATTGCCAATAATCGGCCATAAATTTGTGACGGCCCTCATCAGTCAGTAGGACCTAGTAATCACTAATAACATGGCACGACGATACAGCTAAAATGCAATTCGTCGCCGGATTGGACTTCCAATTCCAGAAACCGTAAGAAAGGATGGATGGCACGGGGATGTAATCGGAAAACACTCACTGGACGCCGCTGCAGGAGATGCAGATGAATGTCCAGAAGCTGGTGCACACGTACTGCGGCCCCTGCATCCGCGCGCGTCACAGACGGAACCACGGAGAAACATGGGGTTCAGTAAAGCAGTGAACACACACACACAGATCGGGAGCAAACGAGAAACAAACAGGAGGAGTAGAGTAGAGTAGAGTAGGAGTCCTTACGAGGCCGTTGCAGTTGATGCATCTGCGGTTGGGCGGCAGCTTGAGGAGCCCCCTCACGATCCGCTCGTTCCTCTCCTCCTCCTTCCTGGACGCGGCCGCCATGAGTTGAACCCAGCCCCAGTCGAGCTTGGAATTGGAAGTCGGCTTGATGATGAGGAAGCGGGAGAGAGGACGCCGGAATCGGAACCGCTTGCGTTCCGTGAGTGATGGTTCTGAGTTTGCTTTTCTTGCGGCGTTTCGAACTAGGGGGAGCGGCGGGGACCCTGATGGTCGTGGCGTGCGTGGGCCTGTGCTGTTTGTGGTGGATGATGCGGCCGATGGGAGATACTAACCGGTAGCTGCAACGGCTTTAATTTTTAAAACGGGATCAGGGTGATGCTGCTAATTAATGGAAGCACCTGTCTAGCAGCGCACGGCCCTATATTGCCATCCGCCATCTCTGCAACGGCTTGCCACTGTTGATCCCGAGCCTGGGACCCTGCTGATCTAGGGCGAACGACCGGCCGTATGCAAATTGGTACTAGTAGGATCTAGGAAGCGGTGGTGGTTGCTCAACGGCTTCCAGCTATACCGATGCCCCGGTCAATTGTTTGGCAGGGACAGCATTGGTGTTGCTGGCATTACAGCTAGGTTTAGATCATTTTCACAACCACCGGAGAGCATGGTCATTTCCATGCAATACTAGATCTAATCGCAATTCCTCAACTTAAATATGTGTTTATTCATTACTCCCTCGGTGTATCATGTAAGACGTTTTTCCGTTTTCTAGATAACATGTATCTAGACATATTTTAGTGTAAGATGCACATGTATGTATACATAAAATGTGTCTAGATATGTTTTTTTCTAGAAAGTAATATTCGGAGAGAGTATATATTTGGAATTCTGGTAGCATTCGTATTTTCGATGAAAGAGAGAGAACAACAAAAGCCATGTACAATCCCTAGGGGGCAACGGCGGCGCTACTAGGGGGTCGAGCCGGGTCGGCCGACCCGGCTGGACACGCGCAGAAAACTCAACCCCATCGCTACTTCGCTAGGAACGGAAAAAAAAAAAAAAAGTCAATCGCTCGCTCGCTCGCGTAACTCCTCTGCCTCACGCGACCGCGACAGCGAAACCTAATCCCCTAGCGCCTCCTCTCCTTCGCTACCCGCCGCCGCCAGGGAAGGCCGCCGGCCGCCGCAGCTCCTCTCCCGCCGGCCGCCGCAGCTCCTCTCCCGCCGGCCGCCGCCGTGATTCCTCTCCCTTGCCCCATCCGCAGACCACCGCCCCATCCGCCACCGCCCCATCCGCCCCCCACCGCCCCACAGAACGCCGCCGCCAGGGAAGGCCGCCGCGGCGCCGCCCACCCGCCACGCCCCGCCCCGCCCCAGCCCCCAGGGAAGGTCGCTGTGAATCCTCTCCGCCCCGCCCCAGGGAAGGTCGCTGTGAATCCTCTCCGCCCCGCCCCATCCGTCCGGTCCTGCACTTTGGGTCAGTGAGCGCTGATGGACGCCAATCTTACGGACGAGGAGGCGAATTGGGTCAGAGAGCAAGAGGAAGAAGAAACATCTGAGGAAGAGGAAGGTGCAGGGGAGGCAGAGGAAGTAGTGCTCGAGCTCGGGTCTTCAACTTCAAGAAACAGGAGGTCCCAAGAGGTTGATTTCCCTCTCAGATTTTAATTTGTAATTTTTTGTTGATGTCTATTGTGTGGTATATTGCTCACTGATGTCTTAATATTTGTAGAATACTCAACAATCAAGTGTTCCTGAAATATTTGATCTAGCAAATGTCATCTCTGACCCTGGAATTCGAAGACCAATTGATGAATTTTGTACCTCAGAAGTCAGAGATAAAATGAGATGGGCATATTTGTCTAGAGGCCGGAGTCGTTTGATTGGTCATGACTTTCCGAAAACCAAATTTGGTCCGGATTGGCGGAGGTTTCAAGATGTATGGTATAGCAAATATGATTGGCTAGAGTATAGTGTGGAGAAGGATGCTGCATTCTGTTTTTATTGTTTCCTTTTCAAATCTTCAAGCAATACTTCACATGGACACGATGTTTTCACAAAGAAGGGGTTTAAAAATTGGAAGAAAGCATCAGAAAATTTCATCTCTCATGTGGGTGGGCCAACTAGCATTCACAACAATGCAAGAAAAAGTTGTGAAGATTTCAAAAATAGAAAGCAAAGTGTTTCATATGCTATCACTTCTCATGATGAGAAATCACATATTGATTATGAAACTCGTTTGAGGGCTGTTGTAGGTGTTGTAAGGTTTCTTATTGAACAAGGTCTAGCTTTCCGTGGGCATGATGAGTCTAGCACTTCCAAGAACAAGGGTAATTTTCGGGAGTTGTTGGATTGGTATGGTGCAAGATGCAAGGATGTAGCGGATGTGATCAATGAAAATGCTCCTGGCAATTGTCAATTGACATCTCATGAAATTCAACAAGATATTACCAGTGGCCACAGCATCAGTTGAGAGAGCTTTCTCGGCCATGAATGTTATAAAGACAGATCTCCGAAACAGGATGGGTGATGATTGGCTCAATAACTTGATGATTTGCTATGTTGAGAAAGAGATATTTACAAAAATTGATGATAAGAAGATTATGTTGCGGTTTCATTCCTACAAGGAACGCCGAGGCCATCTACCTCGACACTTTCGTCTACCTGGCATAAATACAACTTAATGGTACGATACTATTAGTTTCCAAGTCATTTAGAGTGTTTTTCATGTTTTTGGTAGTTATATTATATAAATGATGAATATTGGATCTTCTGGACTATTTTTGTTGTTGTATAGACTTCTTTTGTGCTTTCAAATTTTTTAGACCTTATATGTTCGACCCCCCTCGTCTCAATTCCTGGCTCCGCCACTGCTAGGGGGCATCTACCATTGAAGTTAACGAACAAAAACAATTAGCCAAGTCTATTCAGAAAGGGAAGTGCTCACCCTTCTTCGGAAAACCCTGATCCTCCGGTTTCCGCGTCGTCCGATCAAGTTATTTCATTCCGTTTGATTAAAGAAAAAAAAATGGAGGACACCCACCCACATTCTCTTTCACTTGAGGGCCTCACAACTTAAAAAGGAAAACACACAATGCACGCCTGGAACACCTCGGACGTAGGCCTACTGCTAGTACCAGCGCCTCCACTGACGTCGCTCCAAGCTCCGGCGAGAGACCTCGCTAGTGCTTTGGCCGACCTCTGCTTGCAGCTTCTCTTGTCCGGTTGGTGCTCATATCTGGTTTGGTAGCACCTCCACGCACAGAAGACGACATTGACAACCTGCGGCTAGTACCACCGCCCTCAATACCATTGTCACGAGCTCCGCCGAGGTCTCTCCCTGCTGCTGCAGCCGACAACCGCTTGGAGCATCTCCTCTCTGGTTTGGTAGCACCGCCACTCACCGATGGTAGCATCAACGACGGCCGCTTGAAGCATGTTGACCCCGGCTTGTTACCATCGCCGCCAAAGATCAGCATCATCGTTCATTGTCTATGGTAGCATCGTTGGCCGATGCATGTAGCATCATCAACTGCCAATTCTAGCAAGTTGACTCCGGATGGTAGCATCTCCGCCCAAGGACAGCAGCATCGCTCATCGCCTATGGTAGCATCGCCGGTCGTCGCAAGTAGGATCACCGGCGGTCGCTCGTAGCATATGTGCTACTACTCGGAGCACCACCGCCTAAGGCCATCAGCATCGTCCATCGCATGAGGTAGCACAACCAACCGGCAAGGTAGCATCGTCAGCCGGCGCAAGTAGGATCCAGGGACTTCAAGCTTTCATCTAGGGAAGTTACATGATGGTGTAGATCTTGCACTCGTTGGGATACCCCAAGAGGAGGGTGTGATGAGCACAGCGGTAGGAAGTTTTCCCCTTAGTTACGAACCAGGGTTATCAATCCAGTAGGAGAAAGAGAATCTTCGGAAGGTTGATGCCACTGACGGTGGTGCTGATGCTTCACCGGTGTCAGCAACAACGTGGAACCTGCACACAACACAATCAAAATACTTTGCCCCAACGGTATAGTGAGGTTGTGAATCTCACCGGTCTTGCTAAAAACAAAGATTAGACGTATAGTGTGGAAAAACAGTGTATGCTTGCAGAAAGTAAAGAAAGCAGGAAATTGTTGTGGGTTGTTTAATGGTGTGGAAAATGGACTGAGGTTCGTAGTTTCACTAGTGGTGTCTCTCCATAAAAGATAGCATGCTGGGTGAACAAATTACAGGTGGGCAATTGACAAATAAAGGTTGCACCGTAGTGCACAATATGACATGAAGATTACTATGCTATTTAGTGCGGGCATTACAACAAGATAATAGACCGACATCCATCTGCATCTATGACTAATAATCCACCCTCAGGTTATCATTCGAACCCCCTCAGGTATTAAGTTGCAAGCAACAGATAATTGGATTAAACAAAGTGTGTAATGTAAGCAATGATTATGCACGCGTGCACTCTCACTGTTGTTTTCTCCCTAATGGCAACATCACATCCTCCCCCTTCACGTTTCTATCACTCGAGCAAGGCAACAAGGAGGCATGAACCCACTATCGAGCATAAATACTCCCTCTTTGAGTCACTAGGAATTACTTGGCCAGAATAACCACTAGCAACGGAGAGCATGCAAGATCACAAATAACATATGCAAATAAAGACTATAATCAACTTGGCATAAGGTCAATATTCATCGGATCCCAGCAAACACAACACAGAGAATTACATAAGATCAATCTCGATCATGATAGGCAGCTCACGAGATCTAAACATACATGCATATGAGGATAAGACAACCATCTAGCTACAACTACGAACCCGTAGTCCAGGATGAACTACTCACGCATCACTCCATAGGCAGGCATGGTGATGAAGAGGCCTCCGGTGATGATCTCCTCTCCGGTAGGGTGCCGGAAACAGCTTCAGAACCCCCCTGATCTGGGGTTGACGGTGACGGCGGCTGTGGAACTTTTTCGGGGATTTTGATCAGGTGTTTAGGGTTTTCCATCCGGGGGGCTTAAATAGGCGAAAGGGCGAAGACGCTGGAGGCCGGGGGGGCCCACACCCATAGATGGCGCGGCCAGGGGGGCCGCGCCACCCTATGGTGTGCCCCCCTGCTGCCCTCTCCGGCTCCTCTTCGGTCTTCTGGATGCTGCCGGGGAAAATAGGACTTCCGGGCTTTGAATTTTCCAATTTCGAGAATATTTCCAGAACAACTTTTATGAAACTAAAAAACAGCAGAAAACAGGGAACTGGCTCTGTGGCATCTTGTTAATAGGTTAGTCCGAAAAACGTATAAAAATGCTATAAATAAGGGGGAAACATGTAGCAATTGGAAAAATATGATCATGGAGCATCAGAAATTAGGTGACATATCATTACACACTTCCACTTTCTCTCTTTTGTTTCCTACTTAGTTTACTTTATTTTAATTTTATTTCTATTTTATCCAAAATCTAAAAAATCAGTTCTCTAGTTTCTAGAGTTTTGCTTCCTTCGTTAGTTTTCTTATACCTTTGTTTAGGTTTCCTCGTTATCTTGTTACAATCCCTCTTCTTAAATTTGCTTTCAAGGATCTGGATGTAGGAAGTGGTTTTATTATTGGGAGAAATAACATCGAAGAATTCCTCAATCATGTTAGTGGGCTTCGTGACCTCGATGAAAAATCTATAGTTGAGCTCACCCATAACTATGAAACTGTTGTGGCATCTCTAGTTGCTACGATAGAAGCTAGATTTATAAATCTCAATCCCATATTGCAACATATGTTTTTTTAACTAGGTAGTATGGAGAGAGGATAAGAAAAAAACTTATTTTGAAAACTTTGCTTACGGAATTTAAAGATATTGCTATTGAGGCTAGGAAAGTTTTTGCTCATTATAAATTGCTTGCTTATGGTCTAGGTTTTGAACATACCATGAGAACTTTGGATATTAAAAGGATGAAATATATGAGTAAAACTGAATGTGAAAAATAAATCAACATACCCATTCCATTCAAACTTCTAGCAATTTTTTATGCCCTAGAGAACAATTTTGGTAGGATTGTTCCGGAGAATCCCTTTGATGAAAATAATAAACCTAAAAGAAATGAAAAATGAAGATTCTGAGCCATGTGTGTGGAAGGTATAATGCTTATATGATGACTCTACTAATCTTGATTTGAATGGTGAAGAGGATAATACTTGATTCATGCTCTTTGCCAAGCTAAAAGGTGTTAAAGAAAAGCGCTTGTGAGAGGCAACTCACTTTGTTTTCTCCTGTTTTATTTTGTTTTCTATGAGTCTTTGAATTTTTTACCTCTCTAAAAACCTCTCTTTATCCTTTTCATTTTGTTTAGGTGCCAAGAGTAACCTCAATTTGAGAGTAAGTGCAACTTGCTATTTTCTATCCAGATTTTTGCGCCTCACCAAAAAATCTGTATCTCTCAGACAGAGTGCGATAAAATTCTGAAACAAGTTAGGAGGCTGCACCTGGTTGTTATGTAACTTTTATTACTAGACCAGTTTTTTATTTGAGATACGGAAGTTCCTTGAAAAAATTCTTCTTTGCAGTCAGTTTAGTTTTGACAGATTTCTGCCTTTGTTTGCAATTGCCTCTTTATCTATTTATTTTTGTGTTCTCTAGGAGTGGAGAGATTTAAAAAAAGCTGTGAAAGTAGATAGTGTTTAAATTAAGTGTTGGTATTGTGTTGAAACTGAACCAAGTGGATTTATCTATTTGATGCTCTAACCCCGCTAAAGAACATTGTGAGAAGTTTTGTGTGAAGGAAGTTTTCAAGTGTAAGGAGATGAGGATGATATGAGAAGATGAAAGATAGACAAAAGCTCAAGCTTGGGGATGCCCGTTTCATCCCAAGAAATATCCAATAAGAAAAAACGTCAAAGCTTGGGGATGCCCAAGGTATCCCCTTCTTCAGCAACAAAATTATCACGTCATCTTTGAAGACACTATATTTTTATTGCTTCACATACTATGTGTTATTCTTCGAGCGTCATTTTATTTTTCTTTCAGTTTTGTTTGTTTGCTTTCTGGTAATAATTGGTTTGATCCTAGATTTCTATGTTGGAGAGAAACACACTCCGTTATTATTTTTTAGAACACTCTAGTTTTCACTCTTATTGCTTTGTGGGTGTTTAGTTTTTTCTACTGTTGTTATTAGCTCTTGTTTTCCTTGCTTATTTTGTTTAGAGCTTCTTTGTTTGCTATATTTAGATATGATTATCTCTCGGGTCTTTGATGAATATTTGTTTAGAGAGTTGTTTCAAGTTTCTTGGTGATTGATTGGACTAAAAATTGGTATCGTGAAGTTAAGGGAATAAGTGAAATGAGTAACTTATAAGGTTCCCCTTTTCTTCGGGAACACACATGAGCCATCATGGACGTCCACGGTCCCGCTGTTTCTTATTGTTCGGTAAGTTCCCGAACATGTCTCTGTGTTATCGATCCTTTACGGGTCAGATGTTTAATTCGTGTCAACCTTAAAATTGAGAGAATTAGATGATCTAATTAGAGCCCCTCTAATCGAATTAGAGCCTCTTCTAATTGGGTTTACAGTTGTACTCTCCCGATTAGAGCTAGCTCTAATTATCTATTCTCTCTCATGTGTTGAGAACTTAAAGATTCATATAGCTCTAATCAGAGTTGATTAGAGCTACCAATTAGCAACGTCGGAAGGTTGTCTCTCTTTGTCGGTGCCGAGTTATGGACGGCGGAGTGCTGACGGTTTGACACGAGCATACGCGTGCACACCATAAGAGGTATTACACGTGTGATCCTTAACGAGGGAAGAATCACCGACATCCTTTCAACTAGGCCTAGTTGTGAGGATCTATGGTTTTTCAGATCTCTTCTACGACTATATTGAATCCGCTGCCCGGTGAGTCATGCTTCCGATCCTCGTATGTATGGGCATGCCTCGTTATCTTCATAGTGATTTTGGCAGACTACGTATGGCAAAAAATTAAATTCTTCAACGTAGAACAGCAGTATGCGCTTCATAAATCTTGGAAATAAAGCGATTAACAAACAAATGAGTTGATAGGGGAGGATGGAATTCATCTCATGAATATCTTTCCTCTAGGCAACCCATATGGCCCACAATGTGACCAACATCTTGCCAATCAGTGTAAAAATCCACCTACTGGCATCTAGTTCAGTAGTCATGTTCAAATGTTTGACTAATTCGGATCAGCAAAGTCGCAAATAGAGCGAGACATAACGCAATTAACAGGGAGTGTCTCCAAAAATCCTGTGCTTCACACAATCTCAATGACTTACAAGTGACATATTTCTATGGTATACCCGTAGGCAATCGAACGTTACACTAACTTTCATAGAAAAACTTTCACTATAGAATGTACCTTAACCTACCATAACTGTGTCCTGCTTTTTAGTTCTTGCTCTGGATTAGATGAACCAATCAGTTCCATCTAACCAGGCCTCACACTATCGTTTAGTTTGAGCAAGCATCCTATAGGTAAATTTGACCAAAAATAATCCATTCTTTTCAGATTTCTATGCACGGAAGTCTTCCATCTGCCGCGTACACAACGGGGTCACCGTAATAATCTAAGCATCCATATGAAGAAAAGCATGTTGGATCAATTCTTGGTTACCATGTTGATGTTTCATCAATCGTCTCACTTACGAGATGAGGAGGAATTTTGAACTAGACATGCAATACTCCGCAAGTAAATTACTAACGCAACCAATTAGAATTTTATTTTTACCATCACCAATCCCCCTTATAAGACCTTTCTTCAGGACCTCTCTACCATCCACTATAGCGCGCTAGATATGTGAAAGTGAATTACCAAGCTGAGCGTTAAGAAAATAAGTCGAAGCAAAATATTTTTCCTTAAGCACACATGCATTTAAACAGTTAGGTTCCACAAGACCCTCCAAGCATGTCTCGCAAGCAAAGCGGAGTTGAAGAGCTAAATGTCCCTAGAGCCGATACCCCTCAATGCCTTCGGGTTTTTTCATGACCTCACATGGAACCAATTTGGTTTTCCTCTCCTTGTTTTTCTTCCTCGCTAAAATTTGCGGATCAAGGAATTAATATACTTACATAGACCTGTAGGTAACTTGAAGGAGGACATAAATATAGGATGAATTATGCAATAGGTTATATCATAATTTCTCCCCCCCCCCCAGCCGAGATAAATATCTCCAACCATCCTCGAACTTTTCCAACTCTATCATTCAAGTATTTGAAAGTCCCATTTTTTTAATATCCAACACGTCAGAACGTTCCCAAGTATTTTTCAGAAAGAGACTCATTGGTGGAACATTCAAAACTTGCTTTACCTCATCCCTTATATTATTGGGGCATCCTTTAAAAATATTGAAGATTTAGGTAAATTTATTCTCTGTCCCGAAGCTTGATAAAAGCATTCTAAAATTATTAAGACAAAAACACGCTAAGAATTATTAATCAAAGATGTTTAAAATTTATAAACCATATTAGGTGGATTGGTCAGTGACGGATCTATTTTATATGCTATTTTTATGACATTTCCTTGGTATTTGATTTAGTTTTCATCGATATTTCCTTTACACTAATCCAAATACCAGGAGGTAGAGAAACATTTAAATTTTCATGTAACTTTCAGATAATATGCATATTAGGAAGGAGATGAAGTCATATTAGACAAATTCAGAGCAAATCAAGTCGTTCCATTAAAATAAAAATTCTTCCAGCGCAATTTGCCAACTTAACAGCAGTGGTACGGTCACACCTGATCGTACTGATGGTCGTACTCAGCGTCGCCGCCTTCGTCAAAAACTTTTGTCGAATGGAGACACACAACACAAAATTGTCCGAACATTTCATAACCGAAGAAGAGATCCAAAGAGGGGTCCATATCTAATCAATGGTCGTATTCTTCAAGGTCCAACACTCTAACACCATATTCCCGCATATATAGAGAAAGAGAGATTCATATGTATAAGGCTAGGGTTGTGAAACTCTATTCTAGATTGAAATTGTGATCTTGTTCTTGTTGATCTCCAAC
The DNA here is from genome assembly GCA_028641055.1 of Alopecurus myosuroides. NCBI lineage: Eukaryota > Viridiplantae > Streptophyta > Magnoliopsida > Poales > Poaceae > Alopecurus > Alopecurus myosuroides. The sequence continues at coordinate 181,616,851 of CM054062.1, forward strand.
TATTGAGGCTTGTTACGGTAATATTGATATGAACTATATTCCTTTAATCATCAAGTTTATTGTTGTTACTTCTCTCATGTACGACTCAATCCCCCCTAGATGTCGGAGAATTAGAGGATCGGTGGGATGTGTTTGTGCCTTTTCCATTTCATTATGTGTGTGATTTATTCTAAATATTTATTATAGGATTGATTATATATGGTTTTCATAATGTTGGTTATCCAATTTAAGGTCCTAGTTAACATGATTTATAGACCTAAATAGATAACCCCTTGTTTTTCGGCGAATCCGTGACCTACAAGGTGATAGGCGCAAACGTCAACGAGGATCAAAGATAAATCAAGGATAACAAAAAAACATCAATTATAAAGCGTTGGTCCAATCTAATGGTATTAATTGCTGAGTTGACCATGATCGATGGTAATAGAAGGCAATACAATAGTGTCAAAAAAGGACAAGAGGAGTTTGACTATTTGATACGTCCATTTTGCATCACTATTTTATATTGTTATTTTCTTTTATTCATTGATATATTTCATGTTATGATGCATCACTTCTGTTATTTTATCTTATTTTGCATGTTTTATAATTTTTGGAGAATAAACATCGGGACCAGAAATCTTATGGAAAAAAGCACCATCGAGATACCCTATTTCAGAAGATCGGAAGAAGAGGGGGGATACCGTAGGAGTCTTAGAAGTTTTGAGGAGGAATTCAGCCAGAAGGGCACCCGGAGGGGGGCCACTAGGGGCCCACACCACGAGGCGGCACCCCCCGGCCGCGCCTGGGGGTGGTCTGCCCCCTGGCCCACCCCTGGGTGCCCCCTTTCGTGTACTCGACCCCCCCAGGGAACCCTAAGCCCTAGAACATCATCGAAGAATTATTCCGCCGCCGCCTGGGGGCGAAAAACAACAAAGAGAGAAAAACTCTCCGGCATGGAGAAACCTGCCGGGAAAATTCCTCCCGGGAGAGGGGGAATCATCGCCATCGTCACCATCAAGATTGTCATCGTCAACATCATCACCACCAGCACCATCACCCTCATCATCCACCTTCATCCCACTATAACAATTAGGGGTTTCTATCGTTGTTTTACATTAGATCTCTCTCAAGGTATGGATTACTTGTTAGTAGTTGATGCTTGTGAGATTTATCGGTGTTTACACTTTATGACCAGATTGTTATTATCCATTATATCACATATGATTATGATCCATATGATGTCTTGTGAGTAGTTCGTTTAGTTCTTGAGGACATGGGAGAATTCATGATGTTAGTAGTGAAGTTATGTTGAAGTAATATCTCGTGGTGCGGTATTTTAAGTTGTGGTGCTATTCTTCTAGTGGTGTCATGTGAACGTCGACTGCATGATACTTCACCTTTATGGTCCTAGGAGGATGCATTGTGTATTTGGCTACTAATGGTGGGGTTGCCGGAGTGACATAAACCTAAACCCCCGTTAGGAAACCAATGCACGAGGGAGTGTAGCATCCCGGAGTTTTAATGGTGTGGTTAGATTTATCGTAATTACTTTCTTGTATTTGTGGATTCTTACGAGGGGTATAATCACAAGTATGTATTGGTCCTAGTTGGGTGGTGCATTAGCATAGGTTCACCCACAGAACACCTATCTAACCAATAAATATTAATCAATCGTATGAAGCGAAAGCACTTGCCGAAATTCCCATGTGTCCTCGAGAACGTTTGGTAATCATAAGCAGAACAACCGGCTTGTCCTTTGCTCTCAAAAGGATTGGGCCACTCGCTGCAATTATATTTACTGTATTTTATTTACTCGCACTTTCTTTATCTGCTATATCAAAAACCACCAAAAATCCGTTTTCTAGTGTTTACAGTGAATCTTCTATCCAACCTGTTTGTCAACACCTTCTGCTCCTCGTTGGGTTCGACACTCTTATTTATAGGAAGTACTACAACACACCCCCTATACTTGTGAGTCATCAAGAATATTTCTGGCACCGTTGCCGGGGAGTGAAGTGCTATTGGTAAGTGGAATTGGTAAGAGAAACTTTTATCGTGAGTGTTGTTTTTATTTTTGTCTGCTGTTTTATTTCATTATGAAGAACAATTTTGGTTCTCTGTTTAGGGGTACTTCTACCATTGCTTCTAGGGTAGTAGGTGACCCGTTATCTGCTGAATTAGATCCTTATAAAATACCTATGAAAATTGTTGGATGTGTTATGAATAACTGCTATTATGGTGATGGAACTGTCCATCCCGATGATCATTTGCTCTTTATACATGAATTATGTGAGTTATTCAGGTGTGCAGGTATTAGAATGGATCAAGTTAAAAGGAAATTATTTTCTTTATCGCTGAAAGGAAGAGCCGCTGAATGGTTCAAATTACTGAAGAATGGTGAATCTTTTGCATGTGAGGAAATTGTTCCTCTCTTTTATTTTAAATTCTATCCTCCTAGTGAGATCCATAAAGACCGGAATCAAATATATAATTTCTGGCCTCATGATGGAGAGAGTATTGCCCAAGCGTGGGGGGGGGGGATGAAGTTATTAATGCTTAAATGTCCCGTTCATGAGCTCCCGAGTAATATTGTTATCAATAATTTTTACGCAAGGCTTTCTCTTCATGATAAGGATTTATTGGATTCTTCTTGTTTTGGATCATTCACACATATGAAGGAAGAAGCTAAATGGGATCTTCTTGACCGTGTTCAAGAAAACACTGAAGGATGGGAGAATGACAAAGGTAGAAAGTGAGGTATAAATTATGATTATGAATGCATTAAATCTTTTATGGGAACTAATGATTTCTATAATGTTAGTGTTGTTTGTGGTCTTGATTCTCAAATCTTTGCAAACTGACTTAAAGCTTTTTCCTCTTATCTTGATATTCCTAAAAAGTAGTGTCACAAGTACCATGCACCTTATAAAGATATTGTTCCTGCTAGTAATGTAGAGGTGCATGTTGTTAACCCTGTTGTTCCCGAGCCTTATATTGAGAAAATGCATTTCCCTGCTAAGGTTAAAGAACACTCTATTGTGGCTAGTGTGGTTAATAAGAGCAATAAGAAATCTGTTGAACCTGATGAACAAATAACTGTTGAACCTGTTGTAGCAATAGTGAAAGATCTTATCTGTGGAAACGTAGAGGATGAACATATTGTATTTTGTCAGGATGCTTCTAATATTGTCTCACACCCAAATAGACCTAAGAAAACTAGTGTTCCTATGCTTTCTGTTAAGATTGGTGATCATTTCTATTATGGTTTGTGTGACATTGATGCAAGTTCTAGTGCTATTCCTTATGAGCTTTATAAAGAAATTATGCATGAAATTGGTTCTTGTGAGCTTGAACATATTGATGTGGTTATTCAACTGGCTAATAGAGAAACTGTTTTTCCGATTGGTATTGTTAGAGATGTGGAAGTTTTATGTGGTAAAACTAAATATCCCACTGATTTTCTAGTACTTGGTAAGGCTGCTAGTAAAACTTTTCCTATTATTTTTGGTAGACCTTTCTTGAACACTTGTGGTGCTATTATAGATTGTAAGAGGGAAAAGATATTGACTAAATTTGATGGAAAATCTTATGAGTTCAATTTCTCCAAATTTGCTAGAGCACCTTATGAATCTGAATTGTCTGATGAAAATTTTAGAGTTGAACAACTTGCCTCTATTGCTCTTGATCCTAACAATGCTTTGCAGTAATATATGGAGCTTCATCACCATTATTAATTTTTTATTTAATCACCATTATTACTCTTTTTTTAGTTTAAACACGGGTCTCTATTCATTCAAAATAAATAGACAGATACACGTAATGTCAGAAGTATCTATAAGCCAAATGTGGCGACCCTTATCAAGACAAGTGGTAGTCTTCACTAGATTATGCTCAACACTTGAGACCCGATGTTCATGACTAAGAGCATGTCATGTTGGAGCCCCCATATTCGGCCCCAAAACAGTCCGCGGACGCGTCCGGACGTGTCCACGAACAGTGACCGAACCACCTCTAACATTTGTACTCTACAATCATGAACCATATATTTCTCTCCCCAAATCCATGCATTACAGGCATCTTTGTTCTTTGCACACGGAAAGCTATCTAGTGCACAAAGATATACCATACATAGAAAATATAATTATAAGTAAAATAGATATAGCTCCGAATGCATAATGGAGATGCATCTCCTTCTCGATGGCATGGTTTTTGAACTTCTTCATATTTGCATGATTTGCATCCATCTTGGTTTTTTAATCATCGAGGATACCCGCGAGATGCAACTCCATATTCATCTTCTCTTCTTGTATCTTATTCTTATCCTCTTCCATCCTATTTATTTTCTCCTCCAACTTCCGGTTAGCACCATGAACTTCTTCAAACTTTCCTTTGATCCTTTTCTTTTCCTCAATTGTGAAGTTCAAATCCTCCAATATACGCATCTTGCCTCGGAGGGAGGCGTTCAACTCGGATATCACTCCAGGGACATTGCAGCTACGTGTTTTTGAATCCTACAATGCAAAAAATTCCAACTCAATCCACCACATTGCACAAGCTTGGGGAAAACACAAAATGTGAGACGAACCTAGGGCATACCGAGTCGGAGGAGTTGTCCTCCTCGGATATAGGTAGTGATGCAGCACACCCCATTCCACCAAGCCCAACACCCAATGGACCTATGACAAGATCACGAGCAAAGGCGATGCATCATAAGTTTAACTTAATGTTGGAACACGTAGAGATAAACAAAACTTTTCCTACGCGGTACTTCCAAGATCTAGCCGAGGTAGAAGGCCACGATGATTACCACTAGACGCGCGGTTGCGGATTATCGATGAAGCGCTTCGGGGCAGTGCAGTCCCACGATCCGATCCAGCCGATCCAATCCCGCGATCGTCGAAGTGCTGAACGTACATCACCTCTGCCGGTATCCACACGTACGAGGAGGAGCTCCGACGGCGGACTGCTAGGTCCGGTGTGACGGCTGGACTAAGTGGGGCTAGGGTTCCCAACGCATGGGAGTGGAGTAACGTGCCCGCTGGGTAACCTGCGCTCCTATTTATATAGAGAATGGTAGTGGGCTTCACAACACTTGTGGCCCATTCCCTCTGTGAGTCCAACTCACAAAACCCAGTCCATTTCCGGTTCGGGTCCAACCCAACCAATACATTTGCTCCCGCTCTTAAGTGTGCGACCCTGCAGGCTCATGGCGACTTGGACACGATTGGAGTCCGACTCTCAATCGATCAATCGGTAGCGGCTCCTAGCAGAACGTGCCGACTCCCAAGTCCCATTTGTTACACGCAATAGCAAAACAACGATGAAATTAAGCAAGATCGAACCAACGGGGACACGAGATTTTAACGTGGAAAACCCTTCCAACAAGGAAGAGAAAAAAACCACGGGCGCCAGCCAGCAATACTTCACTATTTTGGGGTGAGGTTACAATCGCGCCGGGATTTACAATCTGTGGCTTATCCCGTGCGGCGGCTTACAAGAGGTATATAAAGGCGGTCCTGACCTAACTAGGTCGGTAACTGTGAATCCAACTCTGACTCGGTAACAACTCGTTGCGCCTTCGGCTCCACTTCGTCTGAAGTTCGGCCTTTATCAGTATATACGAATACGAATTTGGATCACCATAAAATAACACTCCACCTTGAGACAAATTCCCTCTTGTGGCATAAATGAGAACCTTCACCTGAAACACACAAAGAAAACACCTTCGGCGCCACATAGCCTCTTGGGCTAAGTAGTGATACCAACTAAGCTTGAGCAAAGCTTAAACTTAGCAATAGGAACTGGCTTTGTCATCATATCAGCAGGATTATCATGAGTACTAATCTTGCATACCTTCAGCTTACCTTGTGCTACAACATCACGCACATAATGGTACTTGACATCAATGTGCTTTGTTCTCTCATGGAACATCTGATCCTTAGTAAGGTAAATAGCACTCTGACTGTCACCAAACAGGTTAATGCAAGTATCATCTCCACAAAGCTCAGCAAACAGACCTTTCAACCAAACTGCCTCTTTGCATGCTTCAGCAATAGCCATATACTCAGCCTTAGTAGTAGATTGTGCAACAACACTCTGCAAGGTAGCCTTCCAGCTCCTCCAACTCCACTTCGTCTGAAGTTCGGCCTTTATCAGTATATACGAATACGAATTTGGATCACCATAAAATAACACCATTGAGTCATGACGACATAACTTTCAATGTGATATTCATCTTAGTCCCTTTTGCCTCACGATATACCTTGTCGAACTATAGGCGATTTATCGTCATCCCTTAAATAGTTCGACTCTCTTCTCGATCCGTGATATGTGATTCATCTGATTAATTCTTAGTCAACAGACACAGTTAACACTTAACTGAGTCGCGCATGGCCATGCTTTCTGAATCATATCACTCGAGAGGGCCCAGAGAATATCTCTCCATTCGGAGGGGCAAAATCACATCTTGATTATCCACATCACGCAACTTGTTTCTCATTCGACCCGAACTCTGCCTTTATAACTACCTTGTCACAGAGCAGCGTTTAACAGAACCTAAGTCGGTGATCCACAACTCAGATTGTGCGACAACCTCAGGTCTAAGGATTACATTGATTGAGACATGAAAATGACGACTTGCTCGTTGCATGTCAATGTGGGTCAGTCCGACTTGCTAAACTCTTTAGCCAAGTCCATGAACGCTGGAATGGCATCACCATGCCCATGACAAGTGGAACCGTGTCATTAGCCAACACTCACATTAGTCTAGGGTGTGTGTCCAGCACAACCTTTAATGACCAAGGACAATTTAGTATGAACAACATGAATACATAGTTCCACAATTGAATCACATATTCAATGACATGTATCAGATGTTCAAAACAAGGACAACTTAATAACTTTATGAATACATTGGGAACTACATCATCCACGATTGCATCTAGGGCATATTCCCAACACTCAATCCTCTCTCTCTCTATGCATTCGATGACTTGGTGAATGGTGCACTACCTCATGGAACCACCCTATGCGTGCTTAGGTTTGATTCCACCATGGAGCCCCAAGATGATGCCCAAGAACACACCCAAGATGATGCCCAAGAAGTTATGGAAGAAGTCCAAGAAGACGGCATCGAGGAAGAAGAAGAGAAGGAGAAGGGAGGAGGAAAGCATGGAAGCTGCCCTGAAACCCCGGCCAGGCCGGCCTCCAGGCCAGACCCCCATACAGAGGCAACCCGCCCCTACCCCGGCCTTGGGCCGGGCTCCACCGCGCCCCAGGCCAGCCGGCCACCCGAGCGACCCACCCCCAACCCCAGGCCGCTCACCCCTGCGCCAGGCCGGGCGACCACCCGAAGGCTCCGGCCTCCACCCCGGCCCCAGGTCGGCATGCCTGCATAGCCAGGCCGGCCCTCCCTCTCCCACGCCGGCCTCATAGCCCGGCCTGGCTGGCCTCCCTGCAAGCATGCAAATGAAGGGAAAAGCCCCTTTTCCACCTCCACCTACCCCCTTGGCTATAAAAGGACCCCCTCGGGCTAGATCTAGGGTTAGAGATGAATTTCTACATTTGAGCTTTGCTCCTGTACCCCTCTTGTGAGGCTACTCCTATGATTTGTATCTAGGACCGTATCAAGGCTACTCCTATGATGTGTATATAGGATCTTATCAAGACTAAACTGGGTTACCTATCATTTCCCCTTGGGAATCAGTTAGGGACTTCCCAATCTATCTCAACTAACCTTTGAGGTTCTATTGGCGTGGTGGACTGGCCACGTGGTGTTGAAGCGGTTTTCGATAACGTAAGTTTGGTTGTATCGATTGTTCCGTAGGCGGCCGTTGCGGCTTAGTTGATGGGAGATCGGTTCTTTCAGTTCTTGCTAGTTATATTCCTCCCCGGCCCCCCTCTCGTTCCCTTTGTGTTCTTCGTTTGTTCTTCGTGTTCTTGGTCGATTCGTGAAGATCGGGCCACCCAAGAGGTTAACCCCTCCATCATCTGGTATCAGAAGCTAGATTGACACGAATTCGACCCCCACTATCTCCCTTTCCATCAAAAAAATTCTTCCCCAACCCTAAATTCGAAAAAATTCACCAAAAATAGCCAAAAAGGGATTTCGACCGATTTGTTGATTTGTTGAGTTTTTCGTGGATTTGATCCGTGGATTTGTTGCTTAAGACCGTTCTCCACCTTTCTATTCGGCCACTTTTCTTGAATTTATCCAAAAATATTCTTGGATTGGAAGGAATTTCGAAATTGGGCAAAAATCCGAAAAAAATCATGCTCTTCGATTCCTGGATAGATTTTCAACGTGTTTTTCTTTGTCGATGTTCGTCCGATTTGAGTGATTCAAGTTTCCATGCGAAGCCCACAACATCATCTACGCAACTACATCAACGTATCAATACGCCATTGATGCTCTTTGTTGGGAACCCCAAGAGGAGGGTGTGATGAGCACAACGATAGGAAGTTTTCCCCTTAGTTAAGAACCAGGGATAGAAATCCAGTAGGAGAAAGAGGACCTTCGGAAGGTTGATGCCACTGACGATGGTACTGGCGCTTCACCGGTGTCAGCAACAACGTGGAACCTGCACACAACACAACCAAAATACTTTGCCCCAACGGTACAGTGAGGTTGTCAATCTCACCGGTCTTGCTGAAAACAAAGATTAGACGTATAGTGTGGAAACAGTGTATGCTTGCAGTAAGTAAAGAGAGCAGGAAATTGTTGTGGTTTGTTTAACAGTGTGGAAAAATGGATCGGGGTTCATAGGTTCACTAGTGGTGTCTCTCCATAAAAGATAGCATGCTGGGTGAACAAATTACAGCTGGGCAATTGACAAATAGAGGTTGCACCGTAGTGCACAATATGACATGAAGATTACTATGATATTTAGTGCGGGCATTACAACCAGATACATATACCGACATCCATCTGTATCTATGACTAATAATCCACCCTCAAGTTATCATCCGAGCCCCCTTAGGTATTAAGTTGCAAGCAACAAATAATTGCATTAAAGAAAGTGTGTAATGTAAGCAATGATTATGCACGCGGGCACTCTCATCGTTGTTTTCTCCCTAATGGCAACAGCACATCCCCCTTCACGTTTCTATCACTCGAGCAAGGTGGTGAGGAGGCATGAACCCACTATCGAGCATAAATACTCCCTCTTGGAGTCACTAGCAACTAATTGGCCAGAGCAACCACTAGCAACGGAAAGCATGCAAGATCACAAATAGCATATGAAAATAAAGACTATATCAACTTGGCATAAGTTCAATATTCATCATATCCCAGCAAACACAACATGTAGAATTACATAAGATCAATCTCGATCATGATAGGCAGCTCACGAGATCTAAACATGGAGGCATTTTAGGAGAAGACAACCATCTAGCTACAGCTACGAACCCGTAGTCCAAGGATGAACTACTCACGCATCACTCCGGAGGCAGGCATGGTGATGTAGAAGCCTCCGATGATGATCTCCTCTCCAGCAGGGTGCCGGAAACAGCTTCAGAACCCCCTGATCTAGGGTTGACGGTGATGGCGGCTGCAGAACATTTCGGGGATTTTCGATCAGGTGTCTAGGTTTTCTATTCGGATGGCTTAAATAGGCGAAAGGGCAAAGGCGGTGGAGCTCCAGGGGCCCCACACCTATAGGTGGCGCGTCCAAGGGGGGAGGCCGCGCCACCCTATGGTGTGGCCCCCCTGCTGCCCCTCTCCGGCTCCTCTTCGGTCTTCTGGATGCTTGCGGGGAAAATAGGACTTCCGGGCTTTGAATTTTCCAATTCCGAGAATATTTTCAGAACAACTTTTCTGAAACTAAAAAACAGCAGAAAACAGGGAACTGGAACTTGACATCCTCTTAATAGGTTACTCCCAGAAAACATATAAAAATGCTATAAATAAGGGAGAAAACAAGTAGCAATTGGCCAAATATGATCATGGAGAATCAGAAATTATAGATACGTTGGAGACGTATCAAGCATCCCCAAGCTTAGTTCCTTCTCGTCCTCGAGTAGGTAAACGATAAAACAATAATTTCTGGGGTGACATGCTACTAACAACTTCTTTCAAAACTATTTTTATCAAAAGAACACCAAAAGAAAGAGATTAAGATGCAAAAGCGATAAATGGAAGAAATCTGTCAAAACAGAACAGCAGGTAAAGATCGATTTTTTCAAAAATCTTCCGTTGCTCAAATAAAAAAGTGGTATTCTAAGAAAAGTTGCGTATATAATTCACTGTATTATCCGTATGTATAGCATGGTTACTATCTTTAGTGTGCCGCCTTTCTCGAATGGATGGACGGTGCTCTCTGCTGGTGACACTGATGTAATTCAGTTCCAATCCGTTCTACTTGACATATCCACTACTTGGTAAACTCACCCATTTTGAGGAATGACTAATTACACTCTATGGAAGATTGACAGTAGAATGTTAAAGTTGGACAGCAGAAATCTGTTTCCTGCGCAGAAATCCGAAATATAGGCTCAACTTTCCACTAGAGGCTTTACTTGGCTCAACAAAAACTCAAAAGAAAATATACAGAAGTGTTGCTAAGGAAATAGACAACACCCAGGTGCAAAGAACACCAAGGAAAACGAAAGAAAACGGGTTGAAAACAGCGAAATAAAACGGGTTGTCTCCCGGCAGCGCTTTTCTTTAACGCCTTTCAGCTAGGCATAAAAGGGCAACTCAAGTATTTTCAAGTGAAGAAGCATCAACATCATATTTTGATCTAATAATAGATTCAAAAGGTAGCTTCATACTCTTTCTAGGAAAGTGTTCCAAACCTTTCTTGAGGGGTAATTGATATTTAATACTCCCCTCTTTCATATCAATAATAGCACCAACAGTTCTAAGAAAAGGTCTTCCCAAAACAATAGGACAAGAAAATCAATAGGGGAAAGGTTATTATTAACCATAATAAGAACATCATCAATTCTACCAAGAGGTTTCTTCTTAGCATTATCAGCAAGATGAACATCCAAATAACAGTGTTTCAACGGTGGTAAATCAAGCATATTATAAAGCTTTTGAGGCATAACAGAGATACTAGCACCAAGATCACACAAAGCATTGAAATCAAAATCATTTACTTTTATTTTAATGAGAGGCTCCCAACCATCATCTAATTTTCTAGGGATAGATGTCTCAAGTTTCAACTTTTCTTCCCTAACTTTCACGAGAGCATTAGTACTATGTTTAGTAAATGCCATATTCATGGCACTAGCATTGGGACTTCTAGAAAGCTTCTGTAGAAATATAATAACTTCAGAGATGTTGCAATCATCAAAATCAATATTATTATCATCAAAAGTAATGGAACTATTATCTCCCACATCTCTAAAAATTTTAGCACTTTTATCAGAAGCAATTTCAGCAGTTTGAGGCAATTTAGCACGTTTCACCAAAGGAGTAGGGACTTTATTAACACCAACTAATTTACCATCAATAGTAGGAGGTTTACTAGAACTAGGAACTTCAGTTTTACTAGTGGTTGTGATAGTGCAAACTCTAGCAATATTATTCTTTCTAGCCAATTCATCTTCTCTTTCCCATCTAGCACGTAATTCAGTCATCAACCTAACATTAACATCAATTCGAACTTGGATGGAATTCAAAGTTTTACTTTGTTTAACATATTGTGGCAAAACCTTTAGTTTTAGAAAATCAACATCAATAGCAAGGTTATCTACTTTAGAGGCAAGAACATCTATTTTACCAAGCTTTTCCTCAACAGATTTATTAAAAGCAGTTTGTGTGCTAATAAATTCTTTAAGCATGTTTTCAAGATCAGAGGTAGAGATTTTATTACTATTGTAGGAGTTGTCATAAGAATTACCATAACTATTATTAGGAGGCTAAGGTTTATAATTGTTTCCACCAAAATTATTTCTATAAGCATTGTTGTTAAAATTATTATTTCTAATAAAGTTCACATCAACATGCTCTTCTTGAGCAACCAAAGAGGCTAAAGGAACATTATTAGGATCGACTTGAGCTTTACCATTAACAAGCATAGACATAATAGCGTCAAGTCTTTCACTTAAAGAGGAGGTTTCCTCAACAGAATTTACCTTCTTACCTTGTGGAGCTCTCTCAGTGTGCCAATCTGAATAATTTAGCATCATATCATCAAGAAGCTTTGTTGCATTGCACAAGGTGATGTACATAAAGGTACCTCCAGCAGCTAAATCCAATAGGTTCCTTGAGGAGAAATTCAGTCCTACATAAAAGGTTTGTATAATCATCCAAGTAGTCAGTCCATGAGTGGGACAATTCTTCACCATAGTTTTCATTCTTTCCCAAGCTTTAGCAACATGTTCATTATCAAATTGTTTAAAATTCATTATGTCACTTCTCAGGGATATAATCTTAGCAGGAGGATAATATTTTCGAATGAAAGCATCTTTACACTTAGTCCATGAATCAATACTATTTCTAGGCAAAGATAGCAACCATTCTTTAGTTCTTCCTCTCAAAGAGAAAGGAAATAATTTCAGTTTAATAATATCTCCATCCACATCTTTATATTTTTGCATCTCACATAGTTCAACAAAATTATTAAGGTGGGCAGCAGCATCATCAGTACTAATACCAGAAAATTGTTCTTTCATCATAAGATTTAATAAAGGAGGTTTAATCTCATAGAAATCAGCAGTAGGAGCAGGTGGAGCAATAGGTGTGCAAATAAAATCATTGTTATTTGTGCTAGTGAAGTCACACAACTTAGTATTCTCAGAGGAACTCATTTTCGCAGAATAAAAGCAAGCAAATAAATAACAGCTATGAAATAAACTAATTTGTTTGTGTTTTCAATATAGAGAAGAAAAACAAGACAATAAACAAAATAAAGAGGTTGAGAGTGAGAGACTCCCCATGCCAGAAGACTTCCTTCTCCCTAGCAACGGCGCCAGAAAAATCCTTGATGCGCTTTGTTGGGAACCCCAAGAGGAGGGTGTGATGAGCACATCGGTAGGAGTTTTCCCCTTAGTTAAGAACCAGGATTATCAATCCGGTAGGAGAAAGAGGACCTTTGGAAGGTTGATGCCACTGACAGTGGTGCTTGCGCTTCACCGGTGTCAGCAACAACGTGGAACCTGCACATAACACAACCAAAATACTTTGCCCCAACGGTACAGTGAGGTTGTCAATCTCACCGGTTTTGCTGAAAACAAAGATTAGACGTATAGTGTGGAAAACAGTATATGCTTGCAGTAAGTAAAGAGAGCAGGAAATTGTTGTGGTTTGTTTAACAGTGTGGAAAAATGGACCGGGGTTCATAGGTTCACTAGTGGTGTCTCTCCATAAAAGATAGCATGCTGGGTGAACAAATTACAGCTGGGCAATTGACATGAAGATTACTATGATATTTAGTGCGGGCATTACAACAACATACATAGACCGACATCCATCTGCATCTATGACTAATAATCCACCCTCACGTTATCATCTGAACCCCCTTAGGTATTAAGTTGCAAGCAACAGATAATTGCATTAAACAAAGTGTGTAATGTAAGCAATGATTATGCACGCGGGCACTCTCACCGCTGTTTTCTCCCTGATGGCAACAGCACATCCCCCCTTCACGTATCTGTCACTCGAGCAAGGTGGTGAGGAGGCATGAACCCACTATCGATCATAAATACTCCCTCTTGGAGTCACTAGCAACTACTTGGCCAGAGCAACCACTAGCAATGGAAAGCATGCAAGATCCCAAATAGCATATGCAATTAAAGACTATAATCAACTTGGCATAAGTTCAATATTCATCGATCCCAGCAAACACAGCATATAGAATTACATAAGATCAATCTCGATCATGATATGCAGCTCACGAGATCTAAACATGGAGGCATTTTAGGAGAAGACAACCATCTAGCTACAGCTACGAACCCGTAGTCCAAGGATGAACTACTCACGCATCACTCCGGAGTCAGGCATGGTGATGAAGAGGACTCCGGTGATGATCTCCTCTCCGGCAGGGTGCCGAAAACAGCTTCAGAACCCCCTGATCTAGGGTTGACGGTGAAGGCGGCTGCGGAACTTTTCGGGGATTTTTTATCACGTGTCTAGGGTTTTCCATCCAGGGGGCTTAAATAGGCGAAAGGTCAAAGGCGGTGGAGCTCCAGGGGACCCACACCTACAGGTGGTGCGGCCAAGGGGGGTCGCGCCCCCCTATGGTGTGGCCCCCCTGTTGCCCCTCTTCGACTCCTCTTCGGTGTTTTGGATGCTTCCGGGGAAAATAGGAACTTCGGGATTTGTGGGGTCCAATTCCGAGAATTTTTGAAGAACAACTTTTCTGAAACCAAAAACAACAGAAAACAGGGAACTGGCACTTGGCATCTTGTTAATAGGTTAGTCCCGGAAAACGTATAAAAATGCTATAAATAAGGGAGAAAACAAGTAGCAATTGGCAAAATATGATCATGGAGCATCAGACATTATAGATACATTGGAGACGTATCAGCCATTGACAACCCCCCCCCCCCGCCGCAAGTCCGTGATCATCCAACAAATAGGGATAACCTGCTTCCGTTTGAACTAACCCATCCTTCATGTACCTTGCCCATTCGGCTAGCTCTTTTCTATTGCTTGGCATTGTACTAGTGGCACCGAGAGTGTGTGTTTTACACTTGTGAAATCATAGTTCGATTAGGCTTGGCATTTGTATTCCCATATAGAAAAAAGTGAAAAGAGAAAATTAAAACAAAAAAAATAAGAAAAAGATTGATGCCAAGTGTTATCCCTTGTAGGACCGTGTAGCTTCGCGTTGCAAAATAGAAGAGAGTGACCGGTTGTCATGGTGAAAATCTTGTTGCCTCTTATAGTTTGCGATTTGAGCTAGCGTCCTCCTTGTGTTGGTGTGGCATTGAGCTTAGTCTTCGTTAGGAACATTTCGTCTATGCTCGTCCTTTGGCTACACTAACCCCATTTATCACTTGTGTGTGTGTGTTCCATTTTTGTTTCCTCCACTAGGTTTGGTTCTTTTGGTAACATTTCATTTGGTTCTTATCTACGTTTTACAACAAACTTTTCTTCGGATTTGTTGATTTTCTTTGCCACTTTCCTCACCCATTTGCCTTCCACATAAAGCGTGCGTGTTGTTGTTTGCGGTTTTCATTCGATCTTTTTGGACTCACTTTGGACATACCGCCCTACACCTAGGCTCGTCCACTAGCCTCAATACGACCAAAAAGGTAACGTTGGGCAAGTGAGACATCTATTCTTCATATCACACTTGTGTGCTTTTGAGATGGCTAGGGAAGGAGTGTTCACAAGTCCGAGCTTGGAAGATGAAGGAAACCCATTCTCCAACGACAACTACCACAACTTCGTCACCCACAACGACCATTTCCAACTCCGCCAACTTGTGAAAGACAGATTGGAGCGCTATGAGCGGCGACTCCAAGTGCAAGAGGCTCAATTGAATGATCAAATGGCGCGAATCAACATCAACTTGGCTAACCTTGCCAACCGCCATGGATCATTATCATCCTCAAGGTCGAGACGTTCAAGCCAACAACCTGAAGATCATCACCAAGATCGGCGCCATGATCACAAGCCCAACATGGAAAATGGTGGACAACAACAACCACCACCACCTCCTCCACCACAAGCTCCTCGACGAAGTTGGTATGAAGATAGCTCGCCATCGCTACCTCCTCGACACCAACAAGGCCGTGGTGACCCTCTTCAAAATCACCCTGAACGACCGGACCTTCGACAACATCATCCACCACCTCCACAAGGCCTCGCTAATGACTATGGTCACAATGACTTCGTGGAAGGTGCTCGCCACATCAAAGAATACCAAGGCGCAATGCGCGTCACCACCACAATGACTGCCAAGAACAAGAACTTCCTCAACACCCTCGCAATGAACAAGAGTGTCCTCAACAACACAACCGTGACAATGATGATAGCGAACACCGCGAAGCCCGACTACGTCATCATCAAAAAACACCTCCTAATGACCACTGGCGTCATCCTCCTCATTATGACCGCCAATGCTAAGCCAATTAGGATGACCCATATGATCTTTTACCTCCTAGCTATGATGAAGACTGATACGTCCAAAACGCATCTCCTTTTCCGAACACTTTTGCTATTGTTTGACTCTAAACTTTTGAGTTTTTGATACAGCTAACACGGACTAACGCTGTTTTCAGTAGAATTGCCTTGGTGTCTGTTTTTGGCAGAAAAATCAACTTTCAGGAAAATGGCCAGAAAAGATCCCGAAGACCTTAAAACACCCGAAGACCCCCGGAGCCAGAAGGAGTCCCTGAGAGGGACCAGGAGGGGGCCACACCACCCCTGGGCGCCCCCAGGCCGTGCCACTTGGTGGTGTGGGCCCCCTAGGCGCCCCCTCGGGCTCCCCTTTTGACTACTTATCGCGCGTAACCCTAAAACAACAGGGGTTCGTCATGTTCCATAGAACAAAACAGAGCATCGCCGCCACCTCCAAACTCAATTTGGGGATCATAAGTTCCTGCTCTGGCGCCCTTTCGGGACGGGGATTCGAAGGAGATCATCGCCATCGTCACCGCCACCTCTTCTCCATCAACCATCCATGATTCCCCCGTGCATGTGTGAGTAAACACCGCTGTAGGCTGAGAGGGATGGAAGGGATTGGATGAGATCGATCATGTAATAATGCCAGATTGTAGTATCCACCGTTAGTGTTTTCTACCGTTGTTGCAACTTGTTGTGCTTAATGCTTGTCACTTTGGGCCCGAGTTCCATGATCTCAGATATGAACATGTTATTGTTTCATGATTATAATTATGTTTCTTGATCATATCTGCAAGTTGTTTACACATGTCATTGTCCGAAACCCGAGGCCCCAAAGTGACAGAAATTGGGACAACCGGAGCGGATGGCTGTGATGTGAGGATCACCTGTGTTCATAGAGTGTTAATGCTTTGCTCCGGTGCTTCATTAAAAGGAGCACCTTAATTACCAGTAGTTTACCTTGATGCCCCACTGCAAACGGGCTGGTAGGACAAAAGATGTTGTGCAAGTTTCTCATTGTGAGCTCGTATGACTATACTGGAACACATGCCTATGGTTTGCCAAGAACTTGGATGCTTTATTATTATTATCTGCATCGCCCATGTTTTGATTATTACATGAACTGTCTTATCCATGCAACGCCCGTTCATCCATTCCCTTTGCCTACGATACTTTCATCCTGCTGTTTTCCGTGATTGCTACTGTTGTTACTATTTTACTCCCGCTGTTGTTTTACTACTACTGGTGCTATAAAACTGTTACACCTGATAAATTGTTGCAAGCAAGTCTACTTTCAGGTGCATCTGAATTGACAACTCGGTTTTTAAGGCTCATAAATATTCTTTGGCTCCCCTTGTGCCGAAATCAATGAATTTGGGTTTTACTTCCCTCAAAGACTGTTGCGATCCCCTATACTTGTGGGTCATCAAGAATATTTTCTGGCGCCGTTGCCGAGGAGCATAGCTTTATTTATTTGCTCACTTGAACATGATATTGTTCGCTTCAATCCCTTCATCATGGGTAAGACTCGTGATGGTAAAGTTCCTATATTACCATCCAGTACAAGGAGAGGTACAACTCTGAACATCTCTGTTGCTCTTGATTCACCATCTGTTATGAGTAAGCCTCTTACACCACCACATGCTACACACACTGTTACTTCTGCTGAGTCTGAAAATGCTTCTGATACTTTTGATGATGATTCTACTATGCTTGATGATACTGGTTCACTAGGTCCTTTCCTAGATGCTACAATTGCTAGAGCTAAACAAATTCAACACACTGGAATTCTTGTTGAAAATATTGGTACACCTATTAATTCACCTGAGCCAAGTGATGATCTTAATGAAACATATATTGAACTTAATGATGACTTTATTAAGGAAGTGATGCATGTAAAATGCATACATGAACTTTGCATGCTATTACTTGTTTTTCCTACATATTAGCAACTTATATTCATGTTTTATAATGATTTGGGGGATTTTCTGAACAATCCAGCTTCTTTTGGTTCTAACCCTGTTTTTCCAGAAAACGTACTTTTTAGTGTTTCAGACTTTCCGGGAGCTTCGGGACTCCAAAAAGAGCAAGACATAAGAGCACGGTTCGGAATTTTCGAGACAAAGACCATGGGCCAAAGTAGAGGGCCAAAAGCCTAACCAGGTGGAAAAGAGGACCCTCCACGCGGCCAGATTCCTTGGCCGCGTGTGGGGCCCCCTTTTGCCCCCGTGGCTCCGATGCCGTCGATCTTTCTTCTTCCGAGTGTCTCGTGACCTAAAAACGACTATATAAAGGGTCCCCTAGCCTTTTCGAGAAGGAGGCGGCACTGAGAGACGAAACCACGAAACAGAGACAGAAGGCTGCCGCCGGTGAAGATCGGAGGGGGGAAACGCCGCCGGGATCACCCCCGGAGGGCTCCACCCCCTTCCGGCGTGTTCATCATCAACATCTACAGCAAGATCAGCTCCATCTCTCCACTGTAATCTCTTGGCAAACATGATGTATGATGCAATACTATATTCCCTTGATGTATTGTGTCTCCCCGTCTATGTTTGAGTAGTGAATTGTTCTTGGCAATGGTGAAATAGTTCGTTGATTGGTTGCATACAAGTTTGTTATCTTCTATGATTGTCTTTATGTACAATATATTATTGCACGCATATGTTGGGGAATGCATGTAAGGTGATCACCGGTAGCATAATGGAGTGGTGGTGACTTGGGAGTGACAGTAACCTGAGACCGAGCCACAAAGTTAAGTTATTGGGGGATATATATAGGGAACCTTAGAACGTAAGGCTATGGTGGGACTTTATGTCTTAATCAATCTTGTGCAGTCATTTACTTGGCCACATGATCCATCATAAGGGGTTGTAGATCATTTACTTGACTATACCTATTCATGGCTCCTTCCTAGAAGAAACAACTAAGACTAAAACATGTGCTTCACTAATTGTGACAACCACACGAACGAAACACCTATTGCTAGAACACTTGCTCCCTTGAGATACTTGAGATATTTGCTGCTTGCTACTTGTGAAACTTGCTTAGAAACTTGCATTTTAAACTTGCTTCACTAGTTACTAGACAAACCACACTCCACGTCACTTGCTTTTAATTAGTTAGTTCCTTTTAGTCAAACTTATTGCTTTGCATAAACATCCATATAAGAGGGTTATAGGGCTTTAGAGAATAGATAGCTTACCTTCAGCTCCTCGTGGGTTCGACACTCAAATACTTATCGAAAGGTACTACAATTGATCTCCTGCACTTGGGAGTCATCAAGGACTTTTCTGGCGCCGTTGCTGGGGAGCGTTGTGCTAAGCTTTTATTCTTGTTTGCATTGCATACTAACATATAAACCTAAAACACACAAAAAAAAGGAAAACAACCAAACAATTTTAGAACTGTATAATATCTACCTTGAATTAGGACATGAAGTGTTTGAGGAGAAATTGAAAAATTATTTGCACAACAATCATATTTGTGGTAGTACTAATTCTTTGAACACCTTTATTGCTATGGAAAACCTTGAGCTTGGGGAAGTTTGTCTTGATGAATATGATATTTTTAGTCCCCCTACTATTGAGGATAAAAATGATATACTTGCTGATTCTATGGAAAGTTTTAAGCTTGGGGAAGTTGGTTTTGATGAGCATGATATTTCTAGTTCCCCAGTCTTGGAGGAGAAAATTCACTTTGATGATACTATGCCTCCTATATATGATGATTGCAATGAAAATTATGAATGTTTAACTCCCACTATCACTAATGAGGATTTTACTTATGTGGAGAGTAGTGATTCTTTTATGCATGTGGCTCATGATAATAATGTTTTATGTGATATTCATATTGTTGAATCTATTCATGATGCCACTGAAAATTATTATGAGAGAGGGGAACATGGTTACACATATTTCAACAATATTAAGTTTCCCCTCTTTATGCTGAAAGTATTGAAGTTGCACTTGATCTACCTTTCTATGCTTGCTATTATGTGCTTCTTTTATTTGTTTCATTACAAAATGCCAATGCATAGGAAATGGGTTAGACTTAAAAATAAATTGTTTAATATTTTTTTGGTGTGTTCCTTATGCTTTAATTTCCTATTCGGTTTGAGCACACATTTATGTCTTTACAACATGTAAAATGCCTTTACCTACTGTTATGTATCATTTAGTTTAAGATTTTCATTTTATAAAAAATTTGGGAAAGTAAATGAGAAGGATGAGTAATGGAGAAGTTGGGGTCGACCTTGAACATGTGTTGTTCATGCCAATGAAACCATTGCAAAGTCTCTATCAATAAAACTTTTTCCAAAGCTAAAAACAATAAAAATATTAGTTCACTACTGTAACATCACATTTCTGTCTTATTTCTCATCTTAAATGGCAAGAATAATCTTATATGAGAGATAGGATTAAACAATAGTAATTATCTGTCAAGAAAACATATATTCCTGAACTTCACTGCGAAAAATGTTTAAAATCACATAAGTGGAATTTTGACCTGGTAATTTACGACAGCAATATTTAGTTATCACTACTTATTTCATTAGTTTTAAGTTTTCTGATTTGAGCAACTTAAGTGCCTCTAAAAATTCACTCTTTATGGGTTGTTCAGTTTTTGGCAGATTATGTCTTTATTTTGCATTGCTCTCATTACTTGTGTTTTGTGTGGTTCTTTTGATCAAGAGCAATGCAAAACTGTAGTAACAATAGTTAATATTTAGAATCAACTCATGATGTGTCTTTGCTGTACCTATGTGGATTTTATTTATGGAGGCACTAACCCCTCTAATCAAGTTTTATGTTGAGATTTGTGTAAGAAGAATTTTTCAGGAGGAAGAGTTGAGTGAGATGAACAAAGATCAAGAGGGACAACCAATCAAGCTTGGGGATGTACCCCTGGGCTCACCCTACATGTATCAAATAATTACAAGAATACAAGCTTGGGGATGCCGAGCCACCTCACTCCAACCATCATGATGTTAAGTAAGTAAAGCCTAGCTATATGGCTATAAAGAAAGCGCTTTACGGGAGGCAACCCGGTTGTTTTTGTTTGGATTTTCCTAGTGTCCTATTGATGTCTCAAGAGATTAGTTTTTTGTTTGTTTTAATTCTGGAGTTTTCAATAAATATTCAAGTCAAACCCATTTGGACTTATAAGTTGCTATCCTAGTGCATAAAATTTCTGTTTCAGCATGAGTCTGCTCACCGTATGATTTTACGTTTTTTATTGGTATGTTGGATTGAGCTAATTTTTTAGTATGTTCTGCAACTTTTTGTCCTCTATAAGCACAAAAATTGGCTTAATTTTTTGACTGAGTCTAGCTTAGGGAAAAACGTTCATTTTGCTGCTGTTGCTTTTCTGGACAAATTCTGCCTTCTTTTGTTTTACGCACTCTTTGGGCTTGGGAATCGAATTTCCATGATTATTTCAAGCAAGAGAGTGAACATAAAACATAATGAACCTTATTGTCTATCTAATGGAGCATTTGATTTGGAATTTTGCACAGCAAGCATGTGATTTGTTTGTCCTTGCTAATCTCACCCCACAGAAAAAGAATGGGAGAAACATGTTTTGTGAAGTTTTTTCACAGGGAATAGAGGAGCTGCGCCTCAAGACATCCATGAATGGTGAAATCCATAAGCTTGGGTATGTGATGAACACCACACTGGAGATACACTCTTTTGGTTAGCACACGTCTACTTTCTGTTTTTCTAAGCAAAGCATTTATCGTAGAGACTTGAAGCGTCTAGTTTTTGTTTTTATTTTTGTTTTGATAAGACCACACCCATCATTTTATATGAGATTGAGATACTGGAGTTTGGGGTTGGAATGTATTGGATGCTAGTATTATGACTTGGAATAGGGATTCCATGGTTGATTTGAAGAGCTACATATGTTTGCATGATTTATAGGCTTTTTATGTGTAGAAATTTGCAATAATGTTGTCTTGAGCTATCTCTTATTCATGTCCTTGATGTTAATTGATGGTTTATTTAGTTTGTCATGAAATGAGTATTTCTATGGACATATGCATGCATAGTAGCTGGTCAACTATCTCCCTCTTGCTAGCCAAAAATTTAAAAATTCCAACAAGTACAAACTTGTTTCCAACACTCCTTAGCCAAGTATTTCCAGTGAGTCCACCATATCTTCCCATTAGCTTCATTGCTATTCCGAGTATGTTCCCCATGTTATTGTGTTATTTATGTTCTAAATTAAGATATTCACTTTATTAATTGTCATGGGTTGAACTTGGGATAGGACTCTCACGAACTTTTGAAGGCACACTTTACTTTTTATGCATCTAATAAACATGACCCAATAATGGGAGCCACAAGTTTTGCGTTTGACAAGTGTGTGGTTGGGAGCTAGCTATAAACGTGTATCACCGGAAAGCTTTCAACATTGCACAAAAATTTACATTTGGTTGATATCATGTACTTTTGTTTTTGGACTCCTGCCATGCCAAAATGAAATAGAGGAATAGTAAGTTTTGATGAGTAAGTATCTATATGACTAGAGAAACGCATTGGGCCGCTAACCCAAGCCATGCTTTATCATGGTGGAAATTTACTTACAGCTTGAGTGACTCTACAACACATCCTACAATAAAATAAGAATCTATGCATAATAGTGAATGAAAATAAAAAGGATGATGAGTCTACTCCGTTTGTTTGTCTTGTCATTGTGACATGGGCTTGTTTCCATGTCATGGGGCAAGAGGTACCTCTTTGCGGTTCTCTATGATGTCATTAATACTTATTATGATTGTACAAAGCTTATTAGGAATCTTAAGTTGAGTAATCATGGAGTAGGTTTTCACACTCATGGGGCATGAGGCTTCCAACCACCTTGTCATTCACATTACTTCAACATTCACCATTTAAGATGCTAGTGATAAAGGGGCAATGAGAGTCCTAGATCAATGGATACCACATTTCAATTAGTAATTTTAGTTAAATAATTTAGAGGCTAAATAAGACTTGATCATGTTTTACCTCTACTCAATTTTCTCCAAAGTGTCCACCATATTTTCTATTTTCCATTATGCTATTCTTTGACCAATATAGGATTTTATTTTTCATTTTGTGTATGCATTTGGTCCATAGTGCTTTTATTTCATTATACACTTTGTGAACTTTCATGAAGCATCTTTGCTTGCATATTTGATATTTCTTATAACATGAATTGTATGTTGCTACTCATCTACATTATGAATCATTTGATTATATGTAGCATGAATAATCTTCTTTGATATTCCATGATTGTTTTAAAATGCAAAGTCCATGTTAGTTTTATCACCTTCATACTCGAGGACGAGTATGGGTTAAGCTTGGGGATGTTGATGCATGTAAAATGCATACATGAACTTTGCATGATATTACTTGTTTTTACTACATATTAGCAACTTATATTCATGTTTTATAATGATTTGGGGGATTTTCTGAACAATCCCCCTTCTTTTGGTTCTAACCCTGTTTTTCCAGAAAACGTACCTTTTAGTGTTTCAGACTTTCCGGGAGCTTCGGGACTCCAAAAAGGGCAAGGCCAAAGAGCACGGTTCAGAATTTTCGAGACGAAGACCATGGGCCAAAGTAGAGGGAAAAAAGGCCAACCAGGTGGAAAAGAGGACCCTCCACGCGGCCAGATTCCTTGGCCGCGTGTGGGGCCCCCTTTTTTTCCCCTGTGGCTCCGATGCCGTCGATCTTTATTCTCCCGAGTGTCTCGTGACCTAAAAACGACTATATAAAGGGTCCCCTGGCCTTTTCGAGAAGGAGGCAGCACCGAGAGACGAAACCACGAAACAGAGAGACAGAAGGCTACCGCCGGAGAAGATCGGAGGGGGGAAACGCCGCCGAGATCACCCCCGGAGGGCTCCACCCCCCTCCGGCGTGTTCATCATCAACATCTACAGCAAGATCAGCTCCATCTATCCACTGTAATCTCTTGGCAAACACGATGTATGATGCAATACTATATTCCCTTGATTTATTGTGTCTCCCCGTCTATGTTTGAGTAGTGAATTGTTCTTGGCAATGGTGAAATAGTTCGTTGATTGGTTGCATACAAGTTTGTTATCTTATATGATTGTATTTATGTACAATATATGAGTGCACACATATGTTGGGGAATGCATGTAAGGTGATCACCGGTAGCATAATGGAGTGGTGGTGACTTGGGAGTGACAGTAACCTGAGACCGAGCCACAAAGTTAAGTTATTGGGGGATATATATATAGGGGACCTTAGAACATAAGGCTATGGTGGGACTTTATGTCTTAGTCAATCTTGTGCAGTCATTTACTTGGCCACATGATCCATCATAAGGGGTTGTAGATCATTTACTTGACTATACCTATTCATGGCTCCTTCCTAAAAGAAACAACTAAGACTAAAACATGTGCTTCACTAATTGTGACAACCACACGAACGAAACACCTATTGCTAGAACACTTGCTCCCTTGAGATACTTGAGATATTTGCTGCTTGCTACTTGTGAAACTTGCTTAGAAACTTGCATTTTAAACTTGCTTCACTAGTTACTAGACAAACCACACTCCACGTAACTTGCTTTTAATTAGTTAGTTCCTTTTAGTCAAACTTATTGCTTTGCATAAACAGCCATATAAGAGGGTTATAGGGCTTTAGAGAATAGATAGCTTACCTTCAGCTCCTCGTGGGTTCGACACTCAAATACTTATCGAAAGGTACTACAATTGATCTCCTGCACTTGGGAGTCATCAGGTTGCTCAAGGTACTACTGGTGCAAGTGCTCTTAAGAGTCTTCTTACAAGACATGTTGTTAAATATAAATCTTCTCTTGATGCTAAGTTTGCTACATCTCCCATACACATTAGAGATAAGGATTATGATTTCTCTCTATATTTATCTTTTATATCTATTGTTGAGAAGGAACCTTTTTGTGGAACTGAAAGTAAAAGTGCTATGGAACACATGAATGAGCTTTCATCTTTGAGTAGTTTATTTTCTGATGATACGAAGTTGCGTACTTACTAACAATATCTTCCCTTTCTCATTGAAAGATGAAGCTAAAACTTGGTTTAATAGTCTGTCACCTGGATCTATTACTAGTCATGTCGGATATATGCCAATTAGGGGTATGTCCGGCATTGGCCTAAAGGCCGGATTACCAGGGTGGCCCACATGCAATGGAACATAGTCCATTGGGCGGCCCAGTAAGCTGACGCACAAGAAGCCGGATTCTAGAAGAACCCGGACCACGGCCCAAAGTGGTGCGGCTTGGAGGAGAAGATTGATTCCTTACTTTCCAAGTTAGATACTTTCCGTAGTCTTCTAGGTTCTTGTCTGTAAGCCCTAATCCGGTTATCTATATAAAGCCAGACGAGAGCAAGAACAGAGAGACGATTAGCTAGAAGCCAACTCGCCGAGAAGTTGATCCTCGTCGAGTTAGAGAAACCATACTCACCATTTTACTTTGTATACGTCAGGCTTCAGCCCTGATTTAGTGAGATTGCAGGAGTAGGAAGGCCGCCTAGTTGCGTCGTACCGAACCTGGGTAAACTCGGTGTTCTCGTTTGCAGTGTTACCACGTACCCCCACGGTTCTACCAGTAGGCTTATGGCACCCTCGTCCATGAACCTTACTACGATGTATCGACAGTTTGCGCCCACAGTGGGGCCAGCGGCGTCAGGAGTCATGTTCCGGACGGGAATACTCGGCGGAATCGGCAGCTCGGTTACTGTCAGAATCCTGCAATTCGATGGAAACGTCGGACGCTTCCTCGACAATGGATCGTATATACCGGCACGGAATCATCTGGTAAGTACCTGTATTTTACCGATTGGATCTACTAATATTTTTATCTGTTTAACAGTAGAAGCTATGGGATTCTGTGGTGGAAGTAATTTTGTCCCACCCGCCCTATGTCCAATAGAGGAAGGCTTCAATGTCGGATTCTGCTCAGATTTTCCCTATTCATATATAGGAGCAGATCAAGCTTCCATACTCGCATACCGCCAAGATACATCTGGATATGCTGCCTCTTTGGAGATGCCTGCAATCATATCACACTTCATTGGTATGGTGCAGTCTGAGACCGCTAAAAACACGGAAGACGAAAATCCCGTGGAAAAGGCGAAAAACCATGATCCCACAGAAAAAGTGGAAGATCCGACATCCATCGACTAGACGACGAACTCGTAAGCCGACTCTGTTTTAGGTGCTATAGAAGTAAGGTTAGAGTCAGAACCCGGATCTAAAGACATAAATTTGGAAGATGAAGATGAAGACGCTTTCCAAAGAAACGTCAAATCTATGCAAGAGAGTTTTCACGAAGTACTTGTGGAAAACCGACTGAAAATTGGGATACCGAGGAAGATGAAGATCTCAAAACACCTCCGCGAGATGAGGAAGAAGAGGAAGGTGAAGCTAGTCCGACTTATCCCGATGTTAGAGAATTGACAGAGGATGAACCTAGCAAGAAACCTCCTTATTCCAAAAAGAAAAAGAAATCTGCTAGGAAACTCCAATCTAAACTCCAGAAGAAAAAGATGGAAAAATTGGCAGACATTGCTAACCAAAACCTGGAAGTAGGAGGAAGCAGCGGAGTCAAGCCTGTGGAGAAGAAAAAAGGCTGAAATCCCCGTTCCCCAAATGTCGGAACAGGATGAAATTGATTTGATCCAAACCTCGGTGGCACTAGACGAGCCCCTGGAAGTGATGTAAGCCAGGAGACAAGCTATACAGCGGCAGCAATAACAACTATTCCGAACTCGGGAAAACCTCCTCAAAACCCAGGCTGACATTAAAATACAGTAGAAAGAAATTGAGGAGTACGAAAGAAGGAATAGATCTGGAACTAGGCCTACGCGATTACCCGGAATTTCAAAGCCGGACGAACTACCAGCAAGAAAGAAGCTTGAAACCCTTCTTGGCAAAGGCAGGTTAACGACATTAATGCTAAGGGAGAGCGCATATACAAAAATGCAGCTGAAAACGCGAAAGCCGCGTTCGCCATCCTAAATGACGATATGTACTCCAATGACGAAAAACTCCAAGGGGTGTACGCATTCCTAGGAAAAGCATCACGGCAGCAACATCAAGGACAAGCACGTTCAGGGAAGTTACATGATGACTCAGCTCTATACAAAACTGCCACGTGCGCCGCTGGAGCACCTGAACCTGGTGAACCTGGAGATTCAGCCAATTCTAAGGGAAAGAAAGGAGATCCTAAGAAGGACAAGAAAATCCCGGATAACAAGGATGCAGCGTCCAGAACAGGGTCCCATCTGCCGAAAGGCGGAAATAATCACCGTGAATACAAGGAACGGGAGGAGCAAAACCGGAAAGACGGAAAAGTAATGCCGCTTCCGAGACGCCCAGGTGATAAAACCGGAAGATATGACAATCCTCGTAGGCGTGAGAGATCCCGTACTCCTCCTAGGAACAAAGATAGGCCAAGGAGTAGAACTCCACCTTATTCCAAAGGACATGACAATGGAAGAAATAGGGATAATCCTAGAAGAGCGCACTCGTGCAACATTGGGGGCATGAACGGAGTAGATCCCCTTCTATTCATTCAGCTGGAAGATATTCCGCGCACGTAAATAAGGAGGAAAGAGACGATCTATACTTTGGACCTAACTGTTTCACTGACAGGATCCGAATAATAAGTCTACACTCTGGCTTCGCCAAAGTCGGTCCAACTTATCAAAAGTATACCGGAAGTACTAACCCGAATACGTAGCTTTCAGATTACTATACTACCATCTAGATCAATAAAGGGATAGATTTAGAGTTTGTAAAGTTTCTTCCCCTAATGTTACTAGATGGAGCCATAGATTGGATCAACGGGCTTCCATCAAGAACAGTGGACAGCTGGGAAGATATGGCTAGAGTATTCGCTCAGCACTTCCGGGGTACGTACAAACGCCCTAAAAGCATCAACCAGCTGAACCGTTGCGTCCAATATGAGGATGAGTCGTATGTCGACTTTATCTCAAGATGGACTGCCATGAAGAACAGCTGCCCTGGAGTCAGTGATGTGCAAGCAATGCATTCTTTCATCAATGGCCTGAAACCCGGCCTCGTACCGTTCATGGTTGGTTCGAAAGAGCACAAAGATCTCGGATATATTCTTACCACCGCTAATGAGCACGCAGCGGCTAAAGATGATATCAGAGCGAGAGGTGGAAACATTGATGCTTTGGTTCAAGCCAAAAAGGCGTCTCATTCTGAAAAGAAGCCTAGTCCATAAGCACAGACAAAACCCAAGAAAGTAAACTTCACCTTTGGAAAGGATAATGGCAGCAGATGGAAGGGCAAAAGCACAGAACCCATCTCCTATTCTAAAGAAAAGTGGGAAAAGATTAAGTCGGAAAACTATGTACACCATTCGCAATTTTGGAAACCTACCCACACCAACGCGCAGTGCCTCCTTAACAAGCACATGAAAGGCGCTGCAGGATCCGGGAATAAAGGGAAAAATTCTAAAAGGAAGTTCAACAAGCAAAAGCCGGAAGCTGAAAAAGAAGAAAGTGAGTCGGACACTGATGATAAAATCCAGGAACAGCAGCGGAAAGGCAAGCCAAAATTCCCGAGAGTTTAAGGAGAATGTAACCTGACTTTCCTGGCAACTCCCTCAGCAAAACAAGCAAAAAGAACACTTCGAGAAATCAATGCGGTTGTACCTCCAACCCCAAAATACTTGAAGTATTCAAATACGCCAATTACCTGGGATCAGTCTGATGATCCCGGAAACATCCCAGAACCAGGCACACATGCTTTGTTCGTAATCCCTATTGTTCAAAACACTAGGCTCAAAAGAGTGTTGATGGATGGAGGATCTAGTATCAATATCATGTACTTAAGTACATTGAAGCAGCTACACATCTCCGAGACCCAGCTCAATCACAGTAACATACATTTTCATGGTATTGTTCCTATCAGGCAAGCACAATCCATAGGAGAAATTTCCCTAGACATAACCTTTGGAAAGAGAGAACACTTCCGTCAGGAAAGGATCTCATTCGAGGTGGTGCCGTTCGAGAGTGTTTATCATGCAATACTCGATCGTCCGGCTTTCGCCAAATTCATGGCAAGACCGTGTTATATTTAAAACAAGCTGAAGATGCCAGGGCCAAAGGGAGGAGTAATCACCATATCTGGTGACTTCAAATTGGCAAACGAGCTAGAAAAAGGAAATGCCCTTTGTGCGGAACAAGTGATTCAGAAGGAAGAACTAAAGGAGCTGGCTAAGGAAGTATCACCGACAGAAATGCCGGTAGGAAAAGAAAGTCGGAATTCGGCAGATAGTTTCAAAACTTCGGAGAATACAAGACAGGTCATCATAGATCCCGAAGATCCGACAAAATTTGTCGTAGTGGGAACAGGAATGACTGACAAATAGGAAAGCGCGCTCATCAAGTTCCTACGTGAGAACTGGGACATTTTCGCCTGGTGTCCTGCTGATATGCCAGGTGTTCCCAGGGAACTAGATGGGCACCAACTCAAGGTAATTCCAGGATCAAAACCCGTCAAACAAGGTCTTCGTCGTTTTGATGGAAGAAGGCGGAAGGCTATAGGCAAGGAAATTATCCGGCTTTTAGCAGCTGATTTTATCCGGGAAGTTATACATACTGAATGGTCTGCGGACCCAGTATTAGTCTCGAAGAAGGATATTATTGTTCTTAGGATGTGTATAGATTACACCGGCTTGAACAAGTTTTGCCCAAAAGATAGGTTCGTGTTACCACGAATCGATCAAATAATAGATGCCACTGCTGGCTCTGAGCTTTTATGCATTTTGGACGCTTATTCCGGGTACCATTGTTGGAGATATGCCCGAGAGGCAATTATAGAGATGATGATATATCTATGTATCCATGATTTGTAATAATGTGTCTTGAATAATATCTTTGTATTGATTGATAAGTATGTGACTTGTTTGTGAAACTCTTTACTTACATGGTTATTCTAAATATGTCCCTAGTCGGAGTTCATGTGAGGACACACCTGAACATTTGACTAGCACATGTATTGGTTGATGGCTATGTTTCGCAAGTCATATACATGGTGATGTCAAACTAATAATGTGAACTCATGTTACGAACATGGTGTTGGACTGACCCAGCTTGAGACATTACAACAATGTTAATATTTCTCTCTCTACACGTTGTGCTTGCTTTGCCCTTAGACCTGAGATTGTCGCATGTTCTTGAGATGTGAATCGACCTACTTTGGGGTTATCAAACTCTACACCGTGACAGGGTAGTTATAAAGGTAGCTTTCGAGTTTGTCATGAAGCATGCTGCAAGGCATGGTCAGTCAAGATGGGATTTGCCCCTCTCTTCACTAGGGAGAGATATTTCTCTAGGCCCCTCGAGTGATCGGATCCAGAAATGCATGTCCATACTGAATAAGGTTAATAGTTAACCTGGAAAGGGATTCCGATTCACAAGATCGAGAAAGAGTGATCAGCTAGAAGCATGATCAAATATCTTTAGGCAAAAGGAATAGCATAAACATGTGATGGTTCGTCCGATGTGATCTTTATGCACGTTTGGGATTTGGCACGTTTTGCTAGAAGCCGCTACCAACTATTGGCCAAGTAGGTGTACTCATGTCATGTCTAAACGTGCGTGAAACTATAGGGTCGCACACTTAAGGCAGAAGAAGCAGAATTCGGATTGGATCCAAAATGGGCTGTGTTGGATATATACCGATTAGGGGTATATCCGGCATTGTCCTAAAGAGCCGGATTACCAGGGTGGCCTGATTGGTAATGGATAACAGTCCATTAGGCGGCCCAGTAAGCTGATGCGTAGAAGCCGGATTCTAGAAGAACCCGGACCACGGCCCAAAGTGGTGCGGCTTGGAGTAGAAGGCGTATTCCCGCTTTCCAAGGTAAATGCTTTCCGTATTCTTTTGTGGTGGAATTAAATTTATCCCACCCGCCCTATACCCAGTTGAAGAAAACTATGATACCGGATTTTGCTCAGATTGCCAAAACCCTGAATTTGCTGCCTCTTCGGACATGCCTGCAATCAGATTTCACTTCATTGGCATGGTGCAATCTGAGGTCGCTGAAAACACGGAAGCAAGTAATCATGTGGAAGAAGCAGAAAATAACAATCCCATAGAGCCAGTGGAAGATCCAACACCCGCCAATGAAACGGTGAACTCGGAAGCCGACTCCGTACTAGCTGCCATAGAGGCAAGATTGGAGTAGGAACCTAGATCGGAAGACATAGATTCAGAAGATGAAGATGAAGACGCTTTCGAAAAAAAGGTTAAATCCATGCAGGCGCATCCATGAAGTACTTATGGCAAAACCGACTGATAACTCGGATGCCGAAGACGATGAAGACCCCAAAACACCTCCACCAGATGAGGAAAGAGAGGACGGCGAAACCAGTCCCATCTACCCTGATGTCAAGGAATTGACAGAGGAAGAACCCCGCAAAAAACCTCCCTCTTCCAAGAAGAAAAAGAAGACTACCAAGAAACTCCAGTACAAACTCCAGAAGAAAAAGTTGGCAGATAATGCTAGCCAACACCTGGAAGCTGGAGGAGCAAGCGGGGTCACACTTGTGGAGAAGAAAAATAAAAAAATCCTTGTTCCTGAATTATCGGAACAGGACAAGATCAATCTGATCCAAACCCCGGTCGGACCATACGAGCCACCGAAAGTGATGGAAACCAGAAGGCCAGCCATTATGCGGCAACAACAACAACTATTCCGATCGCAAGAAAATCTCCTCAAAGCCCAAGCTATTGTAAAAGCAAAGCAGGAGGAAATTGAAGAGTTCGAAAGACGGAATATGTCCAGGATAAAACCCACGAGATTACCCGGAATCGCAAGGCCGCATGTACTGCCAGCAAAAGAACGGTTGCAAAACCCTTCCTGGCAACGATAGGTTGACGGTGTAAACGCTAAGGGCGAACGCATCTATAAGACCGCAGCTAAAAACGCGGAAGCCGCGCTCGCCATCCTTAATGACGATCTGTATTCCAAAGACGAAAAGCTCCAAGGAGTGTATGCTTTCCTGGGTAAAGCAATGCAACAGCAGCAGCGAGGTCAGGCAAGATCAGGGAAGTTGCATGATGACTCGGCCCTATGCAAAACTGCCACTTGCGCCGCTAGAGCACCTGGACCTGGAGAACTTGGAGATTCAGGCGATTCTAAGGACAAAAAGGGAGATCCTAAGAAGGACAAGAAAATCACGGAAAATAGGGATGAAGCGTCCAGAACGGGATCCCATATG
Source organism: Alopecurus myosuroides (assembly GCA_028641055.1). NCBI lineage: Eukaryota > Viridiplantae > Streptophyta > Magnoliopsida > Poales > Poaceae > Alopecurus > Alopecurus myosuroides. Next base: position 181,649,106 of record CM054062.1, read on the forward strand.
CTGAAAGGTGGAAATATACCCCGTGATCATAAAGACCGGGAGGAACAAAACTGGAAAGACGGAAAAATGATGCCACCTCCAAGACGCCCGGCTGAAAAAGCCGGAAGACATGAAAATCCTCACAGGCGTGAGAGGTCCTGTACTCCTCCTAGGAATAAAGAAAGGCCAAGGATTAGAACTCCGCCTCATTCCAAAGGACACGACCACGGACGAAATAGGGATAATCCCGGAAGAGCACATTCGCGCAACAATGGGCCAGAAAGGAGCATATCCCCTTCCGTCCATTCAGCCGACAGATATTCCGCACACGTCGATAAGGCGGAAAGAGATGATCTATACTTTGGACCTAAGTGTTTTACTGACAGGGTCCGAAGAATAACTCTACATTCTAGCTTTGCTAAAGTTGGTCCAACTTACCAAAAGTATAGCGGAAGTACAAACCCGGATACATGGCTCTCAGATTACTATACTGCCGTTCAGATCAACAAAGGGACAGACCTGGAAGCATTAAAATTCCTCCCCCTAATGTTGCTGGATGGAGCCAGAGATTGGATTAACGGGCTTCCGTCAAGAACAGTGGATAGATGGGAGATATGGCTAGAGTATTCGCTCAGCACTTCAGGGGTACGTACAAACGCCCTAAGAGCATCAACCAGCTAAACCGCTGCGTCCAATTTGAAGACGAGTCGTATGTCGACTTTATATCAAGATGGACAGCAATGAAAAACAGCTGCTCTAGAGTAAGTGATGTACAAGCAATGCATCTTTCATCAATGGACTAAAACCTGGCCTCGTACCGTTCACGGTTGGTTCAAAGGAGCACAAAGATCTCGGATCTATGCTTACTACCGCCAATGAGCACGCAGCGGCCTAAGATGACATCAGAGCGAGAGGTGGAAATATTGATGCTTTGGTTCAGGCCAAAAAGACGCCTCGTTCTGAAAATAAGACTGCTCCAGAAACACAGACAAAGCCCAAAGAAGTAAATTTAACCTTTAGAAAGGATACTGGCGGCAAATGGAAAGGAAGAAGCACATAACCTATCTCCTACTCTAAGGAAGAGTGGGAAAAAATTAAGTCAGAAAACTGTGTCCACCATTCGCAATTTGGGAAGCCTACCCATACAAATGCGCAGTGTCGCCTCAATAAGCATATGAAGGTCACCGCAGAATCCAGGAATAAAGGAAAGAACTCCAAGAGGAAATTCTCCAAGCAAAAGCCAGAAGCTGAAAAAGAAGACAGTGAATCGGACACTGATGAAAAAATCCAGGAATAGGAGCGAAAAGGCGAGCCAAAATTCCCGAGATTGATGGAGAATGCAACCTAACTTTCCTGGCAACTTCCTCAGCAAACCAGGCAAAGCGAACACTTCGAGAAATAAACGCGGTTGTCCGACCAACGCCCAAATTCTTGAAGTATTCCAATACGCCAATTACCTGGGATCAGTCAGATCATCCCGGAAATATCCCAGAACCCGGCACACAAGCTCTAATCGTAAGCCCTATTGTTCAAAACACTAGGCTTAAGAGAGTGCTGATGGATGGAGGATCCACTATCAATATTTTGTATTTGGATACACTGAAGCATATGCGAATCTCTGAGACCCATCTCAAACACAGCAACATACGTTTCCATGGCATCGTTCCTGGCAGACAAGCACATTCCCTAAGATAAATTCCCCTAGATGTAACCTTTGGAGAAAGAGAACATTTCCGACAGGAAAAAATATCATTCGAGGTGGTGCCGTTTGAAAGTGTATACCATGCAATACTCGGACGTCCAGCTTTCGCCAAATTCATGGCAAGATCATGTTATATTTATAACATGTTGAAGATGCTAGGGCCAAAAGGAGGAGTAATCACCATATCGGGAGACTTCAAACTGGCAAACGAGCTGGAAAAAGGAAACGCCCTTTGCGCCGAAAAAGTAATAGCAAAGGAAGAACTGAAAGAGCTGCCAAAAGAAGTATCGCCGATGGAAATACCGGCAGGAAAAGAAAGCCGGAAGCCAGCAGATAGCTTCAAAGCTTCCGAGAATACAAGACAGGTTATTCTAGACCCCTAAGATCCGACAAAATTTGTCGTAGTGGGGACAGGGATGACCGACAAATAGGAAAGCGCGCTGATGCATGTAAAAGCATAGATGAATTTTGCATATTTTCACATGGTTTTCTATTACATATTGCATCATATAAGGGTATAATTCAATGTTTTATAGTATTTTGGGGTTAAATTACAAAGTCCCCAAACTTTTATGGAATTAACCCTGCCTGTCAGAAACCCTGTTTTCTATATTTTTGACGTTTCAGGGGGCAAACTTCCGCGAAATCACCTGAAAATCTGCGGGGGTCATTTTCTTGGAAGGAGAAGACTTGCGGGCGAAGGATCCACGAGAATTGGGCAAGGAGGCCCAAAAGAGGACCCTCCACACGGCCAGATTCCTTGGCCGCATGAGAGGCCCCCTTTTGGCCCCTGTGGCCCCAATTCCTTCCATCTTCGACTTGCCGACTCTGTCTTGACCTAAAACCGACTATAAAAAGGGTCCCCCGTACCCTTACGGAGAGGAGCGCCGCCGAAACACCAAAACAGAGACCAGAAGTTCCAGATTGGAGGGGGAAAACTCCGGCGGGGCGCTGCCGGTGTGATCTCCTACCCCTCCAACGTCATCACCATCGACATCTCCATGAAGAGGGAGTAGTCCACCCCAGGGCTATGGGTTTGAGGACGTAGCACTTGTATCTCTCTCTCTATGTGCTTCACTAATTAGATCCGTATGAGCTGCCTCACATGATTACGGGCACCGTTGTAATTTCTATGTGGTGGATCTTTTCTATGAGTTATTGAATCTGAGATTGCAATGGTTTCTCTTGATTTATTTGAGTAGATGTATATTATGTACCCCGTTCTTATTTGCTAGCTTTGATCAATCTAGTTCTTGAGAGCGTGTGTGGGGTGATGGGTGCATTAGTTGGAGTAATGGGGGGTGGCTAGTGCTGTGAAAGTGACAGAAGTTCAACGATCCACTTAGGTTCTGTTAAACCTTTCTTAGTTACCTCACTATGGATAAAAAGGAGTACCTTGTTACCGGGGATTTGAAGTGACACTAATCAATCTCCATGACTAGATCTAGCAAGTTCTTACTTCAACTTCATGTCACATTGCTTAAAGCTATACTCTGGTTTTTCCTTAATTATCGAGGTGTTATGATTTATTTCGCATCTTGGTGGAGTATAAGAGGGATCAATATGACCGTAGAGATCTCTATGCTAGGAAGTGATGCCCATATGAAAGTACTCAATGTTAAACATGTTATTGTAATCTCACATGTAATTTTTTATGTCCACCGTCTACTTTATTTGAGAGAATGCAAGTGTGAAACCATGAACCCCGGTCCTATTTTAAATATAAGAAAACACTCTAGTTACTTTGCTGCAATTTACTTTACTTGCACTTTACTTTACTTGCATCTCCAATTCGAATTTACATTATCTCCATCACCACTTGCATCACAAAAATACAAAACAATCCATTGCATATTTATTTTCTCATTTGCATTTAGTAGTAGATTTAATTATTGCACATTTACTTTCAGTTTTGCATTGCAATTTAGAAGTCACACACCTTGTGCTTGACAACCACTTGGTGAGGTTGAGGGCATAAAATTCTCTACTTGTTTGCAGGATCCTGGAGGAAGCTTGGAAGACAACTGCTGAAATACTGGCTCCCAAGAGTTCGATATAAACCCTCGAGTCACCCTCGTGGGGAAGAAGGCTTGCCACTAGCTACACACTCTGCACTTAGAGTCTCAACCTAGCCATCACGCGCTCATCGAGTTCCTCCGTGAGAACTGGGATATTTTTGCCTGGTGTCCTACGGACATGCCGGGAGTACCCAGGGAACTTGCTGAGCATCAATTGAAGGTAATTTCAGGTTCAAAACCCGTCAAACAAGGTCGCCGTCATTTTGATGGAAGAAGACGGAAGGCTATAGGCAAGGAAATTATCCGGCTTTTAGCAGCTGATTTTATCCGGGAAGTTATACATACTGACTGGTCTGCGAACCCAGTATTAGTTCCGAAGAAAGATAGTACCATTCTTATGATGTGTATAGATTACACCGGATTGAACAAATTGTGTCCAAAAGATAGGTTCGCATTACCGCGAATCGATCAAATAATAGATGCCACTGCTGGCTCTGAGCTTTTATGTTTTTTGGATGCTTACTCCGGGTACCATCAAATACGTATGAAGGAGGAAGATCAAATCAAAACTTCCTTCATAACCCCGTATGGAACATACTGTTACATAACCATGCCTTTTGTCCTGAAGAATGCAGATGCTACATACTATCGTTGCATGCAACTTTGCTTGCATAGTCAGATCGGCAAAAATGTTCACGTTTACGTGGATGACATTGCCGTAGTCTCTAAGGAAAAGGACACACTCCTTGAAGATTTACAAGAAACCTTCGAAAATTTGCGCACTTACAAAATAAAGTTGAATCCATTAAAGTGCGTATTCGGGGTTCCCTCGGGAAAGCTTCTGGGTTTTATCGTTTCTCATAGAGGAATAGAAGTAAATACGGAAAAGATTAAGGCAATGTTGAACATCACAAAGCCTACGTGTTTAAAGGATGTACAAAGATTGATGGGTTCTGCAGCCGCAGTCAGCAGGTTTATAAGACGGCTAGGAGATAAAGCTGTGCCATTATACATATTGTTGAAGAAATCTGACAAATTTGAATGGACAGAAGAGGCGGACAAAGCATTAACCCAGCTGAAAGAAACCTTGATGAAAGCACCAATTTTGGCATCCCCAAAAGACGAAGAACCTATGTTGTTGTATCTTACAGCAACAAACAGGGTTATTAGCACTGTGATAATGGTGGAAAGGCGGAAAGAAGAACAATATATACCGGATCGGCATCTAGTATACTATGTTAGCGAAGTTTTCTCCGAGTCAAAGCAAAGGTATCCATATTATCAAAAACTGACATATGGCGTGTTTTTTGGCATCTAGAAAACTCCGCCATTATTTCCAAGGACATTCCATAACAGTGGTAAGCAAAGCACCACTAGGAGATATTATTAACAATGCGGACGCAACAGGCCGAGTAGCCAAATGGGGGCATTGAGCTAGCTGCGTTCGACATTAAGTACCAACCAAGGACGGCAATTAAATTCCAGGTATTGGCAGATTTTGTTGCTGATTGGACAGAAGCAATGGAGAACACACCAATGCTAGAGTCGGAATACTGGATCATGCACTTTGATGGATCCAAGATGAAAGAAGGCGCTAGAGCTGGTGTAGTGCTAAAATCCCCAAAAGGTGACATTATGGAGTATGTATTGCAGATACACTTCAACGCTAGTAACAACGTGACAGAATATGAAGCATTGCTTCATGGCTTGCATATTGCAAAAGAAATAGGTGTCAAACGCATACTATGCTATGGTGACTCGAATTTGGTATAGTATCAGCTTAACCAAACATGGGACGCCAAAAGTCCCATCATGGCCGAATATTGGAGAACGGTGGACGAGTTTGCAATTTGCTTCTTTGGATTTGAAGTACTTTTATACCTAATAATAAAGGCGTTAAGGCTTCCTTGGTTTGGTTTGGTTTGGTAGGTCATTGAAACTACCCTCAAAATTAGCACAAATTACCCACCTTGCCACCGATAAGTTATACCTATTGGGATCTCTATCTCTTCTCTTCTCTACTATATAGTTTTGGTTAGAGTTAAATACACCAGCGGTACCTCAACTTTAGGTCGAAGCACAATACGGTACCTGTACTTAAGAATACGCTCAATACGGTCACTCAACTTAAGTTGACGCTCAAAAAGGTCACTCCTTCACCGTACAGCTCCGTATTTTGACGTGTTAACTGGTCAAATTACTGGGTCCCACATGTCAGTTCAGCAAAAAAAATAAAAAAAAAACCGCTGCGTGAGTGGTGCACGTGTATTTTTTTGCATGAAAGGTGTGTGTATTTAATTCATTGTAACCAAAGTGTACGTGTAGGAAACGACCAGTGTGTGCGTGCGCGTGCGTGCAATGTGTGCGTGCGTGTGCGTGTGCGTCCAGTGTGTGCGTGGGCGTGCGTGTGCGTGTGCGTCCAGTGTGTGCGTGCAGCGTGTGCGCGTGCAGCGTGTGTGCGTGTAGCTGCGTGTGTGGCCAGATAATCGCGACGAGTACAAGGTGGTGTACGTGTGTGTGGCCAGATAATCGCGACGAGTACGAGGTGGTGTACGTGCAGTGCGTTCGTGTGTGTGCCATGCGTGTGTACCGCACCATACGCCAATGTGTGTACCGCGTGTTGTGCATGCCCAAGCAGCTGACGCACGCACAACATGCACAAGATCAGGCAGCTAGGCTAGTATAGCTAGTTAATTAGATAGCTAACCTGCTATTAGTACATATAAGTTAGTATGCACTTCTACGAATGCATAAATTTTGAACATGAATATATACCTCATATATATTATTTAATACGTTTGTACAAGATAATTTAGTAAAACTTGCATCTGTGCACACCCTCAATAGCACGCACGTACAAAATTGTAAATTTGCATTCAGTATAAAAGAAGTAGAGGTGGTTCAAAACTGGAAAATTAAATGTGGTGGTGTGTGTACGTGTGTTCTAAAATCTATAGTATTCAGTTGTATGCGGAGGTCAAACGCGTAGAAATTTTCTGGATGCTGAACGGGTGCACGGCTAGCTAGCTGGGATGGGCTGCACCACATAGGCACACACTCACGCTCACGTACTAGTGTACTACGGACACGCTAACGGCCACAGTGCACACGCTACACGCACACACGCTACAGGCGCACACGCTGCACACACACTGGACGCACACGCACACTGCACGCGCACACACATACGCACTCACGCACGCACCATTCTAAACGTACGCAGCGGTTTATTTTTTTATTTTTTGTTGAACTGACATGTGGGACCCAGTAATTTGACCAGTCAACGCGTCAAAATACGGAGATGTACGGTGAAGGAGTGACCTTTTTGAGCGTCAACTCAAGTTGAGTGACCGTATTGAGCGTATTCTTAAGTACAGGTACCGTATTGTGCTTCGACCTAAAGTTGAGGTACCGCTGGTGTATTTAACTCTTTTGGTTAAAGTGATGATGGTTGGTACGTGCAGGCGCAGAAAAATTACCGATCGGATCAACAAAGAATAGGAATCCCGAGTGGTCCCGATATGTGCAGCACTGCAGCTCCGCTTCCTTTGTTTCTGTTTCCTCTTTCTACCGGTTCGATGTAGATATGGAAGCGTTGTGGGCTTCTTTGCCCTGCCTGTCCGACCGGATCAGACTCCTACGGTCGGTGGAGTATATATACACCTAAAAATAAAAAGTAAAATAGTCCTACGATGGATGGACGGACGAGTAACAAAGAACAGTTCCTGTATAAAAGAACAAACAAAAGGTGCGCCAGTGGGCTTCCAACTCTTCGCATGCTAATCTGAAAAAAGCCTCTCCGGTACGTTGCTTGGCTGTGACGTGCAATCCGGGTTCGTTTCATACTTTGTCTCCGTGCATGGACATTCGGTATCTTGATTGGCTGTGGCATTGGATAGATCCCGTGTTGGTTTCGTAGTGTGTCTCCAGGCATGGACCGGCCCAATAATCATCATTTATGCATGTAAGTCACAAATTTTCCTAGTGGCGTCTAGAGCGTCTCCAGGCCGAGACATCTCTCGGCGAATCTTCACGGCCATGCACTGTCTGGCGCAGCGGGTGTGCGTGCGTGGTCTCTCAACAAATATTCACGGCCGCGCTCTGTATGGCCAGGCGGGTGTGCTCGTGTGTGGCGTTCGTGCTGTGCAGCCTGTGCTCCCACCGAACGGCTGCCGTGTGGCTCGGCAAATCTTCACGGCCTCGCTCTGTCTGGCTGGGCTAAGGTGTGCCTGGCGAATCTTCACCGCCGTGCTCTGTCTGGCCGGGCTGGGTGTGCCATGCGTCGCGTCCGTGCCGCCGTGCTCTGGCTGACCGACAATGGTGTAAAATAGGCATGGGGATTTCTTTGGCTCGATCTGGTTCCCGTATCACCTTAAGGAAGGAGAGGTTGGAAACGCCATCACACGTTACTCTACCGCGGGCTCTGCCACTCTAGAACGTCTTCCGCCGATGACTAACGCCAGATCTAAGACGAGAAGAGGGTGCGCCGCCGGTGGAGGTCGCCCCTCATGGCCGAGATATGGCAATAGCCTGTTCGGGGTAGCCGGGTAGGCACGATGCGATCTCACTGGTGGAGGTCCCCATGGCGGCGGCAACGGGCTTCAGGAAATTGATGACGCATGCGTCGAGGTGCACCACTTCACCGGCGAGCTCGTGTGTCCCACGCTTCGCGGTGATCTAGACTGTTTGAGGATTGAGGCCAACGCGCTCCACTCATCGTAGCAGCTCTTACGTACCCCCACGGCAGCCCATAGCAGACCAGAGGTATGCGCGATTGGGAAGATTCAAAAGTTTCTAGGAGAAGCCCAGACTATTTGTGCCTTCCCTCCATGTTTCAGACTACAGCCGGGAGATGCTGCACTAATTTATCTTGAAAGAGCACTAGGACAACGATCTCACAAAGTTAAGTCATCGGAGTTGACACCGAACCAAATTGACAAATAGATGGATTGGTATTTCGTTGAAATCACGTCTCCACAAGAAGCAAGCTGCATCATGCATGTACCTTATACCGACAAATGGGTCTAAAATGACATCTCCTGCAGATCCGGTATACCTATACTGAATATTATTATGAACATTGTAGCAATAATATGTAGCTTTAATTTTGAAAAATATGGAAGACCGAGGAGTTACTGTCACAACATATGTTTCTTTTCATGGATGCATGGACACACTTGTGATTCAGAAGTTCAGGTTAGATTTTCATATCATAAAAACATGCTCGTGAAAAATAGGAGGATTTCTAATTGGTAAGCCTAACTGGTTTGTTGTATTCACGACGATGGATATTTTTTACTTGCAAACAGCTATCACATTTTCAAAGAAAAATCAACGATGAATTGCATGATCCAAAGACAAAAAGAGAGAAGATGATGGGATTGATTCATGTTGCACATGTCAATGCTTCAAGCGGCTCTAACTTGATAGGCAAAAGGACCCGGTCCCATAGGATTTTCATCTAGAATTCCTTGACGGAAGCCTCAGGGTCACGTTTTAGAGGCAACAGATGATGGAACATGCGTCGTTATCCACATCCTGACACGCACCTCAATGATTTATGCACCTTCATATTTATCCTACACTCTCTAACACCGAGGGAGGTTAAGATCTTCGTGTAGGGGGGTGAGGTGTCGATAGTGTATGCGCACGTGTATGAGGTGACCTGACTGAGGGGTTGGGAAGAGGGGTAAGTGAGGGCGCACCTAACCATGAAATTCCTTGAAGCTGGCTGGTTTATGCATAATGCCGCAGATGTAGCACTGATAACTTACTTTGTGCGTCCCACGATGAAGATATTTTCTCTCCCGTTGCAACGCACGGGCACATCTGCTAGTCACATCAAAAGGGAAGAAAATTGGAACGCGGATGCATTAGCCCGCATGGGGTCGGAAAGAGTGAGAACCCTAACAGCTGGTGTGTTTGTCCAACACTTGCACGAACCATCGATCAAAGGTGGAGATGTTGGTTATCCTCTCGTTTCCGAGTCAATTGAAGTTCTGCTCGTTAACCCGGATTAGGCGATTCCATACTTAAACTTCTTAGTTGATCAGAAGTTCGCGGATGGACCAGACGAGGTCTTGCAAAGGCAGATACAGCGCCGATGCAAAGGATACACGGTAATTAATGGTTGCCTGTATAAGCGCAACACTATCGGAATTTTTCAGCGATGTATTTCGCCAGAGGAAGGACGAGAAATCTTGCAAGAAATCCACGCAGGAGATTGCGGACATCATGCTCAATCAAAAAGCATAGTCAAAAAAACATTCTGTGCAGGGTTTTTCTAGCTCACAACCAAGACAGATGCCGAACACATAGTAAACACATGTGCCGGAAGCCAGTATTACGCCAAGCAGACGAATATGCCAGCTCAAGCACTCAAAACTATCCCTATAACATGGCCGTTCACGGTCTGGGGGCTAGATATGATGGGACAATTCAAAACTGCAAGAGGCGGACTTACACATCTACTCGCTGCAGTGGATAAGTATACCAAGTGGGTGGAGATGAAACCCATCAAGAAACTTGACAGTGTAACTGCCAGAAACTTCATCATTGACGTAGTCATGAGATATGGCATTCCACACAGTATAATCACCGACAACGGGACAAACTTCTCAATTAGAGAGTTGGCAAAATATTGCCGACAAATGGGAATACGCCTAGATCTAGCATCTGTGGCTCACCCATAATCCAATGGGCAGGTTGAAAGATTGAATAGCTCAATCCTGCAGGGAATACGCCCAAGAATTGCCTTCCGTGCAGGGAATACGCCCAAGAATTGCCTTCCGTGCTTTGGAGTATTTGAACGACGCCAAATAGATCAACAGGGCAAACCCCATTTTTCTTGGTCTATGGCGCAGAAGCAATGCTTTCAACGGACATGCTCCATGATAGCCCAAGAGTCAGACTTACCATGACTCGGATGCCGAAAGCGCACGACAGGATGCCATCGATATTTTAGAAGAAGAACGAGACCTTGTGCTTCAAAGACCACCATTTATCAGCAAGGATTACGGTGCTACCATAGTCGGAAAATCGGGCATCGATCTTTCAAAGAGGGTGACCTAGTGCTAAGATTGGTGCAAGAAAGGAAGCACAAGTTAGCCCCAGTCTGGGAGGGACTGTTTGTCATTAGCAAGACTATGAAAAATGGATCTTATTATCTTGTAGATATTCGAGACACGGAAGATGATCCCAAGCGTCCGAATCGCAAAAGAAAGAGGAAGATAGATGTCGAACTAGGAGAGACAAAAAGACCCTAGAGCATCTAGCAGTTACGTCCCTTCTACACTTAGTTCAATTTCTATGTAAACATCTTTGAGGTCATGAAATAAAGTTGTCGGAATTCATGCATTACTGTTTTCATACAAAGCATAAGTCCGTCTTATCTATTTCCCAATGATCTTTCAAAATACTCAATGTTAACCCGAATTGTGCCTGCGTGCTCGGAGTTATAAAACCGAATGCTTTTCGGCCTAAGGAGACTTAAGGAAACCCAGATTGTGCCTGCGTGCCTGAGTTTCATACAATTTTAAAATTCCTTACTTTTTTCTCTAAGTATTATCTGATTGTTTATGTGTTGGTTCACTGAAATTAGTAAGTAAAAATGCCTTTAGTACGATCCATGATTCTCAGTTTCGACTGATCGGTTATACCCAGTCACTTGGCGTGAAGATTATGTACTATCGAGCCATTTCAAACACTAAGGACATTTAAGACATGCAAACCAGAGAGCTTAGAAGATAAATGAATTAAAATCCGTAAAACTTGCAAAGACTTATAAATTAAACTGCAAAAGGGGAGTAATTGTTTATACAAATGATAGATAGCATTACAATGAATATTACATTGTGAGAATGGCAATGCTTCTATTTTTTGCCTGCCTTCTACCCAGGACTTAAGCAGCTTCTTCGGGATCCGAGTCTTCGTCCTCGCTGCTGGATTCCTCCGTAGTTGTCGGAATCTCCTCCTCGGGGTAGAAGGTGGAGACGTTCACCATGTTGGCAATCTTGGTGGCATGGCCTTTGATAGCATCAAAGATGTTGGCTCGCTGAGCAGTGTATCCCTGAGGGATACCGGATGCCACTCGCCAAGACTTGGCGGTGGTATAATGCATACGCATGAGCCCAAGGGCCATGCACGCACCACCGCGAGCCGCGGAGCGGAACCAAGACTCCTTGCGGTTCGCCACCTCGACGATCGCCTCCGGAAGCTTACTGACTTCCAAGAACTCTCCTGATTTGTCGGGAATGTACTTATTAATAAGTAACATCCTCGCAGCTTTAAGCGCGGTGAAGATCTTCTCGAAAGCCCGGATTCTTTCGATACGGGTTAGTTGGGGGCTACCTTCTGTTTCAATCAACAATACAGAGACTTGAAACAGCGGATGCAACCCTTGAATTTCGTTCTTTTGTTCTTTACTCTATTTTCGAAGGAAAACAGAAGACGGGAAAAAGGGAAAATCCGGTAAAAGTCAAAAAGCTTACCGAGAATCCGATCCATTCAGGCGCTGGTTCAGGGCATTCTCCAGGTCCCTGATGGTGGCTCTGTCATTCTCGGCCTGGTTGGAGGCCTTAGACTCGGCAATGCCAACAGCCAGTTGGCTAGCCTCTAAGTCCTTCTTGAGCTTCACAATGATCTTGGGAAGCTCCATGTTTTCCTTGTGGAGGTTCTCCGCATTGACGATATCTTCAGCAATTTGTTTGGCTTTCGCCAAAGAAGCTGAAAAGCGAGTAAAATAAAGAGTTAGAAACTCAGAAAAAAAAACTTAGAAAAAATTCCACACAAAAGCAGTGAAAAAACTTACCTGCTGATTCATCTAGCTTTTGCTGAACGGAGGCCAGCTCCGACTCCTTATCCTCAAGAATATTAAGAAGGGTTTTTACCTCCTTATTCTTGATGGTAAGCTTGCTGAATATTTCCATGTTAATGTTTTCAGCGGTTTTCTGAAACACGGAAAATAAGCAAAGCGCTTAAGTCAAAAATCAAGCAAGGTAATGATAAAAGCATTAAGTCAAAAAAGTATGCTTTTGACAAAATGTTTGGGGGCTAGAGGTATTACCTGGATCATCCGTTGAAGACTCTACAAGTTCTCGTTGAATTCTTTTGCATACTTGGCAAAAAGAATTCCAACGTGGCAAAGGACATCTTGTATCATCTGCCGAGGCGAAAACACGAAGTTATTCCTCACAATAAGACCGCCTTGCAGCCAAGGACGAATTAAAGGAGCTGGGGCAAAATACTTTGTCGCCCATGGATGAATACGTTCATGTTCGTCAAAGGGTTCTTCTTTTACCTTGAATTGAGGATCATAGTTGGGGATTGGTTCCTCCTGTGAAACACTGGACGGACCCCCAACTTCTGGCTCCACCGCCCTTTCCCTCGCGTCCGTTTCCGGCGCAATGGGTTGGCTGGTCTGCTGGGTTTCCTCCTCCCTGGCAGCCACGTTTTCCTCCGCAGCTGCGACCGGAGTGTCGGGAGCAGCAGCAGGAGAAGGTTGTGTCCCTCTCCGGGCAACAGACTTAATTTTCTCCCGACCTTTTGGCTTCAGTGTTGTTGGAGCCAGGCTAGAAAGAGAAAATACGCGAAGTTAGAATTCCGAGAAAAGAAAAGAAATTCCTGCGACAACAAGCAGAGAAAAAAGAAACCCGGATGATTTACCTAGAAGTAGCAACGGGAACTCCATCAAGTTCAACCACTTCTTGAGCAGTGGATGGATTCTTGCGTTTCCGTTCGCCTGCAAAGTTGGCACGCATTGCATCCAACTCGGCATCGGTTGCAAGATCCTTATCAGTGAGATCAGCCAGCTGTGGAAAAAAGCACAAAATCCGGCTAAGTTAGAAATTTGAGAAAGATAAAAATCTGAGAAACTGCGCAAAGAGGAAAAATATTACCTTTGGAGCTGGATTTCCCTCGTGATACATCTCTCGGCTTTTTTCATATTGATCGCGAGTAGCGACAAAGTGATTCACCCGCTTCTTGAAGTCCCTCTTGGAAACGCTTTGTATGTTCCCCTCATTGTATCCTTCGGGCCCGTGTAGTCACACAGAAGCCGGGTTCCGCGATAAGCCAAAGGCTAGATGCGTCTCCCGAACCAACACAGAACTGTGTCGATGCCAGTGAGAGGAGGAGTGGAGGAGACGAGTTTTGTGATGCGCCGTTTTATTTTCATCAAATCATTCGGCAAATACTGGACTGCGACCACTGCCAATTGTCTTGGGGAGTGGCAACTGAGTTGAAAAAAGGTGGAATTCCCGTTTCCTTTCCAGGAAACGGGACATCTTGGTGCTAGAAGAAGGAACCCGCCCAAAACTTGACGGATTTCGAAGTTTTTATTTTCGGAAACCAATCCTCCCTAAACCTACGGAGGGTGAAGGAACTGGTCCCGCAGGTGGGGAGAGCGCCCTCAGAGGGGTTGCGCTTCACCCCGAAGCAATATTTCCAGAAATCTAACCTAGGTTCTATTCCTAGATACGCTTCAAAGAGGGCCTAGAACCCGGCTAGATAAAGTATGGAGTTGGGAGGAAGGTTGTGGGGTTGGATGTTGTAATGGTTTAGGACTTGGAGGAAGAAGGCAGAAGGTGGAAATCCCATACCTCTGCTAATGTGGGAGGTGAGGAGAACCCTTTCTCCGGCTTTCGGCGTTGGCTCGGAGTCGTCCTCCTCGTGCTGCCATTTTCCCTTCAGGATTAGCCCTTCCTTCTCCATTGTCGGAAGGAGGGATGGAACCGCATTGCAGTGTCTCCAGTTCCCGGAGATTTCCTCTGTGTCTTCTTCCGCTCCGGCGGCGCCCGCGGCGGCGAGCTTTTCACCACCGCGAGTGAGTTCTTCCGCTGGCTCGATGGTGAGAAGCGGAGAGGGCGCGACAGAAGACGAAGGTGTGTTCTCGGCCGCGGGAGGAAGATCCCCGCGGGCCGGGTTGCCGGCGTTTTCCTTCGGCGCGCTCGCGGTGGTGCGGCTGGGTGAATCCAGCTGGGATCCATCTCGTTAATGATTGAGTCGATGTCGAGGGCGACGGAGCTTTCCTCTATGGCGCGCGGTGAGTCTCTGATGGTCATGTTTTGGCGGCGCGATGAAGATCCGGCTCCTCCGATGACGTTTTCTGGGGACGGTGCGGACGCACGAACTCTGCTCACTCTTGCGTACTCGAGCTCAAAGGCAATGGCGCTTGGGGGCTGGAAGAGGAAGAGAGAGCAGAAGGGCAAACCGGAGATCCCAAGGCGGCTATTTATAGCCGGAAATGCATTAAGATACGTTACAACGACTATTTTGCCCGTTAGATCTTCGACGCGTGTCACGCCAGAAAATCCGGGAAATGAGGAGGCGGAGTGATAAGTGCTATCTCCTCGTTTCCCGCGAGAATCTGTCAGAGATACGTTTCAGGGTTTCACACTGAATCCAAACGTCTGTGATGTCAGCACAATTTTATCGCTAATGTCATGAAGTTTCTTCTCCACGAAGGCTCGTGGAAGCCGGATTATGCCAAAATCCGAGTTTTGCGTTAAGAACGATTTGGGAAAAAGAAGAATCGAGACAAAGCGCCAGCATTTCTCGGAAAGGAATACGAATTGACGAAAGGTGGCAGAATGAAGTCTCAATCCTTCTTGGGGGCTACTGTCGGATATATACTGATTAGGGGTATATCCGGCATTGTGCTAAAGAGCCGGATTACCAGGGTCGCCTGATTGGTAATGGATCACAGTCCATTAGGCGGCCCAGTAAGCTGATGCGCAGAAGCCAGATTCTATAAGAACCCGGACCACGGCCCAAAGTGGTGCTGCTTGGAGTAGAAGGCGGATTCCTGATTTCTGTAAGCCCTAACCCGACTATTTATATAAAGCCGGACGGGAGAGAAGAGAGATATAGACAATTAGCTAGAAGCCAACTCGCCGAGAAGTTGATCCTCGCCGAGTTAGCAAAACCCTACTCACATTGTACTTTGTATACTTCAGGCTTCAGCCCTGATTTAGTGAGATTGCAGGAGTAGGAACGCCGCCTAGTTGCGACGTACCGAACCTGCGTAAATTTGGTGTTCCTGGTTGTCGTACTACCACGTCCCCCCACGTCTCTTTCCATAGGTCTTTGCACCCCCGGCTATGAACTCTACTATGATGTCTCGACAGGCTGGAAATGGACTCCAGAGTGGGTTGTTTGAGTGACAGCCCATTATGGGGACGTCTATATAAAGGAGAGGAGGTAGTGTGTTTTAGGGTTTCTAATTCCGCACCACATTCCACCGCATCCACCGTCTCTCCACGCCCCTGCCGCCCACGCGGACCTAGCAGTCCGGCGAATGGTGCTTCCACACCGCACGTATGGATACCGATAGAGGTGCTGCATCTGTAGCACTTGGACGAGCCGCCAAGAGGAGCTGTTCATGGAAGCGACGAGATCCGGAGGATTCGTACGACTACCCTGCCCCGACCCGCTTCACCGAGATTGGCACAGCGCGTTTAGTGGTAATCTCGTGATCTATATCTTGCAGCGGATCTTGGTTGACGCGGTAGAATTTTGATTTGCGCTAGTGTAGCCTACCCAGTTTTCCTTCAGTGGTATCAGAGCCGATGTTGCGTAGTTATAGATTGGGATCATTTGCATATGTGTTATGTAGATGGGGTATGATCGATGTGATCGATTGTATGGAGTAGATATTTCGATCTATGATTTGGATTCAGTGATCGTGATACGAGAGGTCGTCAAACGACATACCCCTACCGGTCGGTTTTCGCCATCGGGGTAGACCGTGACACATAAATCTAATTGCAGCACGTGAAGATCAATATGATTGTTCGAATCGGGGTCTAGATCATATACGGTGTGCATGAGATGCGCGGGGTGACAGATTGGATCTGCCGCCGGTTTTGGGGAATTCACAGAAATGAACAGTCCCGGTAAAACGGCTGTAACTTTTGCATATGACCTCAGATCGAAAAAGTATCAACTGGAAAAAGATGCGCAACAAAATTTTGTTTCGGAAATCTTCTGCCAATTTGATGAGATCCGATCGATTTTAAGGTTTTGACTAATTCTACTTCTAAGATAGTCTTTTAGGCCTTGCAAGTTTCCGCGTTAGAACGTCTAACTCGTTTTTGCAGATTTTGTGACCGGTATGACCCTCTGTGTATGTGATGCATGTGTGTAATATTTTCATGACCTGCGTGTTGTGAGTATGTCAACACGGATGGATCCATATTGTGTTTTCGCTTATTGTATTAATGGCATGCGTGTCGACTTGTGATGATTCCTACTATCCATGTAATCTTCTTTTCTAGCTGTTAGTAGTAATAGCCTGTAGAATTTTCTTGGAGGACTCATCACTCGGAGGGATGGCGCACATGGACCATGGAGATGGAGATCATGCATTTTACTCATATGCATGTTAGATTCGTAGAAGTAGAACGATCCCTCGTAAATGTTAAGTTCGCATGCCCCTCAACTAAAACTTGCACCATCCCATGTCTTCTACGATTGATGGTGGGTCTGTTGCAGCAGGGCGCCATCAGTTTTTGTTGACTAGGTGGGTATGTATCTGTTAGTTGTTACGACTGTTGCAGCAAGGTGCCATCTGCTGATGCTTAGGCGCATAAAGGGTTGGTTAACTCATCAAGGTAATCTTAACGGTTAAGCGCCTTGGGGCATAAAGGTTGGTGTTTTGACAAGGAGATGTCACCCAACAACAAGAGTCATATATGATATGATTAGCAAGTGTTTCTTACCGATCTATCTTGTCTTCTAGCAGTGATGCAAACGTCACTAGTAGACTTGTTCGTTGCGGATCTTGAATCACCAAGTACCAATAGAGGGATGTTGGTTTTAGTGGGAGTAGACCATGTTAATTTTTTTAATGTCTTTTACTCTATCATGGTTATTGTCTTAGTATTTTTCATGTTTTTCTGTTGTAGATCAATGGCACGTAACAACCAACCCACCCCTTTTGCGTTGCGATCCGTCCTTGAAAATGAAAAGTTAAATGGAACAAACTATTCGGATTGGATCCGAAACCTGAGAATTGTTCTCAGGGCTGAGAGAAAGGAAAGTGTTATGGATATCCTAATCCCAGATGCGCCTCTTGATATTGACACTACTGCCATTAGAGCTGCCTTTAAGAGAGCATGTTATGAGTCTCTTGAGGTGAGCTGCCTCATGCTTGCATGCATGGAACCCGACCTTCAAAAGAAATTTGATGGCCAGGATGCGTATGATATGATCATTGCGCTGAAGGATATGTTCCAGACTCGAGCCAGGACTCAAAGGTTCAATGTCGCTAAGGCTTTTGGTGAATGCAAGCTAGCTGAGGTCGGATCAATAGGCCCGCACATGATCAACATGCTTGGTTACGTGCAGACTTTGGACAAGCTTGGTTTTCCATTGGACCCTAAGTTTCCACATATTTCATTTTGGCTTCGCTTCCATCTAGCTATAAAAAATTCATTTCGAACTACCATATGCATGGGGCTGAGAAGGATTTTAATGAACTTTGTGGGATGCTCAAGACGGCAGAGGATGACATTAAGAAGAGTGCAGGGCATGGCCAAGTGTTGGCTGTGCAGAACAGGCCTAGCTTCAAGAAGTAGGGTAAGTCTAAGGGGGAAGGGAAGGCTAAAGATTTGATATCCAAGCCAAAGCCTAAGCCTAAGCACGGACCCAAACCTGACACAGAGTGCTTTTACTATCATGAGACTGGACATTGGAAGAGAAATTGCAGCAAGTACCTTTCTTCAGTGAAGAAGAATGAAAATAAGACTTGTAGCTCAGGTACGCTTGTAATTAATGTTATAGACATTTTTCTCGCTGACTCTATTATTGAATCTTGAGTATTTGATACCAGATCCGTTGCTCACATTTGCAAATCGATGCAGGGGCTAGTAAGGAATAGAAGCGTGAGACAAGGAGAAGTTGATCTTCGGTCGGAAATAATGCAAGGGTTGTTGCGTTGTCAGTTGGCGTCTACCAACTGCACCTCCCTTCAGGATTTATTATGGAATTGAATAATTGTTATTACGTTCCTAGTTTTAACCGAAACATTATTTCTCCTTCATGTTTGATGAGATATGGTTATTCATTTGCGAGTAAAGATAATGGTTGTTTAATCTCCAAGAATGATATGTTTGTGGATTTTGCTTCCATTGTGAATGTGCTTTTTATTATAAATCCTGCTGATGCTCATGATGATGCGCATGTTTATAACGTAAGTGCTAAAAGGCTACGACCTAATGATTTGAATCCCACCTATTTTTGGCATTGTCGATTGGGTCATATAAGTGAAAAGCGTATGAAGGAACTCTATAATGATGGTCTTCTTTCTAACTTCATTTGATTTTGAATCATACGAGACATGCGAAGCTTGTTTACTTGGAAAGATGATCAAGTCGCCTTTCAACGGTTCTCCTGAGAGGGCGGCAGACTTATTGGAACTCGTACAATGAGCACGACAACAAGAGGTGGTTTGCACTACTTCATAACTTTCACTTATGATTTTAGTAGATACGGTTATGTCTACCTAATGAAGCATAAGCCTGAAACTTTTGAAAAGTTCAAAGAGTTCCAGAATGAAGTACAGAATCAACGTGGTAAGAAAATTAAGGCTCCACGATCCGATCATGGAGGAGAATATTTGAGCCACGAATTTAGCAATCATCTGAAGAGTTGTGGAATTGTTCCTCAACTTACGCCGCCTGGAACGCCTCAAAGAAACGGGGTTTCCGAACGGCATAATCGAACCTTGTTGGACATGGTTCGATCAATGATGAGCCAGTCAGATCTTCTATTGTCATTTTGGGGATTTTTCTCTAGAAACAACAGCACCCACACTAAATAGGGTACCGTCTAAATCCGTAGTTAAGACGCCATATGAGATGTGGAATGGGAAGAGTCCCAACTTGTCTATTCTAAAGATTTGGGGTTGTGACGTTTTTGTCAAGCGACTTCAGTCGGACAAGCTCACACCCAAGTCGGATAAATGCATTTTCGTGGGATATCCAAAGAAAACATTTGGGTATTACTTCTACAACCGAGAAGAGGGCAAAGTGTTTGTCGCTCGAAATGGCGTTTTCTTAGAGAAAGAGTTTCTCACAAAGGAGACAAGTGGAAGAACGGTGCAGCTTGATGAAGTTCAAGATGAGCCTACCAGGGAGGACTCAATGAGTGATGCTATAATGGCAGAACAAGTTGAAGAACCCGTGGCAAGAGAAGCACCACCACCACGAAGGACGGAAAGGCTCCGTAACTCGCGAGAGATATTATTGTTAGACAATAATACACGGGAAATATTATTGTTATATAATGATGAGCCTACGACCTATACGGAAGCAATGATGGACCCAGACTCCGAGAAATGGCAAAGTGCCATGAGATCCTAAATAGATTCTATGCGTGCCAATCAAGTTTAGAATTTGGTTGATCTGCCTGATGGTCATAAGACCATAGAGTGCAAATGGATCTATAAGAGAAATATTGATATGGACGAAAATTTTCATGTCCATAAAGCTCGACTTGTCGCAAAAGATTTTCGGAAAGTTCAAGGAGTTGACTATAACGAGACCTTCTCTCCCGTAGTGATGCTTAAATCTATTCGGATAATTCTAGCTATTGTTGCATATTTTGACTATGAGGTATGGCAAATGGACGTCAAGACGGCTTTCCTAAATGGAAACCTAACCGAGGACGTGTATATGATGCAGCCCGAGGGTTTTGTCGATCCTAAAAATGCCGGAAAGGTATGCAAGCTTCGGAAATCCATTTATGGGTTGAAGCAAGCATCTCAGAGTTGGAACATTTGGTTTGATGAGGTAGTCAAAGGTTTTGGCTTTATCAAAAACGAATCAGAGTCTTGTGTTTACAAGAAATAAAGTGGGAGCTCACTCGTATTTCTAATCTTATATGTGGATGACATACTACTGATTGGAAATGACATTCCTATGCTCGATTCCGTTAAGACCTCATTGAAAAATAGTTTTTCCATGAAAGACTTAGGGGAAGCGGCATACATTCTGGGTATTAAGATCTATAGAGATAGATCAAAGAGGCTAATAGGATTAAGCCAGAGTACTTACATTGACAAAGTCCTTAAACGATTCAGCATGGAAGAGGCAAAGAAAGGGTTCTTGCCCATGTCACACGGCATAAATCTTAGCAAGACTTAGTGTCCTTCGACAACTGATGAGCGTGAGCGCATGAGTAGGATTCCATATGCTTCGGCAATTGGGTCTATCATGTATGCAATGATATGTACTCGCCCAGATGTCTCATATGCTCTAAGTGTTATGAGCAGGTACCAAGCTGATCCCGGTGAGAGTCACTGGACAGCGGTAAAGAATATCCTTAAGTACTTGATAAGAACTAAGGATATGCTCCTAGTTTACGGAGGCGAGGATGAGCTCGTTGTAAATTGTTACACTGATGCTAGTTTCCAAACCGATATGGATGATTCCAAATCGAAATCGGGCTATGTGTTCACGTTGAACGGTGGAGCGGTTAGCTGGAAGAGTTCCAAGCAGGACACGGTTGCTCATTCTACAATGGAGGCCGAGTACATCGCAGCAGTTGAAGCCGGCATGGAAAGTGTTTGGATGAAATAGTTCATTACTGATCTAGTTGTTGTCCCTAGTGCGTCCAATCCATTGGATCTCTACTGTGACAATAGTGGGACCATTGCGATAGTGTAACATCCCAACTTTTAATAAAGCTGGAACACCTGTGTTAAGTGCTAGTCCCTAGATCAATTGCTAGCACCATAGTACAAAATGAAATATCATGCAAATGCATCAAATTTTATTACATCGCATGGTCCAGTCTTTACAAAATAGTATTACAACTTGCATAGTCTTAGAAGACTAGCAGAAAACATAACTACTGCGGAAAATGTAGTACAACATTGAGCCCATCTTCTTCATGTGCCACAGGCAAAACATGTTGGCATAGACTCGAGATCCTGAACGAAACCTCACTCGTCTTCAAATTCATTCGCAATATGGAATATGCAGCCACAAGGGAGTCAATACAATTTAATGTATTGGCAAGTAACACTATGGTGGATATATAATGGCAAAGACTAGGCTCTATATGCATATCTGGCTGAGTGGAGTTTTGGCTATTTGCATAAAGCAAGTTTTCTCCTAAGTTTTCATAAATACATTTTGATCGATAAGTTGGTACCACTGATGGAAACAAGTGAACCATAAATAATTATTGAGGAGTGCCACTGGTAGAAACCAGGGAAAATCTCCAGCTATTGTTCTAAACAAGTTTTACTTATTGAAAAAGGTGATGAGAATCTTCTGTCCATCCTTGTCCAGCTGCTCAAATCGTCCATTACCGGGGACACGGCTAAGTACTTAGTTTTTGACTCTGCAGAGTTTGTGCACTTTCACCTTAGCCTCAATCAACCCAAACATCCTATACACGCTGAGTGTATTAAGGAAAGGAGAGAATTGAGACAAACCTTTCAGAAGGAGAATCCAACTCTACTGCAAGACCCGTTCCACCTATCATTCTGCTACATCTTCATGTCAATGCGACAAGTTGAACTCTCACAACTTAATTGATCAGGACAGAGCCCATTGTCTAGGGCTGCACGGGAAGCTTCTAAACTTGAAAGGACTTCATCATCTCTTTGTTCCTGGGTGGCATTCCTCAGGTGAATAGCTCAAGTAAATAACCCTTACACAAGGGCCCTGAGGAAACACCCAACTCTCATCAGCCAAACAACCAATCCACCCAGGTGGTTCATTGAGTTGGTACTTAGAATTTTTCCTCAACACCAGTAAAACAATTTTGTACCATTGCTAAGCATATACTGAGTCTATAATAGCATAGAAATAATATATATAATACTGTAAAATTTCCTATCATGCATACTACTCAAAATCAACTAATGCATAAAGTAAAATAATGGGTAGTTGATGGTGTGTTACTTGCCTTTGAACTTGGTGAAGAAAACACACTTCCTTCACAAAAGGGAACGTTGCTCTCCGTACAATCTTTACATTGAAAACACAACAACAACATAAACAAGCATTCATACAAACAAGAGAAAACATGCAAACAACAATCACAACAAAAGAGTTTTAAACAAGCAATTCACAAAGGTTCAACAAAAGAAAGACTTAGTTAAATAGGGATTATGGTTAGCTAATAGGGCATGGGCTGGTTAAGGGTAAAGTTTGAATAACACAAACTCATACTTGTCAAGGAAGTTCCAAGAGTTCACTAAAGGTGATTACCCCAATATTAAACCAAGGAAACAAGACATGTTCAACACTTACTTATTTTCATCAAAACATTTGATTTATTTAATTTAGATTCCAATAACTTCATTGCAAAGGGGAAAATAAAATGAAGTATTTGGATTTCCTATTTGTCAAAGGTTAGACAAAAACAACTTTCTACTCCTCCACTTGTATGGATTGCTCCAAGTCTTCTCATGCTTGTCATCTGGAAAATTGTTTCATTTCTTCTAAGTTGTTTTCTCCTTGATGTGGTGTCTCCCTTGAACTCGAATAGTTCTTCATGACTAGCTTTTATGTTGAAATACTACTAAGTTAAAAGAATAGAAAGAAGAAATAGAGAGATATAGAAAGATAGAGGGATTGTTCTCCTTCTTCATTTCTTCTTGCACTTGTATTTGCTTGTGTTTCTTCTAGTTGAGTGGAGTCTAAGTCCTTCCTTCAATTTCTTCTTAGGCCTTCCTTGTAGCTCTTCATATTTTCCACCAAGTTGAATTTGAAGTATCCCCATGTGCTTGAGTCTTGATAAATCTTGAAGTAAGAATTAGAGAAGTGGACAGAAAATACTTGTACTTGTGTTTTGACTTTACTAGTTGGCTAAGTAAATACTTGAACCATACTAAGGACTTAGTCTTGTTCCAAAATAGCCACAACACATAAAACATATATACAAAATATTTTCTAAGTCAAAGGCAACAAAGAAAAAAATATATATAGTGAGAGTGAAATTTTGACTAAGTCTTCATGAAGTTCTTCTTGATTCCTTATGGGGTTCTGAATCCATTGCTCCTTGAAGGACTTGATGATTTTGGTACCTTCATGAAGTCAAATGGAAAAGAAAGAAGAGGGGGAAAAGACTTAAGAGAAGAAGGGGGTTGGTCTTCTTGAAGTTTCTTCTTGTTTTCTTCTAAGTACTTCTGCATTCTTGGAGAGGTTTCTGAAGTCATATTTTCTTGGTTAAGTCCTTCCTTGGTCTTGGGGTAGCTTCATGTTGAAATGCCCAAGTTGGCTAAGTCCTTTCTTGCACTTCATGGTTCTCACAACTTCTAGACTTAGTGGTTTTCAACCAGGAGGGCCAACTAAGAAAATAACTTAGAAATATTTCAAGGTTCCCAAGGGCTTAGTATTGGGTGTCTCTGGTCTAGAGTTAGCACTTAGAGAAAAATTGCTAAGGTAAAATATATTAAAAACCTTTACTAAAAAAATAACTAAGTCATAATAGTAAAAGGGCACTAAACTCTAAGGCAACATTTTTACAATTAGCCAAATAGGATTTTGGGCATTGGGGACTGTTAGTACACGGCCTAAGGTTTACAGAAATATTTTATTTACAAAATTTGAATTTATAGAATCTAAACTATGTCAAAAATGACCAAACAAGTATATTTGAAATTGAACAAATTTTAAGTAGTCAATTTTAATATTGGCTAGAACTAACAGAGTCTATATGTATATGTTCAGGGATTTTCAAAAAGTCTAAGTTTGTCGAATTTGGAGTCATAGATCAAAAGTTATCAACAAAACAAGATTTACAAAGATTCAACAATAGAAAGTGTGTGCACGTATCAAAATTCCGTTTTCTTAATTTTAATAAATTCTACACATTGTGATGATTTCAAAAAGTACAAAATTATCGAAAATGGAGTTACAGAACTAAAGATATGAATTATTGAAGTTTAATAAATTTTCTGTGATTTTAAATCAATTTTAAATCAACTTTGACTGTGGGTTGACCCGGCGCTGACTGTGCAGGCCACGTGGTGCGCTCTGATTGGTGCGGACGGATCTGCTGAAATGGCATGCTCCCATTGGTCCTTACCCCTTCGGCGATTGGATCTAACCAGTGCCCTAGGATGTAGATCGGACGGACGAGGGAGGGGGAGATGCTCACCTTGCCGGTTTTCCGCCGGACTATGGCGAGGCGGCGGCCGGGGCTCACAGAGACGTGCCGCGGCGATACCACAGGGGGTTCCAGGGCATAGGAAGGTGACGACGACGCGAGTCTTGACACGCTGAAGTCGATGGTGGCCACGGAGCGGACTATCGCTTCCTGAAGAGGCAACGGCGCGTGGATGGAGATGGGACGGGCTCCGGTGAGACTCGGAGTGGATGGCGCGGCCATTGTACTGCGAAAATTTTTTGATCCCTGGCATCAGCGGATGCGCAGGAGAGAGGGAAGGGAGAGGGTGACCTCGTCGAGGTCCGTGAGGGGCTTACCGTGACGGAAAACAAGGAACACGGCGGCGGTGCTGTGCGGCTCCGGCGACGAATTGCGGCGGCCTGGCAGCGTGGTGTTCTAGGGTTCCAAGGGGGAATCGTAGAGGAGGTTGTAGGATATTTATGGAGGGGCTCGGGGCCACGAATCCTTCCCTAAATCGCGAGAAATTCGGGCCGGATTCGGCGGGTTCTTCTGGGACTCGACTGCGTGCGCAGGAGGTTGATGAGATGACGTCATCGCTGAGGTCAGTGGCGGGGTCCACCTGTCAGGGTGAGAGGAGGAGGGGGACGGGCTAGGCTGCGCACTTGGACTCCTGCCGGGCTGCTCGTGGCCTCTGCATGCTGCTTCATGCGGGGGTTAGGCAGTGGGCTCGCCCCAAGGCTGCTACGCTGCTCTCTTTGTTTTTTTTCGTTTTTTTTCTTTTGTTTCCTTATTTCATAACTTTTGAATAAATACCCCAAATGACCTCAAACAAACTTCTACATTTTTGTAAAATAATTATCTTTGTAGTGGAAACATTTGGGTGTTGTCTTAACATACTTCAAACAATTATATTTTCAAAATGTGATTAACCTACTAATAGCTACTTAATACCATTTTAAAATAGGAAAATAGCTAAGTAATTTTTATAGAAAATCAGAGACAAACACTTTTGAAAATATTATTTCCCATTGTAATTTAACTTATTTTTATAAGTAAAAAAACTTCATGAAAATCTCTTTATGGTAATTTAAGAAAAATAATTTTAGTTATTTTTGGCTTTGAAAAAAATATTTTATTAGTCCAGTAATAGAAAGATGAATCATTATTGTTGAATAGGAGTTGAAAACATTCATTTGTAAAACATAATGTTAATGAAACCATTTTATATTTTTAAGGTTTTCAAAGAGTGAAAATATTTTCTTTGCATACTTATTTATTTTGAGGATTTAGTTTTTTTTTATAGAAAACAGAGTCATTTGGATTACCCTTTCGAATAACATTGAAATGATACTTTATAATTTATTTTGTTGTGTTTTACTGGTTTTTGGTGGCTTGCATTAGAGGAAAACAAAAAGTTTTAAATTTTTGTGATTTTTTGAGTTTCTCCAAAAATTAGGGATGTTACAGATAGAAAAGGAGTCAAGGAGTCACCAGAAAACCAAACACTTTATGCGGCGTTATCATCTCATTCGAAAGTTCATTGAACGAGGAGAAGTAAGCTTATGCAAATACATACGGATCTGAATGTTGCTGATCCTTTGACAAAACCTCTCCCGAAGCCTAAGCATGAGGCGCACACATAAGATATGGGTATTAGATATCTTCTAGATTGACTCTAGTGCAAGTGGGAGACTGTTGGAGATATGCCCGAGAGGCAATTATAGAGATGATGATATATCTATGTATCCATGATTTGTAATAATGTGCCTTGAATAATATGTTTGTATTGATTGGCAAGTATGTGACTTGTCCGTGAAACTCTTTACTTACATGGTTATTCTAAATATGTCCCTAGTCGGAGTTCATGTGAGGACACACCTGAACATTATACTAGCACATGTATTGGTTGATGGCTATGTTTCGCAGGTCATAGACATGGTGATGTCGAACTAATAATGTAAACTCATGTCACGAACATGGTGTTGGACTGACCCATCTTGAGATGTTACAACAATGTTAATAGTTCTCTCTCTACACGTTGTGCTTGCTTTGTCCTTAGACCTGAGATTTTCGCATGTTCTTGAGATGTGAATCGGCCTACTTTGGGGCTATCAAACGCTACACCGTGACAGGGTAGTTATAAACGTAGCTTTCGGGTTTGTCATGAAGCATGCTGCAATGCATGGTCAGTCAAGATGGGATTTGCCCCTCTCTTCACTAGAGAGAGATATTTCTCTGGGCCCCTCGAGTGATCGGATCCAGAAATGCATGGCCATGCTGAATAAGGTTAATAGTTAGCCTGGAAAGGGATTCCGATTCACAAGATCGAGAAAGAGTGATCAGCTAGGAGCATGATCAAATATCGTGAGGCAAAAGGAATAACATAAACATGTGATGGTTCGTCCGATGTGATCTTTATGCACGTTAGGGAGTTGACACGTTTTGCTAGAAGACGCTACCAACTATTGGCCGAGTAGGTGTACTCGTGTCATGTCTAAACGTGTGTGAACCTATAAGGTCGCACAGTTAAGGCAGAAGAAGCAGAATTCGGATTGGATCCGAAATGGGCTGGAAATGGACTCCAGAGTGGGCTATTTGAGTGGCAGCCCATTATGGGGACTTCTATATAAAGGAGAGGAGGCTGTGTGTTTTAGGGTTGCTAATTCCGCACCACATTCCACCACAGCCACCGTCTCTCCACGCCCTGTAGCCCGCGCGGACCTAGCAGTCCGACGAGCGGTGCTTCCACGCCGCACGTGTGGATACCGATAGAGGTGTTGCATCTGTAGCACTTGGACGAGCCGCCAAGAGGAGTTGTTCGTGGGAGCGACGGGATCCGGAGGATTCGTACGACTACCCTGCCCCGACCCGCTTCACTGAGATCGGCATAGCGCGTCTAGTGGTTATCTCGTGATCTATATCTTGCAGCGGATCTTGGTTGACGCGGTAGAAATTTTGATTTGCGCTAGTGTAGCCTACCCAGTTTTCCTTCAACCATCAAATACGTATGAAAGAAGAAGACTAAATAAAAACCTCTTTCATAACCCCATATGGAACATACTATTATATAACCATGCCTTTCGGCTTGAAGAACGCTGGTGCAACATACCAGCGTTGCATTCAAAGATGTTTTTATAGTCAAATCGGCAAAAACATCCATGTTTACGTGGATGATATTGCCGTCGTTTCCAAGGAAAAGGATACACTCCTTGAAGATCTACGAGAAACCTTCGATAACCTACGCACTTATAAAATGAAGTTGAATCCATTAAAGTGTGTATTCGGGGTTCCCTCGGGAAAGCTTCTGGGTTTTATCGTTTCTCACAGAGGAATAGAGGTAAACCCAGAAAAGATCAAGGCAATCTTGAACATCACAAGGACTACATGCCTAAAAGATGTCCAAAGACTGACGGGTTCTGCAGCCGCCGTTATGAGGTTTATAAGCCGACTTGGTGACAAAGCTCTGCCATTATACAAATTGTTGAAGAAATCCGACAAATTTGAATGGACAGAAGAGGCGGAGAAAGCATTAACTCAGTTGAAGGAAACCTTGATGAAAGCTCCAATTTTGGCATCCCCAAAAGGCGAAGAACCCAACTAACAGGGTTATTAGCGCAGTGATAATCGTGGAAAGATGGAATGACGAGCAAAGTATTCCATATCAACATCCCGTGTATTATGTCAGCGAGGTATTCTCCGAGTTAAAACAGAGGTATCCACTTTATCAAAAGCTGGCATATGCCGTATTTCTCGCATCTTGAAAACTCCACCATTATTTCCAAGGACATTGCATAACAGTGGTAAGCAAAGCACCACTAGGGGATATTATAAACAACACGGACGCAACAGGCAGAGTAGCCAAATGGGGGCATTGAACTTTCTGCGTTCGACATTAAGTAGCAACCCCGGACGACAATTAAATCCCAGATGTTGGCAGATTTTGTGGCTGATTGGATAGAAGCAATGGAAAACACACCAATGTCGAAGTTGGAATATTAGATCATTCATTTTGACGGATCCAAAATGAAAGAAGGTGCTGGAGCTGGTGTAGTGCTTAAATCTCCAAAAGGCGACATAATGGAATATGTATTACAAATACATTTCAACGCCAGCAACAATGTGGCAGAATACGAAGCATTGCTTCATGGCTTGCATATTGCAAAGGAGATAGGTGTCAAACGTATACTTTGCTGTGGTGACTCGGAATTGGTACAAGACCAGCTAAACCAAACATGGGATGCAAAAAACCCCATTATGGCCGAATATCAGAGAACAGTCGATGAGTTTGCCATTTGCTTCCTGGGATTTGAAGTACTTCACATCAAAAGGGAAGAAAATTCGAATGCGGATTCTTTAGCCCGCATGGACTCAGAAAGAGTGAAAACTTTACCACCTAGAGTGTTCGTCCAACATTTGCATGAACCATCAATAAAAGGCGGAGATGTTGACTATCCTCTAGTTTTCGAGTCAATAGAAGTTTTGCTTGTTAACCCGGATTGGACAATTCCATACTTAAACTTCTTAGTTAATCAGAAGTTCCCGAACGGAGCAGATGAAGTCTTGCAAAGGCAGATACAACGTCGATGCAAAGGATACACAGTAATCAATGGTTTCCTATATAAGCGCAATACTATCAGAATTTTTCAGCGATGTATTTTGCCAGAAGAAGGATGATAAATCCTGCAGGAAATCCATGCAGGAGATTGTGGACATCATGCTCAATCAAAAATCATAGTGAAAAAAGCATTCCATGCAGGGTTTTTCTGGCTCATAGCCAAGACAGACGTGGAACACATAGTAAATAATGTGCCGGATGTGAGTATTACGCCAAGCAGACGAATATGTCAGCCCAAGCACTTAAAACTATCCCCATAACATGGCCATTTGCGGGCTGGGGGCTAGATATGCTGGGACCATTTAAAACTGTAAGAGGCAGGCTCACACATCTACTCGTTGCAGTAGATAAGTATACCAAGTTGGTGGAAGAAAAACCCATAAAAAACTTGACGGTGTGACTACCAGAAATTTTGTCATTGACGTAGTCATGCGATACGGCATTCCACATAGCATAATCACGGATAACGAGACACATTTCTCAATTGGAGAGTTGGCAAAATATTGCCGGCAAACGGGGATTCGCCTAGATCTTGCATCTGTGGCACACCCACAATCCAATGGCCATGTCGAACAAATGAATAGTTCGATACTGCAAGGAATTCGCCCAAGACTCGAATCTCCTCTTCATAGAGCAGCTGGAGCATGGGTAGAAGAATTACCTTATGTGCTTTGGAGTATTCGAACAACGCCAAACAGATCAACAGGGCAAACGCCTTTTTTCCTGGATTATGGCGCAGAAGAAGTGCTTCCTACGGACATGATCCATGATAGCCCAAGAGGGCAGGCGTACGATGACTCGGATGCCGAAAATGCATGAAAGGATGCCGTTGATCTCTTAGAAGAAAAACGCGATCTTGTGCTACAAAGATCTGCCATATATGGGTTTGGTTAATGCTTTCTTTCAAAAATATTTTCCTGCTAGTGCTCAACATGCTGCTATGCAGGATATCTTTAACTTTGAGAAAATTGAAGGAGAGAAATTTCCTGAATCTTGGTTAGGGTTTTGATCTTTAATAAGAGCTAGCCCGGGCAATCCATTACCTAAAAATGAGCTCCTAGATATATTTTATAATGGACTAACTGTTGAATCTAGGACATACCTGGATAGTTGTGCTGGCTGTGTTTTCAGGAGAAGATTTCCAGAAGAAGCTAAGGAATTATTGGCTAAAATAGCCAAAAATAATGATGATTCGACTATAACTGAGCCCACGCCCACACCAGAGCCAACACCAATACTAACAACGAAGAAGAGAGGGATGATTGAATTAAATGATGAAGTGATGAAGGAAGTCAACAAATATCTAAAAGAGAGGGGTATTAAATCTGAAGATGTGAAGAATTTACCTCCTATGGAAGAATTATGTAAGCCAATTCCTCATCCATCAACAGTTGAGGTACACTCTCTCCAATACTTTCATAATAGAGATATGCCCTACTCTAAACCACATCATCAATGCTTAGATGAATTTAATAATAATGTTGTTGAGCAAGACAACTTTAATATGAGAGTGCAAAATCATCTTATGGAAATATAGAGCTATTGATAATTTGCATGGTATTATTGAGATAACCTCTAATGATGTTAAAATGCATGTTAAACATTTTCATATGCTTCAAACTCAAATTGATCAACTCACTAAAGTGCAAAAAGATATGCTAGCTAATGCTTCTAGAGAAAAACATGTTTGTGAATTAATTACTAGAAGTGGTGCTTCTACTCAGGACCCCTTGTATCTTGATGGACATCCTAAAAGAATTGAACAAGATTCTCAGCAGTCTAAAAACAATAGTTCTCCTTCTAAGAAAAAGACGAAGAGACATAAAACTGTTGTAGAATCTCCTGAACCTGCTAAAGATCCTAATAGTATATCTATTTCTGATGTTGAAATTGAAAGTGGTAATGATAAAAGTGATGCTTCTGATAAAGAGGAAACTGTAGCTGAACCTGAAAAGCAAACTAAAACTATGAAGTATACTAAGGAGGATTTCATTGCTAATAAACATGGTAATGAAAGAGAACCTTGGGTGCAAAAAGCAATGCCTTTTCCTAATAAGAAACACAAATCAAAGGAGGAAGAACATTATAATAAATTCTATGAATGGATGAAACTTTTGTTTTTGCAAATTCCTTTGATTGATGCTATTAAGCTACCTCCTTATTCTAAATAGATGAAAGATATTGTCTCTAACAAAAGGAAAATTCCTAATGAGGAAATTTCCACTATGCTTGCTAATTACTTTTTCAATGGCAAGGTTCTAAAGAAGCTTGGATATCCTCGTATTCCTACTATCCCTTGTTCTGTTAAAAATAATTATGTTAGAACTGCTTTATGTGACTTGGGAGCAGGAGTTAGTTATATGCCTTTTTCTCTCTATAAGAGGCTCCCTCTGGAAAAATTGATACACACTGCTATATCTTTGCACATGGCTGATAAATCTGCTGCTATTCCTATTGGTATATGTGAGAATGTTCCAGTTCAAGTGACTACTAATTGTTTGAGATTAACTGACTTTGTTGTGTCGGAAATGCCTGAAGATGATAATATGTCTATTATTCTTGGGAGACCTTTTCTTAACACTTCATGGGCTGTTATTGATTGCAATCAAGGAAAAGTAACTTTTAATGTTAATGATAAAGAGCACACGGTTTAATTTCCCAATAAGATTGATAGAAGATATGGTTTAAATTCAATTGAAAATATTGAGACCATCAAGATTGGAGAATTTTATTGTCCCATTCAATGCCACCAAAATAATATGAAATTAGTATGATTGGGACTATGTCTATCAAGTTTGAGGTAACATAATTATTTGGTGAAAAGTAAAGTTTTGCTTCATATAAAATTGTGCTGGTAACAAGACTTGATCAATCTTGTTAACAAAATGATTCTGAATGAAGAAAACATGTTTTCACTATGTTTTCACCTTCACCATTATGTTTTCACCATGTTATAACCTTGCTACTTTAGTATTATTATGTTCTCCATCATCCATAGTCATGTTTTCATCCTCATTACTGTGGTCATGCATGTTTTCACCATCCATACTTTTGTTTTCACCACTTCCACCTATTGGAGTGTCATAGAACCTCTGTAGTTCTGGTTTTGGTTTTGTTTTCCAACTTTCCACATTTGTTTTTCTGGTTTTAAATTAATTGTTAAATTCTGAAAATACCTCAAAAATAAAGTTCCTCGAAAAATTCCACAAAAATTATGATAATTTTTTACGTCAAAAATGAGGCAGAGAGGCACCTGGGGCACCCCAGGGGGACCCACCAGTCAGGCAAACCACAGGGTGGCGCGGCCAGCCCCTGGTGGCGCCAGCACATGGTGTGGGCCCCCCTGGCTCCCCACTAACTCTCTCCCTGCCAAAGATTCCCTTCTCTCACCCCAAACTCAAAACATTTCCTGGAACCCGAGTTCTTGCCGTTCTTCCTCGAGATTTTTTGATCTCTTTGATCATCCCACCATTGTTGCTGAAATTTGGTGCATTTGCTCTCCGGTATGTGACTCCTCCGATTATCCAAGTAGAATTTTATTTGGTGGAGTATTTCTTGAGTATTTTGGTACTGTAGGTGACAACTTATGTGAGTTTGCATGCTTGATTTAGGTTGAAATAATATAGTTTTGATGCATGTTTAGCTCTCTTGTAAGTCTCTAAAGTAGTTTCCACTTTATAGTTGCTTGAAACCATTTTTTGTAATGCCTGTTTAAAAATTTCAGAGATGAGGCACAATGTGTATCAACTTAACCAGCATGAGTTGGAATTACGCGAGGTCATGCTTGTACACCATGAACAAAGAGTATTTCCATCAATCTATCCATGCCAGGAATTCATGCATGCTACGGGAATTCTGCAGGATTTCTATACTCTTGTGCGAAATGCAGGATTCGACCGTTTCATTGAGGATGAACCTAACCAACCTATTAAACTAACTATGTCTGCGGTGCAGGATTTTCGCTTTAGCTGGTCTTTGCCTAAACCCATGGTCCATTACAAAATTTATAATAAAGCTGTAGACTTGCCTTTCAATGATTTTTGTGCATCTATCAAGGTGCCACAATGGGGGTCATGTGAGAAAATAAGAGGGCAGCCCAAACCACTGCTGGATTTATATGAGGAGATTTGCCAAGGTAGAAGCTTCATAGGGGAGAGTGGCCAGGGTGATCACTTTCTGAGAGCAAGCTGGATGCATACATTGAGAAGCACCCCCAGCATGTGGAGGATGTTGGAGTGGGGACGATAGTGATTTTGTCCAGCCCTCCGACACTGTGGGGATTCCATACCAGCACCCAGGTTATGATTATGCGCCTGATGCTTCATCTTCTTCATGGGCGCCCGAGTACGACCATGCTAGGGACGACTCACCATAATGGGGTACTTCCCGAGCCGTGAGTGATCTCCACTTGGGCCAAAAGCCTAAGCTTGGGGGGAGGTATACCGACATCACACTCATTTATATATCATGTTTCTGTCGGTTCTTTGTATATTCATGTTTTCGTTTTTTTGTTTCTTTCGCTTCTTTCGTTTCTCTTTGTTTTTATTGTTTTGTTCTTGCTTTCCAAAATACAAAAAGACCAAAAATATTTCTGTTGTTTCTCTTTCTTTGTTTCTTTAGTTTCTTTTGTTGGGTTGCTTTCCTTTCTCGTTTCAGTTTAATAATCAAAAATCCAAAAATATTTTGCTTTCTTTGTTTGTTTCTCTCTGTTCTTGTTTTAATTCGAAAACCCAAAAAATATTTGTTGTTCTTCTTTGGTTTGGTAAAGTTTGTTGCAGAGTTCACCGGTCTTCCGTGTCTCCATTGGAGCTTGGTTATCATTCTATATTATTCAATCTACACGAGTGAAGAGGAATAATGACGATTTATGACAATTCAAGTTGTGGTGAGAGGCTGGTATGAACTCTTTTTGTTTTATTTTTGTACATATACTCATCCATGTGAACATGCTTATTTTGTTCGTGTAAGGTGTATGTTATTTAATTGATGCTTGGTAGTTTGTGCTCTCACATGTTTAGTTCCGACTTATTAATATAAGATAGCATGTCATAAGAATGTTTGCTTGCATTGTTTTATTCATAGAAGGGTATGACGTTGTGGTATCTCCCTCTGTTTGTTTCGCTTGAATCGACTTGGCACATGCTCACGCATGCATATGAATGAAAACAAAAGGTCAATTAAGCCTCGATGATTTATTTTGCCTCAGAGTATTTGTATCACTTTTATGCCCATGTTAATTTTGTTTTTTCGCAAGCATGATAATGACAGTTGTTGCTCTCTTGATTGTTGCTCCCCGTCTATTGCTAGCCTTCACCTTTACTGAGTATGAGCTCTACTCGTGCATCAAACTCCCAAAAACCAAAATTTTCCAAATGTGTCCACCATACCTACCTATATATCGTATTTAACCGCCACTCTAAGTAAATTGCTCATGAGGACGTAAATAGAGAATTTTTATCTCACTTTTTTATTGGATTTCACACCCTGGACTAGTTTCTTCATCCGCTTATCCAAATGATAGAAGACCTCGCAGTGGAGTGCCCAGCCCCAAATTAATACAACAAATTCTCTCACTATTTTTGCCCGTGATTTATCAGTCAAAGCATAATTGTGTAAACAAAAGAGAAAGAGGGATGACCTTCTACCCAGATGCATCCTTCTATGGGAGCCACTCTTGTTAAGTCTAGTTGGCTTGTGACGTACTGTATTGTATGTTTACCATTCGTTGACATAAGCATACACCTCTCTAAAAAAATGTTTTCAATACCTCTATTTATAAAATAAAAAAGCTCTAGCACATGAGTTAATCCCTCCTTCCCTCTCCGAAGGGCATTTCTTTTATTTTTATTATGAGTCTTCACCTTCTCACTTTATGCACCTTCTTGAGAGCATGGCTGTGATTCTTAGGTTGTGTTTGTTTGGGCTGGAGCTCCACGGCTGCAGCTACTACGGCTGCAGCTGCCAGAATCAGCTGTAGCTGCCAGCTGGGGCTGGAAGGTTGGAGCCGTCTGATGTCTGTTTGTTTGGTCGGCTGATACAGCTGCAGCTGCATGTACAATGTGTTGAAATGACCCGAATGCCCCCGTAGTCCTATAGATCAGGCTTAAGTATTGATTGTCCTGTTATAAGTATAAACAACAAACCTTGAAAGCTATTTTGCAGCACATGATATATCAATTCTAATAATATATTACAAACTCGTTGTTCGACTCCAAAATATAGGGTTATCGTGCCAAAATATTACAAACTCTATGTTGCACAACTATCAAGCGGCCATGATAGCATCAGCAATGCCATCACGAATTGCATCCATGCTAATATTGGGCCCCGTCACATAGTTTTCACCACCATTGTTTACCACATGGCCCGGAGGAATGTAGTCCTCGTCAGCATCGCATCTAGCAAAGTGATAATCATACATATCACTATCTCAAATGAAGTTGTGCAATGCCAAACAAGCAATGATAATACTTGCTTGTTTCCTCGGAGGGTAGCTAGGCATAGCTTTCAGAATGCGCCATTTTTGCTTCAACACAGCAAAACATCGTTCTATGAAATTTCTGAGTGATGAATGTAGATAGTTGAACATTTCCATCCTACCAATTGCAGCAGGACCATCTCGAAACTCAGGTAGATGGTACTTCGTGTTTCTAATGGTCCTAGATAACCTGTCTGATTGGGGTATCCAGAATCAACAAGATAGTATTTATCTGCAAAAGACATGTGTAAATCAAACATTAGATACTATCCATTGTCCAATCGACTTGCATGAATATAGTCAAAATTGTACCTGGTGGCGGATGTGGAAAGGTTGTTTTGTACTTGTCTAGTGTGTCCTTGAATATCCGTGTGTCATGTGCCGAACCTGGCCATCCAGCTACTACAGAGATGAATCTCATGTCAAAGTCACATACTGCCATCACATTTTGTGTTGCATAACCGTGTCGACCAACATGGTTAATCATGTCCTTTGCTGGAACAATAACCGGTATGTGTGTACCAGCAATAGCACCAAAGGCATTGTTGAAGTGAGGATAAAACCTATCATCTTGCAATCTCTCGTGCACATCTCTGAACTGAGGGTCAACTGGTCTGATGATGTCCGCGGCCAATAAATTCAAGCACTTCAACACTTGATTGAATTTTCGATTTATAGTTTCGGTCGACCTCTTGAAACGGTTTTGAACTTGACTCACTGACTCTGGGCTACCAACGGTCCACAAGAACATCCCAAGCGCTTCTTCTGAACACATGTTGCTTGTTGCTCGCAATCCATAGTCTCGTACCAAAGTCTCATGTAATGCATCAAAACAAGGTCTATGCATTCTAAACATTCTGTAGCAATCTTTGGAAGATCCCAAGTTATCATATACCCATTGTTGTCCTGTAACTCTCACCTCTTTCCTTTTACTCTTCATCAAATACTTCTCAAAGTGATTGGCAGCAACAAAAGCAACATACATATATTTTTGATGTATCTTCTTTCTAATTGTCATCCTTCTCATTTCAGATTCATCGTCACTTTCACTTTCACTTGAACAAGTGTTACTGTCACTGTTAGTTGTTGTGCTCATCTATAAACATAAAAGATGCATAAAGAAGTTAGTATTCAAATAAGTTAGTATCCAGATACATAAACATAGCTCCAATAAATAGTTTGAAGGATAGTTCGAAAGCAAATACAAAGGTACATAGTTCACATAATATGTTTGAAAGGAAATACAGAAATACATAGTCTGAAGGGTAGTTCAAAGCTAGCACATAAAGATAGACTAGTTTTTCTTCCTATCCTCAAATTGTCTCTTCAACCAATTGAGTCTCCCTTCATTTGTCTTCATGGATAAAAAGAAACTACGGTTTGATGATTTAGCAAACAACTTTGTCGCAATGTAGTGCTCATCACTCATCTCGGATGCTCCACACTTGGCAACCTC
This sequence comes from Alopecurus myosuroides, assembly GCA_028641055.1. Classification (NCBI taxonomy): domain Eukaryota; kingdom Viridiplantae; phylum Streptophyta; class Magnoliopsida; order Poales; family Poaceae; genus Alopecurus; species Alopecurus myosuroides. The sequence goes on from CM054062.1 coordinate 181,686,441, forward strand.
TTCCATGATGCTTGCAATCTCAGTAGCTTCGGTAGCATTGCTACCTTCAGTAATGACATGGTCAACAAACCTCTTGAAGTCTTTAGGCAAATTATTTTTCTTCAACTTAGATGGACTGCAAGGTATTGCACTTGATGGACGCTTGGGTCTTGTTTTGAGTAATGGGCTAGCAGTAGGAGTCACGGTCTCTTCATCATCACCCAAATCAACTGTATCTTCGTCAACCTGAATAGCAGCCATCTCTTCCACTCCAGGCATCATGGATGAGGTACCATCGACGTTAGCCCTCTCAAACATCTTGTACATGAACTCCAAGTTGTCCGGTGGCCCTTTGCGAAATGCTCTAATTGGCTTGTGAATCTGCACATGCATTTGAATATTAGAACTTATAGATACAAAATATAGATACAATTAAAATAGTTATCATTGCATACAAAACAACAAACCTTGATCATTTCAGCCCACTGAGCTTCATCGGCTGTGATGGTTTGGGTATCATCATTCCATCCAAGACCACTTGCTTTTATTTTGTAGAACACCCATGCCGAAAATACAGCCTTCAAATCATCCCACCGATTTTTCAATTGTTTTTTTTCATAGTTTCATCCGGTCTTCGCATTGAAATCAGCCACCAGCCCCTTATATCCAGTGGCAGTCAAGAACTTGGTTGGCCTGTTTCCCAACCCTACTTGTGTGGCAGCACACTCGCAAAAAATTCGAGATGCAGTAGCATCCCACACAGCTTTGGCATTATCCATCTAAACACATTTTTCATTACACACATATCATCATCTAATAAAGAAAAGTCACTAGAACATTGGGCAGCTATGTTTTCTCATCTAACTAGCAAAGCATAGTGATTTTCGAAATTTACAGAGCAAGGTACTGGAACAGAAAGAAACAGAGGCATGCCTCTTACCTTCGGTCGGGGCAGGGGAGCTCGCCCTCTGCCTTTGGTCGGGGCGGGTTGAGAGCCTCGCACGGAGGTTGGTGGCGGGCGGAGGCGGCCGGCGGTCGGGGACGGAGGGAGGTCGGGGACGGAGGGAGGTCGGGGCAGGGGAGGTCGCCTCGCTCTCTGCCTTTGGTCGGGGCGGATCGAGAGCCTGCGCACGGAGGTTGGGGGCGGGCGG